>JAGKQL010000054.1:34756706-34769275 GCA_018398635.1 Cyprinodon brontotheroides
TTTTGAGAACAAAGTCATAAAATTATGACAGAAAATTTGTCAAATTACGAGAATAAAGTTATAACATTATGAGAATTATGAGAAGTCCTAATATTATGAGCATAAAGTTGTTTTTTATGACAAATGTTACAACAAGCACTTTCTCCCCTAAAATGAGGAATGTGGAGCATCAGGTTAACTATACTGCTGTTGGACAAATAAGGAAATATTTTAGCAACAGCATCAAATCTGTCAACATATCAAAGCGGAAATTTGAAATTAGATTTTTAAGAAGCTTCCCAATGGAAACCTTGACAAGACTAAAGCTGTGTGCAGGGAATTGGAGAATGAGCAGAATACATGAACAGCACATGATCGCATGCAGAAAGCTACGAAAGATGAGAAGTTGGTCAAGGCAGCGTCTGTAGCACTGACAGGGGATCACTGGACATCTGACAATAACAATAACTACCTCGGCGTTACTCTCCACCTCATCGATGCCTGCTGGGAACTCCACTTCTTCGCTTTAGGTATTCTACGTTATGCAATTTTACATTTTATTTTACCACAACACTGCAAAAGATTACTGCAACATTATTATTTTTTGCTTCTTAGTGTTTGTGTGAATTTGGGTAAAGTGAGACGTTTTTTGAAAATGGAACTTCTGTGGTATTTATTTAACCTATTTCATTTCTGAAATGAGCCCCTGGTCTAATGCACCACACATATCACTAATGCCTTTAGCAGAATTGAAATTAGCCATTTTAATCTAGTTTAATCCCAAGACTACAGATTGATCTAGATTAAAAAATAATCTATGCCAACCACTACGTTTCACACATTGATAAATCTTTACATTAAGAACAGAAGGAACAGACTAACAAAAAGGAAAAACAATACAGTAAGGTTAGAGAGACATAAATATGAGATATTATATTAGCGTGTGTAAATTATTTACAATCTAAGGTTTTACAATTGATTATCACTTACAATAAAGGTTTAATTCTAAGTCTAAAACTGTGCAAAACACAGAACTAAGTTGATAAGAAATGATAATAATGTTAGGATAGAGAACAGAGCGTTGCTTGGTGAGCTAAGTGCTGATGTACTAAGTGTTTCCTTTCACTACCTTTCCATAAGAAAGTCCTGTCAGTCCCCCATTCTGTCCCCCTGTCTGTCCCCCATTCTGTCCCCCTGTCTGTCCCCCATTCAATCCGATATGTCCTGTATGCTTTTGATCCCATACCCAGAAAATGCATCATTGTATGCCACACTGATTCCTTTACATTTGCATGATCTGAGCCCTTTATCACAAATTACTCTTCGGCCCTTCTGTTTAGGCCTGTGGATAAACTGGTTCATCCAAATACAAACGCTGGTCAGGATGCTCAGGTCTCCTAAGTATGATTTTTAGACCTGAGTCGTATGTCCCTGAAGCGTTTCCACTCTTTCTATGGGCAAAAGCAGGAGAGAATGAACATCTATACCACAATGACTGCCATGTTTTTAATTTAAAAATAAAAGACACATGGAGTGGATCAGAGCAGGTCCTGAAACCACACACACATTGTGTCATGTGGGGGGTGAAATTAAAGAAATAATTTGATGGCTGCAGTGTCTCTTTAAGCTGTTTTTACACTTGATTTGTTTTATATGTTTTTGTGTTTTACTTGACTCTTTCATTATTTATTATTATTGTAGGCTACTGTTTAAAATACAGAATTTTTTAGAAGAAACTTGAATGTGTCTAGTTTTGTTAGCATGTAGGTTTTTTTGTGCAGCTGTCCATGGTGCTGAATGAATTTCCATGGAAAGCTATTTAAAAGCTGACATTGAAACCAATAATCCACCTTATATGGGACAAACCCCGACCTATTGAGCAAAAATAAACAATATGGTCTACAATGATCCAGGTATTAGGGTTTTATTTCAAGTACAGGAATCTTTTAACTCCTCTTATGATGAAAATTAGCTCCACCATCGATTCACTATTGCGATCCAGGAGTCCTGTTATGTTTCAGACAATACTTTGGTGAGCGTTTTCAGATATCAGTGCCCCTGACAATTCTCTTTTTGTACAACCCAGTTTAATGTATGAGTTAATGTACGTAACTAAACATTTCTGATTTTAAATTATTAATGACTTTACTGTCTGTCACTTAGTTGCAGTTATCATGTGTAACTGAATGTTGAAAAGTTCCATGCTTTCCTTTTTATGATTTCTCATTGTGAAACATTAAAAATTAGAAAATGATTACAAACTCTTCTGTAAAAGAGTAAGAATCTCAGGGTTTTATTCTGAGGCACTGCTGCTAAAAACAACACAGTCTGCCGTTGGCTTGTAACGAGCAGTTAAAGGTACAAATGTGTTTCACTGCTTTTCTGCGCACCTGCTAGAATTGGCTGTTGTGGTATGACAGCCCACACAGTGAGTGAGTTTATGTCCAAACAAGCGCTTTCTTTTCTCTCCTCATCCTTTTTCTGTCAAACATGATTTAATTACTACCTTATACTGCTGCAAATGATGGATATTAAGATTTACTTGTTTTAAAAATGATTCAAACTTAATAAGTGACACAATGAAATCCCAAAAAGAGGATAAACCTGTTTTCTTAAACCAAAATGCAAAAACATAATAATGAACCACTTAAAAAATATATGCACTGCAAAACCATCTAGAAATAAGTACAACATTTCTTAAAATAAGTGCATTTACTCCTTAATTTTAGTAGGTAAATAAGACGATTTGCCAATGGAATGAGTATTTCTACCCTAAAAAAAACAATTAGATAATATTCACTTGAAATAAGACAAAGCAATTGTTTTTTCTTATTTTAAATGTAAATTGTCTTGTTCCATTGGCAAGGTGTCTCACTTATCTCCTCAATTCAAGACAAAATTCACTTAATTTAAGCAAAAATAACTCATACAGATTTCCATTTTTTGCAGTGTGGTGCTTAGGTTTCCTTAAACTACCTAAATCCAAAGCAAAATATATAGTCATTTTATTTTTTTGTAAAGCAATGATAACAGCAAAAACCATAGTTTCTTGTCTCCTGTCTCCTGATCGTGTCCCAGCTCTTCTCCATGGAGCCCTTAGGGCTGGGGTAACCAATTAAAAATCAGTGGGGTCCGAATAAAGAAAATCAACAACCAGTAAATGTCCAGAGACATTTTTAATCATAATCTGTTACTATAAACAGAAATAACAGGAGGTGATAGCCAGGCAAAAACAGAATCATGACAAACACTGAAATAATATGAGGTGTTTATGCATCCATGTTATACATTGAAATTGTAAATAAAAATATATTTAAAAAAAAAAGGAACATTTTTCATTTTAAAATCTAAATTGTTTTTGAAGTAAAGATCAACAGTCATTCGTTTCAGTATATAGACAATTTCTTGATTTACATATTTTATAAATCACTGAACTGACTTTTTATAGCTTAATGTTGGCAGCGGGCTTTATGCTGCCCTGCAAGGCTTTTGCAACCTGGGTTTGAATGGAGACTGAGCCATTCTAAAGCACATATCAAGGAGCTCATTCTGAGCCTGGATGAAGCAGCACGTTGAGCCAAACATACTACCAAAATGTGCAGGGTCATCTTTAAGCACGCAGCATTTCACCTTTTCTTTCACCAGTTCACCACAGTTCTTCCAGCAGTCACACACTTTCTGCTCTCTTTTCTCATCATCTTCTCCTTCTTTCCCATCGCCTCGCTTGCCACAGGTTTGCCTGCTGTGTCTAAAAGTAGCAGCAGCAGCAACCCTCGTCTGTTCCTTTTGGCTGTATACTATTTTTTAATAATCAGCTTTTAGCACATAGTTAAAAACCACAACTCACCCACAGGGAAAACCCAAGGAAGGGTCTGAGGGAAGAAGACTAATCAACACAGAGAGAAGTAAATAGGACCCAACAGGATCTCACTGAACCAAAAGACAAAGAATCTCAACAAAGTACAAAAAGCAGAACATACATCAGAAACATAAACTAACCATAAAAAGATTATCTTTAAAAAATACTTTATAACAAGAGAGAAAAAAAACAATATATATAATAATGAATATTTAATTGAAAAGGAACATTGCTCCTTCTGCTCAGCAAAATGCAGGTCTCTCTAGGAAAATATGCAAAATACTGAAAAAAAATGCTTTTGAAATTAAATAAATAGCTAAATGTAAATGACTGGTGGCGGTTCATAAAGGAAAAAACAACATGGTCTAAAATTAAACTGCTGTTATGAAAGGAAAGCACAACAACAGCTGCTTGGCTGACTCTTTTAATTGATCTGGATGTTAGTTAATACTTCTTAAACAATGTTCATTAGATAAGTTCCAGCCTGCTGGCTGAGGCCAACACTAACACCTATTTTGCATAAAAGAATAAACACACACCTTATCCCAAACGCCCACCTGTTCCTTCCACTCGACCCTGAATCTCACTTCAGATGAAGAATCATCTCTAAAATTGAAAACAGTCAAGATAGATTTAAAGTTGTTCAAAACTTTAATCACTTCTATGTTGTGTGGTTTCAAAGCTTAATTATCAAAATAAACTGTTAAGTGGATTTATATTGCACCAACTCACAACACAGACTCTCTGAGTTCTTTTGAGCATCAGTTTAATGAAATTATCATGACAGACCTGATTTTGTAATGTCATGGACTCTACCACAATCACTCACCTGAACCATCTGGGACATTGCCATGTAAAAGTAATCACAAAGAGTCGAGAGTAAAAACCTTTCAGAAAGAAACCAGAACAACCAGAACCATGCTAAGTGTGAGTGGCCTAATGGTGAGGCTGACTGGGGCTCAAGGAAAAAGAAAAAGCAGACATTAAGATGTACATAAATCCACTGACCTATAAACACTTTCTATGTTAGAAAAGCTAACAGCAAACTAGCTCCACAGCTGGCTCTATATGGGAAAGAAACTCTGAGCCAGTTTTCATGTCAAAGGGATGAAAAAGATAACATCAGGTTAGTTACAGTAAAAGCTGAGCCCATAGCTATAACTAGGAGAGAAATGGGACTCAACACTCAAAAAACAAACCCAATTCTATCATCTATAATCTAAGGTCTTGGTAGCAGCAGCAGTCACAGCCAAGCAGCAATAGACCAGATGAAACTACTATGATGGGAACAAGCAGATAGAGAATAACGTTAGAGATTGAACAAACAACTACTGCAGAACAGAAGAATGGAGATACAGTAGTAGCCATTCAGAATTTCCCCACTTTCCTTAACCCATTTAGGCCTAAAACGCCTGGAAAAAACACCTTAAAACCTATGGCCGATTTTAAAAATAATTTCTAAAACCTGAAGTTTTTCTGTAAATTCAGCAACTGTGTCAACGCCTAGTAAAATTATTGATATCTCAGCTTCTGTAGCAGATAGAACTCAAAATATATATTTTATCTTTGAAATTCTTTCAAAAAAAAAAAAAAAAAAGTGAAAAGCAGTAATCAAAAAAAAAAAAAAAAAATTCAACCTTTTATTTTTTCCTTATGTGATCATGTCTTCATTGAAAATGTGCAATATAAAACGTTTTAAAATAAAGAACAAACATTACATAAATAACTATCTGATGATTACTTATTAACAGACAGTATTATTATGCATAATAATGCATATGTCTGTGTTATAAATTGCATACAACTTACACTCGGTGGCCACAAATCTGTCCCGGACATATTTTTGGGGAACTGCGTCCTGAAGAGAGGCAGTTTACTCTGTCGCCAATAATCTCTTCAAATTGACTGGCAGAAGTCCTATGCCCATACACAGCCCAATAAATGTCTTCATCTCCGTCACAGTCACGGGGTGACCACTTTGCCATCTTTTGCTCTTGTTTGAGTTTGGTTTGTTTGGTCACTGTACCTATTCGGCTCGCTAACAAGATGCATCCAAAGTTCTTCATTAAAAATATGCTCAAATGCCTGCAGCGGTGTGGCGTCCACACGGGCAAATCAACTTTCACGCACTCAGATGTCGCGGTTGAAAACACTCCATGCATTCGCGGTGGTAGGTTGATTGGTTCAGCGCGTTCTAAGTCATCATTTTCATCTATACGATCAATAAAGCCGCATTAGTACTCCTCCTCCGTCACGGAAGCTTCGGAGACCTCTTCTATGAAACTTTCTCTCCATGCGCTTGAAAAAAACTTCTTTCTCTTGCTTGACTTATATGCTCCTTAAGCCGCCAATGGTAGAATACATACGCGAGCGCCCCGGCGAATGGTACGTAGAAATGCGCCGCTAATACTTTTCCCGACCTAAATGATTTCGAAACGCTTGATTAGCGAGCACTGATCCTCTCGCTTATTCGTTTTTTAAGCATAAATCTTTTATACTAAGGTATTCTTTTTCTGTCATGATTTATTGACATTAAGATCTAGAGAGAAGCGTCATTGTTATGTGCATCCGGAATTGTCGCCGGTGGGTGATGGAATCCTAACCCGACAATTACCAGGGAACATACGGTTGGGGCAGGGGAGAGTTCAAAAAGGATTATTATTACAAAGATGTATATACTAATGAGGACAAGGTCCAAGGTTAGGGAGACTGATCCCAGGGGTGAGAGGTTTACCTCTGATCTGGAGAGGAGCAGAGCTGCAGAGCACAGGCAGCCTTGTGGGGTCCAGAGGTAGTTGAGCAAGGCCGAGGACTGAGGGGCTGGCAAGGGAGCTGAGTGCAGGCAGGCAGGAGAAGGGAGGTGACTTGGCAGAGGCGGTCTGGGTGCCGGCAGGCAGGTTCCAGGTTGAGAACTAGAGTGCAGAGCAGGAGGGGGAAACTGAGAACAAGGCAGAGGCAGTCCTGAGTGCCGGCAGGCAGGTTCCAAAGGATTGGGGCTCAGAACAGATTGCAGGCAGGGAGGGGAAGCTGAGAGCTGGGCAGGAGCTGTCTTCTGAGTGCAGGTAGGCTGATTCCTGATAGGAAGCTCTCTCTCTCTCTCCCTAGCTGGGCTGGGAGCAGTCCAGAGTGCAGGCTGGCTTGAGGGCTCAGGGTTTGTTTCTCTCTCTCTCTCTCTTGAGAGCTTGGTCTGAGGCAGTCAGAGTGCAGGGCTTACTGTGTGCTTGCAGGCAGATCACAGACAGAGTCTATCTCCTTATTTTCCTCTGAGGGAGGGCAGGCAGATGCTGACAGAGGAAGCCCTCCAGAGTTCAACAGAGAGCAGGCAGGCAGATCACCGGCAGAGAAACTCTCCAGAGTTTCAGGTTAAGAGGCAGGTTCAACCTGTGAGGCAGAGAGGAGAAAACAGGATCAGGTTCAGATCACAAAAAGTCAGAAGACTTAGGCAGGTTGGCTCAGGTTTTGCTAACCGTAACTGGCAAACACTCTGGCGCTGAGAGTGTTAGTCTCCTCCTCCTTAAGTAGGCCCAAGGCTGATGAGGAGATGAAAGACAGGTGTTGCAGGTGAGCACAAGCCCTCAGGAAGGAATCCAGATGGCGCCCTCTGGTGGGCAAACCTCCGGATCCCAACATCGGGCACATTAATCATTTTTGTTTCTTTTTCTTTTCCTTTTAGTGTTGTATAGACCTTAGTTGAGTCACTTAAATTTTAGAGTTGATAATTTCTTTTTTCTTTTGTAAATGATCTCGACATACAATTGCTTGTGATATTGGTCACCTATAAGTAGGCTGGGTTTTTCTTTTTTCTCTCCATTCGAACCTTTTCTGATTGAGCCACCGTCACAGAGGCGGCCCAGACGCCGATCGCACATCTCCCCGTCTTTGTAGGCCGCCGCTGACCTCTCCAGCCTGCCATGTGGTATTTTTGTTTGTTAGCCTTTGTTTTTTGCTGATTTTTTGTAACTTTGACCTGGTGGGACCGGTTGTCCTGTTTTCGTTTTATTTTTTATTTTTTTAGGGTTTTAACCGTTAGTTCGTTACTAGCAGAGGCTTCGACGGCCCTGTATAGGGTTGGTCCACCTTCCTGTTCATACTTTGGGTTTTTTTTTCTCTTAGAGTTTTTTTTGACACAGGGAACGGGAGAAAAATCTGACTCTCTGTTTTTTTTGTCTCTTTGCAAAAAAACAAAACAACTGATCTAAAAAGAAGTTTCAGAGATTAAGAATCAAATAATTCCTTTGGACCTCATGTTTGTCTCGTGTCCTCAAATATGTTATTGCCTGGGTGGTTGTAACAGTCATCTCCTGGTTAGACCGTGTAATTCAGTGAAAGGTTTGGGTCAGAGAAAAAGAAATGCACACCCAGGAGAAGGCCAGTGGCTGAAAGTTGGTGGGGACTAGGCTGACATCCAGCTGCCGTTTGACTGGGATGGGCCATTTTGAATGGCTGCTACTTTACAGTAGAATGAAGCAGAATGATGAAAAGGGGTCCTTATGTCCTCAAGCAGACTAAGATTATAGCAGCATAGCTCAGTATAATCTGAGCCACTCTAATTATATGGTGGATTTTAAATTCCATACCGAATTCAACAGCAAGCCAACAAAGAGAAGCTAAGATAAGGGAAATGTGAAATGAAATCTGATAGATAAGAGTAACAGTTATACCTGAAAAGTTACTCAACAATTAAAACGTATATACACATATGTAAATAAACAAGCATACAGTCAACTGCAGGCATTATCTTTCATATACCTAGAACTGATTTATTCCTCTTCTGCGCCTTCATCCCATTACAGGACTCCTCAGAGAACCATATTCATGTTGCTCTTTCATTACCATGGGCTTATGCAGATTTACATGGATATTGTGGATGGCTCAGGTCTTAAACCTCAACAACTAAGCAATAAAAAGACTGACTGGTTGTGTGTTGGAGAGAGACAGAGATAAACTTGGGTGGCAGCAGATTGTTGGTTTGATGAGAAAGTATATGACACCAGAGCATACCAGCTCCTATCATCTGTCTCCCTCTCGTCTCTGTCTTGGTCTCCTTCGTGTCATGGTGTGTTTGCTTTACAGACTGAAATTATGCTTATGTCAGCCATGTGATGCACACACACATATAATCACACCCCCACACAGACGTTCATGTGGTTGGCTTTTTTTGAGAGCTGGAGAAACCCCTAATGAATCAGCCCCAATTAAAAAGAAATGGAAGAAATTAGGAGGCTTTATACCTTAAATCAAGATTTATACAGAGGCGTGGAGGGAAAGGGGAAACTAATTTAGGAATATGTGCCAGTTTGACTAAATCTAACACAAGTTTTCTTTGGGGAGTTAGAGTCTCACATTCTTGATTATGTCCCTAATTTATGCACCAGCTGGAACAATATTAAACAAAGATCCCCCCCACAACCCAAGAAAAAAATTAATGTGAGACATCTGGATAAAAAAAAATTTTTGTTCTAATATACTTATTGCAAAAACACATCAATGTGTGCATCATTTTCCACATTATATCTGCAGAGCTTCCAAAAAATACCAAGGATACTACAAATACTACAAGTAGACAGAAAACAGCTGCTCTCATCCTGAATGTTAAGACTATGTCCTGTTATTTTAAACAGTCTTAAGTTTTTTGGGGAATTTGTCTAGCTGATGAACAGTGATATACATGTAACGTAATGATTAATTTCATTACAAACATACAACATATGCAGAGTGAAAACTGACCTTTGCAAACTCAAGTAACCAGAAAGATGTTAATTTTTAGTAAAAAGCTGTGGCTTATTGTGCCGACTCATTCAGATAAACATTAACACTTTAACGTTCAAATCAAGAATAAACTTAAAGGGGTGTTATCCAATAAATTCACTCCTGTGTTAGCACATAACCTATGTTATAAATTAATTTATATGTACCCCATATTTTAATTAAATTCAATTCAGTTTATTTCTATAGCCCACATTCACAACACATATCAACTCAAGGCAGTTTACAAGTTCCACTTAGAATCGCATACAGTCAGTGTATCGATTCCAAGGGAGAACTCGCTTTTAATGGGAAGAACCTCCTGCAGAACCATACAGGTTTCAGGTGTGAGCGCCATCTGCTGAGGGCTCCACTGGGGTTCAAGGAGACAGAAGCAGAAGATACAAAAAGCAGCTGTAAAAGGCGGCCCCTGCCCAGGAAACACACACAGCCAGGCCAACCTATTCTCATTATGAGTAAAGGCAGGAAATCGCACGGGGTGTTACATACACACCGTAATTCCCAGGTATGTTTTGGGCGTTCTTTAAGCTAGGCGTCGCGATACGATCATTGACGCACCATTCACAAATCTAGAATATAAATTATAATTAGCCCTAACCCTGACCCCTAACCCTAAGATAGCAAAACAGCAAACAGCGTGGTTAGAGACACATGAATAAGTGATGATTGTTTTTCCAATTTTTACGTCATCCGTCCGTGGATCTGCTTTTTTTTTCTGTCTGCCAAGCGCACGCGCACTGATAATGGTTTTTTGAGGAAAAATTTTGAAAAACGTGTCTGAGAAATAGCGTGCATAACTTTTCATAATGATTTCATACGCACTCGATAATGAGAATATTGTGGTCAGGCAGACGAGCTCTGAGCCAGCGCTCATGTCAGAAGATGAAGAGAGCACATCCAGCCAGTCACAGTCAGGAGAAACAGGACTACACTGAAAAACAGGCAGATCTCCACAGCATCTATAAACAAAGGTGTTGCTGGCAGCAGTTTTTTTCCAGGATGGAGTCACAGCCAAACAGGAACAGACGAACTAACAGATTCTGCAGAGTGGGAGACTACAGATAGAATGAGGCAGAATGATGAAAAAGGGGACCCATGTCCTCCAGAAGTCTAAGCCTATAGCAGCACAACTATAGAGAACTATCTAACTATATGCTTTATCAAAAAGGAAAGTTTTATTTTATATATATATATATATATTACTGAATTAGCAATATATTACTGAAACAGTCTAACTAACCAAATGAAATTTTATGTTTTTGTGTTTTATTTTTCTCTGCTCCCTTGTTCTCTTTACTTCGGAGGGATTACATCTGTGAAATGATAAACCATTAAAATGCAGTACAGTGATTGGGATGCAGGCTGTGTTAAATGACACTGATGTGCAACTTTTGCTGTTATTTAGTCAGCAGTCTTTTCTCAAACCATATGACATCTCTTTAATGCTGCCAAATACTTTTTCTTTTCCTCTTTGTATTTTTGTAAGATGAGTTTTTGTTCCTCAGGAAAATCATGACACTCTCCCTTCTGCATGCAGAATTAAAGGTGTAGAGGACGATCATTTATTTTTGGCCAACTAAATCAGTAGTCGTCCTAATTGCTAATCATTCAGGTGAAATGTTTACATAAGGCCGTCCTACGCGCTCATCCCGTTAGCTATCTTTTTCTGTGGGTGTGCACATTCAGGCATATATCTATGGTGAGCTACGGTTTCAGACAATCTTTGAAGTTCACCTTTCTCCCCGCATTTTTTTGAAGATGCCCAAGGGTCCTAAGAGAAAAAGTGTCTACAAGTGTCTGAGAAGAAAAGAAAGGCCTCAGAAGAGACAGATATATCCCAGAATGCTTAGCACAGAGAGCTCTCCTCGCAAAGCTTTATGGGATTTGCTGTCACAGCAGCCTGCTGTCGCCATAGGCTGTCACTACCCAAAACTAAAAGCGAAAATGGCGCAGGCACCGCGCACTGGAAGAGGAGTTATGTGACCAACGGAGCAAAAAGTAGTGATCATCTGACTGAACGGTCCAGTTAACTGAGTTTTTGCTATAAAGTCTACTATATAGTCCCCACCAGGGCAGCTGACAGGTTTGCTAGGGCCCGGGACAACACATTTTTGGGCCCCCCTCTACTCCTATTATCATTCCTCAGCGTTTTACTGAAGGCCTGCTCTCCTCCAGCCAGTCACACAGGTACAGGTTAGGAAAATACATAGCTGGTTCTTCCATTTTCAATAACAATGTTTGTGTGCCCAATTTCTTTCATGCCCTGGAAATCTTTCATAAACTCTTCTGTGTATTTTTTATGTATTTTATATTTTAGGTATTTTCATCTCAACTATTGGATTTATTTATTTAGTTGTTTTTTAACAGGGTCCTGTCTGGCAATGTGGCAATAAGAATAATTGTCTTGATGCCAAAAAGAGCCCAACAGATTTTACTTTCACAACTGTAGCAGTATGGCAATTGCCATACTGCTCCACTTGTTTCATGCATATAAATTGCTTTATTATAATTATGCAGGGAGTTTTACAGATTATTTGGACACTGCAATGTAAATAAAGCAGAAAAACAGAAGAAGAAAAAGAAAAAAAAGAGAAAAGATGAAAGAAAGAGGAGATAGAAAGGAGACAATGACAAAACATTTTCAGTCTGCTTCATCACCTGCAAAGAAATGCAAAAAGAACAGCACAACCGAAAGACATGTTACGAGACATACAATAAAGCAACACCTTGAAACTATCGCTGAAGTAGTATCAACTTTTGGATTTAGTACGGTAGTTGATCTTTTCTTTACATCATAACGGATTAGCAAGCCTACTATACATGGTGTACCCTGCCTCTTACCCATTGACTGCTGGAGATAGGCACCAGCACCCCTCGCAACCTGACTTGGGACAAGCGTGTCAGATAATGGATGGATGGTGTCGTGGGAAAAAAGTATTCGACTATTCATCCTAGTTAAATAAAC
>JAGKQL010000054.1:34794275-34808309 GCA_018398635.1 Cyprinodon brontotheroides
ATGATCAGGAAGAATCCTACTTTAGCGAACTACAAATGGAAAAACAGAGGGTAGAATGCTTTTAATAAATGTCAAAACGGCCTTTTGCCATTCTATCCACGGCATATAAACCTGTGCATTATCTCCAGCAGTAATCTCCTCCTTCTCCAGCCATCTTCCTCTCCTTTTGCAGCTGTGGTGCTGTTGCTCTGTCTTTTAAACATGTTCTCCATTTTTTCATGTCTTCTTTAAAATCTCCAGTTTCAGTGGGGTGAAATAGGCTCTTCCTGTTGCCTGTTGTCCTGATCAGTAGTCAAATCGGGGCTCCCCTAATAGCGGCTTTTGATGCTTGTTACGCACGCGGCTTAACTCTGAGTGGGCCTACTTGATTGGTTAAACTAATTAAACTAACTCCCAGAAGCCTTTATGAAATAGAAAACTCAATTTTCCAGACCTTAGGCTAGATCAATTTAGAGTTGCTGATTTTATTCAGAGTTTTTTAAACCGGCTTTGTGAAACAGACCCATGGAAAGAGTTAAACTCTTTGTGTTCTTTGTTTTATTGGTTGTGTAGGTTAGCTAATGATGACCTTATTCGTGCCTAAAACCAAAACAATCTGACCTGAACATGTTCTATTCAGGAGGTCAAACCATTCTAGGCTATTGGCAAGTCTTAAAATTATTGAGGTATCAGGTTTTTATTCACTTAAGCCGGGCTTACACTGTACCATTTTTTGCCCTTTGCGGGCCGATTCTCCAATCAGAGAATTTTTCGACCAGGACGAGTTTCAACCTCATTGTGCAACGTGTTGTAGAGGCGTTCAGGGGGCTGGGAGAAAATCAGACGTTCGACATTCAGTCGGCCATTGTAAGATTGCATCAGAGCGTTGGGCCGCAGAGTGATAGAAATTACATAGTGAGCTGTGAACTTTTAAATGCTGCAGTTTTGTCATACAGTTTGAGCTGTAGCTTTGTTCATGGACTGAAAACATTGCAGTGTATGCCCGGCTTTACATATTTAACTTGCCAAAGAATGTAATTTTTCCAACAAAGTTTATAAATGAAAAGTGCCTTTCATTTTAGTTGTATTTGCTTTCTTCAGAATTATGAATAAATGGAAACTAGCTGACTTAGTGGCACCACTTGAATTTGGTACACAAACTTTTCATAAACAGAGTCACTTCCACTTTCCGGGTTTTTTGGATGTCCTGCTCCTGCAGGTTGTTTTGGACTCTTTTGTAATGTAATGTAATGATGGCCCATGTACGGTAGGTTAATATGCGTGGAAATCGTTGAGAGTTTCATCAAACACAGAAAATCTCTCTTCTTTTGTGGTCATTAGGAGAGGTTAATTAGAGCAAATTGACCGCTGTAAACCGATTGGTGAGGCTTTCTTTAAGAAAGAGAAATAGCTTCTTTTATTCTGTATTGATATCCTGTAGGAGATAACCTTATGATGCAAAAACACATGAAACTATGGACGAATGAAGAGGTTGGCTGATATGAGCAAAGGTGAACATAAAACCAAATCCACAGCAGGGGTTCTGTCGTCAGGACCAGAGGCCCAATAAAACAACTCAGCGTGTCTGAATCACATCCATCCCCGACACCCCCTCCTCCAATTGGAGAGACATGGCAGTGGTGTTCTCTGGTTGAGTGGGCAGAGTGTGAAAGTGACAGTTCACACTTCCCCCCAAAGCAGCTCCGACAGAGAGACATGACACAGCGCGGTGGACGCCGACCGCACCGAGTTATTCACTGAGAGAGCAGAACCACATGGCCGTGTCCTAGCAACAGCTGCCAACGGATGCAGAGGAAAGCCTGCGATTGAACAGAGAGGAGAAATATATCAACATGTTAGAGTGGGTTTTGTTAGTTTCTAAATCCATGCTATAATCTGATTAGGTGCATTTTCAGCATTTAGCTTCTGAGAAAAAGCTAATTAGTCGATTATGTGCTTTTGTTCTTCAGTGACCTGGCAGGTGCATCTGAAGCACAAACTTAAAGTGCTACATGAAAACACCTGATAACAGATGAGGAGTATATTCTATGAGAAGTGTTTGTTCTCTGACTTTCTCAAGTGTATTGTACATTTCTTCTCCTGAACAAAAAAAAAGAAACAACAGATAAGAGTAATGGCTTAGGTTACATTTAGGTGGCCAAAACTGAAGCATCAGACCCATGGATCAGCTTTTTGTTTGTTATAATTTCTGACTTTTTCTCCCCACTGCTCATTGGTACCCTTTAAACCAGGGGTCTTTAGCCACAGTCATTTAGCTACAATGTTCTCCACCTTTTACACACATGGACAAAATTGTTGGTTCCCTTTGTTTAATGAAAGAAAAAACACATTGGTCAATGAAATTACCTAAATAACAGAAAAAAAAAGAATGAAACATACCTGACCTAAAGCGATGATTCCCAAAAATCTAACATTTATTTATCAAATCCCGGCCACCAATCGATTCCTGTTCCTGTCAGTCAGACCTCTGCTCCTCTGCTGAAAATACTGGTTAGCTGATTGGCCTATGTTGGTGACAGACGGCCAAATAAACCAATCAGGTCAACGAAGCATATGCGCACGTAATAACAGAGCGTGACGACGAAGACACAACCACAAGATCAAACTCTTGCCGAAACCAGTCGGGAGAAGAGCAAAACATCTTTTTCCTCTGAGAAAAGCCTCCAGAGCAGTGTTTTGCTCTTCTTTCAGTGAAGAAATACTCTGTAATTCGATAAAACTTGCTCGATAGCCACGCTAACGCTAGTTTCATCGGCTGAAGCCGCCATGTTCTTTAGACTGAACTTTTCGCTTCTCGCTATGCCACACCTCAACCTCGCCTCAAAGTCAACGCTGATTGGACGTTCGTTTGGTGAACTGCTCCAAATTTTCTTTAACAGAGAGTAGCCAGACTGATCTGGGAGTGAAACCTTGAAAGCTCGCCAGATCAGGATGGTCTCACGAGGCTACCTGTTGGCCACTTCAGAACGGTCCAATGTTTCCTCTCAGCCATATTTGGCTGTTTCTAGCTGTGTGTTTTGGCTCACTATCTTTTTGAAGACCCATGGTCTTCTGCCGGGACCCAGCTTTTTGACACTGCAGCATGTCTCTCTCCACAATCTCTGATAGTCTGGAGATTTCATTGGACCCTGTAGGGTATCAGACATCCTTTTCCAGATTACGTAAAGCAGCCCAGAGCATAATAGAGCCTCCTCCATAAATCACTCAGGGCTTTATTCACATGTAAACCCTTACCAAATTAATGACCACTAAATTACTGGGTAAGTTTGTTCTTGTACTTAGGGGTTTATAGGTCGTGGCTCTGTTCTTGATTAGACTTGTTTTACAGGTTATAGAGTTCCAAAATACATGTGTGACTTAATGGATATCAGATTTGTTGATTTATGGTAATGCTTGGAGCATTTAAGGATTTATTCTGTGAGAAGACTAAATTAGTTCAATTTTAGTTCCTAAATCCTGTATTTTTAGCCTTTCAAATAGTCTAAGGTCATATATTCAATAAAATATTGCTTTTAGTACTATGGATTATTTACTTGTTGTAAAATAATAACATTTCTGCAAGGTCTGGATGGTCGAATTACGTCATTTTAGTTTCCACACCCCTCAGTGTGGCGTCCGTGTGGGCAGACTGCACACTTCTGAACATTTTTAAAAGATACAGATAGGAAAAATGTGGGGAGATAGGCAGCAGCTCACTTCTGCTTGAAGTCTTCCCGCCAAGCGATGAGAGGAGCCTTCTGCTGAAGCTCCCTCTGTTGATGATCCTTCTGCTGAAGCTCCTACTGTTGATGATCCTACTGTTAAAAGCTCCCACTGTTGATGATCCTACTGCTGAAGCTCCCACTGCTGATGATCCTGGCTGCTGAAGCTCCCACTGTTGATGATCCTACCTTCTGCTGAAGCTCCCTCTGCTGAAGCATCCTTCTGCTGAAGCTCCCTCTGCTGATGATCTGCTGAAGCTCCTACTGTTGATGATCCCTACTGCTGGAAGCCCCACTGATCCTACTCGTTGATGATCCTTCTGCTGAAGCTCCCACAGTTGATGATCCTACTGTTAAAGCTCCCTCTGTTGATGATCCTACTGCTGAAGCCCCTACTGTTGATGATCCTTCTGCTGAAGCTCCTCCACTGTTGATGATCCTACTGCTGAAGCTCCTACTGTTGATGATCCTGCTGCTGATGCTCCCTCTACTGTTGATGATCCTACTGCTGAAGCTCCTACTGTTGATGATCCTACTGCTGAAGCTCCTACTGTTGATGATCCTACTGCTGAAGCTCCCTCTGTTGATGATCCTACTGTTAAAGCTCCTACTGTTGATGATCCTTCCGCGCGAAGCTCCGCTACTGTTGATGATCCTACTGCTGGAAGCTCCTACTGTTGATGATCCTACTGCTGAAGCTCCTACTGTTGATGATCCTACTGCTGAAGCTCCCACTGTTGATGATCCTACAGCTGAAGCTACCCACTGTTGATGATCCTACTGCTGAAGCTCCTACTGCTGATGATCCTACTGTATGATGCTGAAGCTCCCACCGTTGATGATCCTACTGCTGAAGCCCTACTGTTGATGATCGTTCTGCTGAAGCTCCTACTGATGATGATCCTACTGTTGAAGCTCCCACTGTTGATGATCCTACTGCTGAAGCCAGCTGCTGAAGCTCCGGTTGATGGGTTTAAACAGAACTGTTGATGATCCTACTGCTGAAGCTCCCCACTGTTGATGATCCTATCGTTGCTCGCCACCGAAGCACCTTAGCCGCTTTCGGTTACTGTTGATGATCCTACCTGCTGGAAGCTCCCTACTGTTGATCCTCCTTGCCGCCAGTAAGCTCCTCGCAAATGTTGATGATCCTACTGCTGCTTCCCTACTGTTGATGATCCTACTGTTGATGATCCTTCTGCTGAAGCTCCCACTGTTGATGATCCTTCTGCTGAAGCTCCCACTGTTGATGATCCTACTGCTAAAGCTTCCCACTGTTGATGTAGATCCTATTGGGGTTGAAGCTCCCAGCCTGTTGATGATCCTTCTGCTGAAGCTCCCTACTGCTGATGATCCTTCTGCTGAAGCTCCCACTGTAGTGATCCTTCTGCAGGAAGTCTCCACTGCTGGAAAATCCAGACGCAGCCCCCACATGTTGATGATCCTATTGCCGCTCATAATAAACGCACTGCTGATCCCCGCCAGCTCCCACTGTTGATGATCCTAATGCTGAAGCTCCCTACCGTTGATGATCCTACTGCTGAAGCTCCCACTGCTGATGATCCTTCTGCTGAAGCTCCCACTGTTGATGATCCTACTGTTACAGCTCCCACTATTGATGATCCTACTGCTTGAAGCTCCTACTGTTGATGATCCTACTGCTGAAGCTCCCACTGTTGGGATGATCCTACTGCTGAAGCCTCCTACTGTTGATGATCCTTCTCGCTGAAGCTCCCATGCAGTTGATGATCCTACTGTTAAAAGCTCCCACTGTTGATGATCCTACGTGTTAAAAGCCTTCCTCTGTTGATGATCTTTTCAATGCTGAAGCTCCTACTGTTGATGATCCTACCGCTCCTGAAGTTCCTACTACTGATGATCCTACTGCTGATGATCCCACGCCAGTTCCCAATTTCTAGCTGATGATCTACTGCTGAAGCTCCTACTGTTGATGATCCTACTGCTGTGCTCCCACTGTTGATGCTGCTGCTGAAGCCCCCACTGTTGATGATCTTGTCAGCTTGAAGCTCCTACTAGCCGAGTGATCTACTGCTGAAGCTCTACTGTTGATGATCCTACTGCTGAAGCTCCCACTGTTGATGATCCTACTGCTGAAGCCCCATAACTGTTGATGATTCTTAATGCTGAAGCTCCTACTGTTGATGATCCTACTGCTGAAGCTCCCTACTGCGATGACCCCTTCTGGCTGAAGCTCCTCACCGTTGATGATCCTACTGCTGAAGCTCCCACTGTTGAGCTCCTGAAGCTCCACTGTTGATGATCCTACTGCTGAAGCTCCTACTATTGATGATCCTACTGCTGAAGCTCCTACTATTGATGATCCTACTGCTGAAGCCCCTACTATTGCTGATGATGCTACTGTGCTTGAAGCCTCCCTTTGTTATGATCCCAATGGGCTGGAAGCTCCCACTGTTGATGATCCTTCTGCTGAAGCTCCTACTGTTGATTTCCTACTGCCAGAAGCTCCCACTGTTTATGATCCTGAAGCTCCTGCTATGGAAGATCCTACTTACAAGCTGTTGATTGATGATCTACTGCTGAAGCTCCTACTGCTGATGATCCACGCTGCTCCTACTATTGATGATCCTACTGCTGAAGCTCCTACTGTTTGATGATCCTACTGCTGAAGCTCCTACTGTTGATGATCCTACTGCTGAAGCTCTGTTGGATACTGCTGATGATCCTACCGCTGAAGCTCCTACTGCTTGATGATCCTACTCGCTGAAGCCCTACTGTTGATGATCCGCTACTGCTGAAGCTCCTACTATTGATGATCCTACTGCTGAAGCTCTTACTCCTACTGATGATGATCCTACTGCTGAAGCTCCTACCTACTGAAGCTGATGATCCTACTGCTGAAGCTCCTACTGCTGATGATCCTACTGCTGGAAGCCTTGCACTGTTGATGCACCACTGCTGAAGCTCCTACTGTTGATGATCCTACTGCTGAAGCTCCTACTGGTTGATGATCCTACTGCTGAAGCTCCTACTGTTGATGATCCTACTGCTGAAGCTCTACTATTGATGAAGCTCCTACTGTTGATGATCCAAGCTCTACTGCTGAAGCTCCTGAAGCTCCTACTGTTGATGATCCTACTGCTGAAGCTCCTACTGTTGATGATCCTACTGCTGAAGCTCCTACTGTTGATGATCCTACTGCTGAAGCTCCTACTGTTGATGATCCTACTGCTGAAGCTCCTACTGTTGATGATCCTACTGCTGAAGCTCCTACTGTTGATGATCCTACTGAAGCTCCTACTGTGATGATCCTACTGCTGAAGCTCCTACTGTTGATGATCCTACTGCTGAAGCTCCTACTGTTGATGATCCTACTGCTGAAGCTCCTACTGTTGATGATCCTACTGCTGAAGCTCCTACTGTTGATGATCCTACTGCTGAAGCTCCTACCTGTTGATGATCCTACTGCTGAAGCTCCTACTGTTGATGATCCTACTGCTGAAGCTCCTACTGTTGATGTTGATGATCCTACTGCTGATGATCCTACTGCTCTACCTACTGCTGAGGCTCCTACTGTTGATGATCCTACTGCTGAAGCTCCTACTGTTGATGATCCTACTGCTGAAGCTCCTACTGTTGATGATCCTACTGCTGAAGCTCCTACTGTTGATGATCCTACTGCTGTTGAAGCTCCTACTGTTGATGATCCTACTGCTGAAGCTGTTGATGATCCTACTGCTACTGTTGATGATCCTACTGCTGAAGCTCCCATTGTTGATGATCCTACTGTTAAAGCTCCCACCGTTGATGATCTTAATGCTGAAGTTCCCACCACTGAAACTCCTACTGCCGAAGCTCCTATTGCTTTCCTATTTTCCTAGTTAAGAAAATTCAAAGGGCCCATGATCGAGGGCGCCTGAAAACATATATTGTGCTATATATTTTGAATGTAATGAGAAAAATTTCACTGAGTTTTCTGCAGTAAATGACAAATCAACCCTCCTGTCATTGGTTAACAGGGGTTCCTTGCGGCACCGCTGCCTGTTCCTAATATTGTGTAAACGTCGTGCTTCTCATTTACATTAGCAATATAGATGCGTTCAGAATGATTGAGTCTTTAGCTTCAACTTTGAGAAAAAAGAAAATCCACTTTTCTTCCAGGAGAAGATGTGGCTGCAGGTCGAGTAGCATTATAAAATATGTAAAAGCTTGACAAAGATGATTTTTTCATGATCTGCCTGCCTTCAGATCTCTAGTGACTGCCAACAGACTGTGTTTTTCTCCTTTGAAGATATTTCGCTTCCCATCTAGGAAGGTTTTTCAATTCAAAATGTCACAATTAGCATTCAGTTCCAAGCTTTATGGAGCAGCCTAACAAAGCCTTGTTTTGCCATAGAAAACATGCAAATTGAACCAGAAGAACAGGTCCGCCCTTAGTAATGGGGAGTTGTTGAAGTCTTTGTTAGCCTGCAATAAATGCCTCTGAAAGGGAGGAGTCGTAGGGGAAATTGGTGGCCTGGCTGACCAGGCGAGATGTCTTGGTCCCCTGAATGCCGATGAGGATTATGATAGCGAGAAGGAACCAACTGTCATGAAGGGTTTAGGATACAAGCCCATATGCAGAACACAACGGAGGCTGGGTAAAAGTTTAACAGAATTTATTTAAGGTGATGAAACACAAGATAATGTACAGGTTCTGGGACTTGTCCAGGCTAGTTCACTGAAGTCTTGACTGGGTCCAGAGACTGTTGGTTAGCAGAGTACACGAGGAGCTGCAGCGTCTAGCTTCACGACTTAGCATGGCAGACCTTGATCACGAAGAGTTTCCAGCTCTTCACGAAAAGAGCAGCTCTGGGGATATCCACATAGGAATCTTCAGGTTAATTCCACATAGGAATCTTCAGGTTAGCCTCACCAGGGCTGATTGGCAGGTTAAGCTCACCCAGAGCTTGAGGCTAGAGACAGGTTCCCTGTGGGGCAGCTCCACCCAGAAGCTTGGGAGGCTAGAGACAGGTGTCTCTGTGTGAGGCAGCTCACCCAGAGCTTCCAGGCTGAGACAGGTTTCCTGGGGGCAGCTCACCCAGAGCTTCAGGCTTAGAGACAGGTTCCCTGTGAGCCCACAGCTCACCCAGAGCTTCAGGCTAGAGACAGGTTTCCTGTGTGGCAGCTCACCCAGAGCTTCAGGCTAGAGACAGGTTTCCTGTGAGGCAGCTCTCCCAGAGCTTCAGGCTAGAGACAGGGACTTTCCTGTGAGGCAGCTCACCCAGAGCTTCAGACTAGTAGGAGACAGGTTCCCTGTGAGGGCAGCCACCCAGAGCTTCAGATCTCAGAGAGGTTGTTCAATTGGGGAGGTCACAATTAGCACCCAGTTCCAGGCTAGCTGGAGCATTGGTGGTTTCCCGTGTTTTGGCATAGAAAACATGAGGGGTGGACCAGAAGAGCTGGATCTCTCACTCTGTAATGGACACACAACTGCAAGACTTTGTTAGCGTGCAAGGAGTGTGTCTGAAAGTAAGCTGCAGCAACCAAAATCAAGATCAACACTGGCAGCTTCCTGGCGAGATGTCTTGGTCAGCTGTTTCTTGGCAAGTGAGGTCTCCTGATAGAGAGAATGCGCCCCCGGTGGCAGCGGAAGACTCAAAAGCCCCAGAGGCCAGTCAAGCACTCTGCTGGAGACAGGGATGGGAAAAATCTCCGGTGATCCCAAACAGTAAACTTTTATCTCTCAACATAAATGGCTTACTTCACAACCCTTTCAAACCACCTGTGTTCTTTGTCCTAAATGTGAACATTGTAGTCCTCACAAGAATGTCCTTTGTCCATAAGGTGTAGATGTACAGACAAGTCTTATCTGGAGGAGGTAACTCGTCTGTGTTTAGCCATGCATCTGTGGAGAAGTTGTTTGGTTTCTTCAATATAAAGTTTGTTTTTTAACCTTTTTGGAACGACTATGAGCTGGATGACAGAGAATCTTCATCAGCATTTGATTGCTTTGTTCTTGTCCCAGTCTAGTGATTATCATTGCTGACTGTAGAGGAAACATCTTGAGCAAAATCCTTTTCAACATTTATTTATGTTTCTTAGTGATTATGAGATGTAAGGCTCCCAAATAGGATGCATTTATATTCCCTCAGGAGGATAGCCACACTGTATTTATCGAGGAGGATTAGATCCTTCAGAGATTACAGAAATATGCTGCAGTCCTTCTACATGTACAGTATGATGAGAAGGGAATACCCTCAGCTGCCATCAATTGTTGGGGTAGCAGCAGAGCAAATGGTTTCCAGAAAGGATTTGGTGAAATTCCATGGCTATAGCCCAGGTATGGGGAATCCTCCTCATATGGTGTTACAATATTCAGCAAACAGAAGGTTTCTCATTTACTGTTTGGATTTCTTTGCTAGACCAACACAGAGCAGATCCCAATTATAAAGAGGAAAGAATAAATTGAATGTTTAGAAAATGTCTCTCAATGATAAATATGTGTAACTGTGTTCGTTTATCACACTGATACTACTATATAAACTTCAAGATCTGTGGTTGAATTCTGACAAAATGTTTTACATTTCACAGTCTATAAAAACTTTTTCCAAGCAGGTTCAGTTGTAAAAGCAGCTAAAGACTTTTAGGCTTCCAGACAGAGACCGTTACATCTTGTGGTTAGTTTTCCTCGCTGTTTTACACCAAATCTAGATGTGAATAAAGCACAAACTTGCCTCTGCCTTTTAAATCAGTTCCACTTTATTAATGAAGGGTAGCTTGTTACACGTTTTCTGACTTATCCAGCGAGAGTGAAAATAGCCCAAATAAAATTTCCTTTATTTGCAGTATCTGTGTTTGATCAAGTTCCCTAATGAGGCGGTTTAGTCAATGCTGTTGATTGGATTAACAATGGTCCTTTAATTAGAAGCCAAAAAGGACCCTTTGGAGGAAAAAAACAAAACAGTGTCTGCTTCAGATGATCTGTGGTCTTGATATATTGACCAGTCAGTTTGCTAGGTTTTAGATTTCTCATTATTTTTCCTGTTATTGAAAAGCTATTCTTTAGTTCTCTCTTCTTTGTTCAAGTCTAACTTGGATCATATGCCATCATACTGTAGATATTTGTCCAGAGAATAGACTTTAGACTTCTTTCCCATCTAACAACTAATCATAAAATATATAAGATAGGGGGATTTCCCTTGGTGCGCTGTCAGCTCGTCTCTGGAGGTACTGTACCTTCAGCCCTCCTGCTGTAAAAAATGACCAAAAACCCTGTAGATTTGTTTTCACATGGATGAATGAGGGCAATCGAGGGGAAACGTGTGACTTAGATGTTCTTGCTCTTCTGGGAATTCCTCAGCTTTACGGTCAGTAGGAATATGCTGGGTACTGGGATCTGTCACTGAATTGCTTTGAAACAAACCAAATATATCTCCCCATCGGTCAATCCAGAGTGTGCTTCTGATTTGTTAGAGCCTGAGGAATATATTGTTATATGGGCCAGGAGATACAGGTCAAGTGAAATCTTTTACTTCTGACAGTTCTATATTTTTCTTGACAGCTAACTAAACGTCTGACTGGATGTGTGACAGGGACAATTTCCCATCCTTCCACTGTCCATACCTGCTCATTATTTGTCTGGGTCGGCCAGAGGTGGGCGCATCCCCGGACAGGTGGCCAGTCCATCACAGGCCAGTGACAGCTTTGCATGTGAGAAATACTGTATAGCTAAGAGAAGTCAGCAATGGCTCAGAAATCTTTGGGGCGCTGGATGGTGCAGTGGTAAGAAGAGCTCCATTCTACTATCAAACCTTCCTCTTTCGGAAGCTATAGTTTTTTTTTATCTTGCTAAGCAGCTTTGACCTTTTTCGTCCCACTGTGTTGTATAGTCAGAATGTAAAAACAGGCCTCTGTCAAGTAAATATGATCTTGACTTTTGAGAGGAAGTTTCCCAGTTTTATAGAATGGACCAAAAATGTACTATGCGGTATTCTTAAGCTGAAACAAAGCTTCTTGCTTTATTGGTCTACTCTTATAAAACCTTAGAACTCAACGGTATTGATATTTGCCTTCGAAAGTTTCCTGATGGGAAGCTTCTAAACTCTTCAAATCCTGTGAAAACAAAGTCCACATGCTACAAAAATCTAAAATGAAATAAACATATATTTTTAAATTGTCATAAATAGGGCTGTCATGTATTAGGACTCCACAAATTTCTACTCCAGTAGCTCGGTTTATTTGCCTGTACAAAGGTTTTCCAATTATTATAGCGTCCATATTATTTTTGACATGTTCTGGATTTCCTACTAGTCATGGGTTGATGAGGCATCTTGCATCTTGATAACTTTGCCAAAAGTGTATATGATGCTGCGGTAAAGATACTGTCTCACAGAGTAATCACTGCACACCTGCTGTGTTGGGAGCTGGAGAAGTACCTAGCCTCTCCTCCAGCAGCAAGTCCGTCGTGGGATCCTCCCTGAGCCGAGCCTCCTGCACAGCTGGAGCCTCATTCCACATCATTAGAAGGATCCACACCCAGTACCAAGCTGTCTTCAGACCTTGCCTCAACGCCCGCTGTGAGAGTCCAGCCGGGTTAACACCTGCTAAGCCTAAGTATCACTAGAACTAACTGTGCCACCTGGTCCAGAATGAGCCACCCCTAACTTTTTTTCGCCCCCAGGGAACCTGTTTTTATTCTCCATGCGTGAAGCTTAAAGTAAATAGCTTTAACCTCGCCTAAGCTCGTCTCCTCTTGAGCCAAACCCCTGTATAGCCTTATGCTCTTCCGCTTTGCTTTCAATCAAGAGCGTAGAATACTCTGAAGTAACAGTGATCTGTTTTTCCCCACTCTTCCTCAAGTAAAGATAAGACGTTGAAGCAGCTAACGGATCTCAAATGCAATTACAAACTGATATGAGAACCCACAATTTCCCTCGGTTGTTTTAGAGGACTTTCAAGGAACCTCTAAGGTACAAATCTGAAAACCGGTGTCAAGAATCAGACCTCTGCGCTAAAACGCTGGCGAACTGTTCTCGCCAAGAGACTCCAGTGAACTTAGTTCCCCAGGCTCGGAACCCTGGAACTAGGTTATTCTGTCTGCCATAGCTTACAGGTAAACCTTTTGCCAAACCTTGACTTCAGTTTCCGTCTAAAGTGGTGTTCTGCATTATTGAAGTCACACCAGTGAATCCCATATCATGACAGAGCAAGTGGACCTTAAGCTCCTTAATAGGGCATTCCAGAAGAAATGTATTTTGAATTTTCAAATGAAAATCAACATTTCAAGCCAATGGCAGTTATTTGAATCCAGGACGTAAAACCTTATTACCTGTGTAACATTAAAAAATACGGACAAGTTTTTAATTGTAAAAATGTGAGTATCAATGTATAATAACAAGTAACAACCAACTTCTGCCCTAATATATTGCCAGAAAAATAACAACAGTGCTTCTATTAGAAAAAAGAAAAAACTCTGTGAGAGTGAAAGAAACACATTTTTTTTTGGTACAACATAGCCTTATAGGCATTATTGCGGATACTGGCACTTACATTTTTTAGTTTATAAACCTAAATATAATTATAAATGTTAACTAGGCTTATTAACTTTTTGTATTTTAACTTTACTTTTTAACTTTTCAATTAGCTTTTTTTTTTTACTTAATTTCCAGTAGGTAATAAATCATGGAAAGGTTCTATCCATTGGTCAAATGCCATTAATAAGATAAAAAATTTATGTAGCAGTGGCATTCTTTAATGTGAGTGGCTTGATAAAGATCTTGTGCTTCTAGACTTCAAAGGAACTCCATTTGTAAGGGGCTATGCAAGTGATCAGAAGTGGTAACTTGCCCTATAAAGGGTTAAAGACACTACAGGCAGCTTATTTGTGTCATGTTGGGGTCTAGTCTTCAAACCCACATGCAGAAACACTCAAGAGACAGGAGAAATAGTTAAACAGGTTTATTGACAATGTTTTCAGAAAATGTAAATGGTGTCTTGGTTCGTCAGGCTGGTCACGGGAGGGAAGCAACTAAAGGGAGGACAGAAACGGTTAGAGTGGATCCAGGAAACTTGCTGTTTGACGGCGGTCTGGGTTTTATACCTGCTCGGGGGGGTAGATATGTTATTTCATATCTATGTTTACATTAAAAAAGAGACAGGCAGGTAACTTGCAGGTCAGTCCACAGGAGGAGAAAGATTGAATCTGATTCTTCTTGGAAATCCAATGAGAAAACCTAGAGGCAGCAAAAACAAGGACTAAATAACTACTGGCAAACACACAGGAGATAGTCAACAGCTAGTGACAGGTTACAGGAGAAAGCCAGAGAGACTGCTGCTAAACGTTAATCATGTGAAGGCTCTGCTGCTCTTTTAA
>JAGKQL010000054.1:34813309-34861787 GCA_018398635.1 Cyprinodon brontotheroides
CTGCTGTGTCTAAAAGTAGCAGCAGCAGCAACCCAGACTAACAGCAGCTCATTGGATAATTTGGATCACCTGCAGCCTGGTGCAGGACGCTCTGGAGGGCTTTACCGTATTAACAGGAGAAGTTAGACACTATCGTCGGACAACATGCGGTTATTTATAAATGTTTTAAAACAGGTTGGATCCGGACCGCGTGGCTAATCTGTGACCTCTGCTCTACACCATGGAGACAATTTATAGCAATAAAATTAAGGTTTCTTATTATCCCGCCTGTGTTTTGTTAAAAGAGCAAACTTAAGTTCTTTAAATGGGAGCTTCACGTTATAAAAACATAAATATACTAAATGATAGCCTGGATTTTTTATTTTTTTTTCTCTGTGAGAGTCAATTTAATTGATTGCTTTTTACACTTTTTCCTAGTAGTGGCCACAAGCCTTTGAGTTTGTTGAGTGAGGCTCACAGTAAAAGGGTGTCGCATTAACAAATGGGAGGCACACTTGCAAGTGCCCTTTCTGACTACAACACAAGCACAAAATTGCTGGAATTACAGCAAGTTTTCAGGTTTCCAGTTTTTTATTTTTGAATATTTAACAGGAGACTCTCTTCATTTGAAGGTGGCAATTTTCCAGCCAATTCTCCAATTATCTCAGTCAGCTGAACAGGATGGCGTGATTAAAAGAGAGCAGCATTCACTGATGGATAACATGATGGGAATATGCGTCCCCCATGCCATCCTCACAGGAGAAAACCACAGTTTATCACTTCTTCAGTTTCACATCTTGAACTTTTGGCTATTGATTCCATTAGTTGTCGCTAAAAGCTAAATCGCAACGGGATTTGATGAAATCTCAAAGAGAAGTAAGAGTGCTGTCTGGCACTAAAATGGCAAACAGATCAATCCTCAGGAAAAGTGAATATCTCCAGCCGTTAGAGATAGAAGCTGAATGTTGGGTTAACGGATGTGTTAACAAAAACAACTGCATTTAGATGCTGAACTCTTGTTAGAATGGAACAAAAAGTAATGTTGAACCGATGAAAACTGGACATAAGGCATTCAAGGGGCTTTACTTTCCCAAGTTTTCTTTTATAAACGGATCTGAAGTAGAAACAAGAAGCAAAAACTAATAGATAAATAGAGCAGATTTTGTTCTTTTGGATCTTGGAGTGGATAAACAGCACCAGTGTTGGTTTGATTTACACCAAACAAAGTGAAAAAAAAAAAACAATCCACTGGGATTTGTTTCCTTGTTTGAAGATTTTTTTCTACCCATCCAGGAAGCTTTTTCCAATTCAAAATGTCAGAAATAGTGTTTAATTCCAGGCTTTATAGACTCGTCTTTCAGCCAGGGCAACAATTCCTTTTAATGACTCCCCTTTTCAGAGACATAGACAGTAGAGACTGACATTTTTTCGGGAATCCCACAGGTCACGGGATTCCGGTGGGATGGGAGTCAGTATTAGTAACGATCACGTGATTGGGACGGTACAGGATTAAACATTAACTGGAGCAGACGGGAGCGGGAGCAAAACAATAATAACTAAAAAAAAAAACAAGGATTGATGCCGCAAAATAAAATAAAATAAAAAATAAAAAAATCCAGTACTGGCGCCGCCATTTTGTAGTTTTTTTCCTTGAAGCCTACACTATAATGCGAGTCAAAAAAACTACACAACCCAAGAACCAACAGTGCTTCCGCTCTGTGTTTTTCACCCGCGCTAAAAAAAAAACCAAGAGTGGGAGTGGAGCAGGAGCGGGAGTCATTCTGAATTAGAGCGGGATGGGAGTTGGAGTAATTTCACCAGGAGTGGGACGGGACAGGATTTAGATTTCTACTCTGCCCCGGGACACAATTTTTTTCTGTGGGAGTGGGACGGGACAGGAGTGAAAATCCACTCCCGTGTCAATCTCTAATAGACAGGTATGGGGCTTTGCAGGCTAACGAAGGAGCCAAACGACCCCCATTCCAAAGGGGCAGACCCGTTTGTCCGTTTAAATTTGCATTCTTTCTAAGCTAAAAAAGGGCTTTGTTTGGGCTACTGTATAAAGCCTGGAACTCAACACTATTTCTGACATTTCTGATTGAAAAAGCTTCCTGGATGGGAAGCGAAACGTCTTCTAAATTGGAAACAAAGTCTTTTTAAATGGATTTAGAGTGACGGTGCTTTTTTCTTTATTTCATGATAAAAGCAAGTACATTTCTTTTTTGTCCATTTAATATCTAGAGGGATACAATATATTCTTTACAATAGAAAAATATATAAAAAATTTATTTGACGGACGGTTCTGCTTTTGAAAGTGTGCTGCATAGGTTTCCCACTCAAAAAACTATTAGTTTCTGATTTGAAAGACTCCCGAGATTGGGATGGAGGTTCAGCTTCCATGTTGGAAACATACAGCCTGTTCAAATGAAACGGTCTCAAAATGACCTCCAGTCGTCCAAATTCCAAACATTCACATATGCCCCCATCCAATCCACCTGATCTTGGATGGAGATGTCAACAATGTGGGGGGTTTCTTGAGGACCCAAATGCAGTGATCTGGAGGCAGAGGTGAGTCTTCAGGATGTAATCAGTTAACTGAGGCAAAAATCCAAAGAACAAAACACCAAGAACCAAAAATTGTCAGGGGAAAACTCCAGGTGGGGAGCCAGAAAATGAGGCAACAAATAAAACAACAGCAAGGAACTGTGCACCCCAGTAACTGCAGAGGTGGAGTATATAAGGGGAACAGAACAGAAGCTGGGCTAATGAGCTAAATATGGAGCAGGTGTGAGTGGAACTAACTAAAAGGAAGCCAAGGGGAAAGGAAACAGAGAGAAACTAAAGACTACTTGAATATAATGGCAAATAAACAGAACACATAACAGAAAACTAAAAACTCTGAGTCCCACATGGGGAGAACCATAACAGGAGATGTGAGATAAAGAAGGTAGAGACGCTGCTTGTTTTAGGCAAGAATGAAATTGATTTAAACAAAACAGAGGAAGCACTGAGAAAGACAACATATAAAACAGATCATAGAAAGCTTTATGGTAACACAGGGATCAGCAGCAGATTAAACATGACGGATTTGACATTTGAAAACATGATTGATTCCAGTAAATGTATTTTTATCACCATTAGACTCAACATGTCAGATAAGACAGATTAGCTGTGACAGGAAAATGTTTTTTTTTACAGAAAATATACAACTTCCCTGCTGTTTTCAGCTTACTAGTGATAATAGACTACAGTAGAAAATATAATAAATCAGAACTCTTCTGTGCATTTTGCAGAGAAATATTTTAAGAGGCAAAATAATATACCCTAAAAACAATAATCACACATGAGTGTGGTTTGGGGAGGCTGTATATTTGCTGGACTGTTTTAGCCTTTACTGGTGGAGATAATTTGGGCTGATTCAGAGTCAGATGGGCAGGTCTTGAGTTAACCTATTAAAACACATGTCCACCAGTCATTCATCATTACTGGTTCATATTAGTGTTGCGCCAATGCCATTTCGTTTGGTCCCGATACCGATACCCAATACCTGGCTGTGCAGTACTGATTCCAATACCATACCAATACCATCTGTTTGAAATAGATGAGTGAGTATATATGAAGAACTGCATACTACTTGGGTGTAAAATAAATTGCCATCATGGCTTTGTCAAGCTGCTGCCTACCTTTGTGAATCAGGAAAAAGACTAAAACAAAGTGAATCCAGTAGAACTTTTTATTGCCTACCTGGAATGGGTGACAATAGATTGAAGAAACTTTTGGCTCTCAAAATGGTATCAGTGCCATATTTGTTGGTACTCGCAAGGATACCGATACCAACATTTTAGTGCTGGATCTGGTTAACCTAGCCCCATCCGAAACTGGTATTGGTATCGATGCAACAAAAGTTCATAGCAAAGCCTCCCTGACCTTTTTCCATCACTGATTAGCTAATGTCATGTGCCAGGGTATTCACAACAGAAAACTATTGTAGTGGCGCCACAAATTATGCTAGTTTTAGCAGCAGGTGGATCTGGTGTTTGTGCCACAGTGAACACAAATATACCCCCTTCTTCCACAGACACTCTGCTGCACCTCTCCAAAATTTGGCAGGTGACCAAAGACAGAGCTGCACGAAAGGAGAGCCTCTGATTGAGGGTCAGATCTACATCCAAACTCCACACTATCGCGTATTTTCTGTTTGGTACCTTACCGGCTTGTTTTGTTTGTATGACCACCATTGTGGAAACACGACTCGTGAAAATGGACCAGCTAGAAGAGCGAGATCTCAAAGAACATTGGGACCATTTTTCCACCTGGACGCCTGCTCTTTTTGGCCCTTCTGTCCCTCCATTGTAGCACAAACTTGTCCCCACTTCCTCACCGCATTGACCATATCCAAACCCACAGCTAGTTGCTGATTTTCCCTCTTGCGATGTGGTGTGGAATAACATAGCGCAGACCACGCTTCAAAACTGGGCATAAATCAAAAATATCTGCATCGTCCATGTGATAAGATCACTGCGACACACTGCTGTGGGAGTATAAACCTTGTGCTGACCAATAATACATTCTGGTTGGAAGAGGAATCTTTTAATGATCCTGAGGAAACCACTGTTTTCGGGATTTAGCGCTGGTTCAATTAAACTCTACCTCCCTATATCAAATGCACCAGTTGAAAGAGCTAAAAGTTGCTCTGCTTAAAGATGAGTCCAGAAATCGTATGGGCCTGCCGGTCCTGTCAAGTTTAATTGAAGTGCAAACTGAACTAACACTAAATGGATGGACATCAGCAACATTCCATCCTGCTCAACAGTTATTGGCCAGATTTCTTTTGTTTTCAATGCAAAATGTCCCATAGTTTTTTGCACTGTCAGCTAAAGGCATGTTTTAGAGTGTCCATACTTCAGTCTCTATACTTCAGTTAACAATTTTTTGATTACTAAATTTGTTGACGAATATTTCAAGAATCGATTAATCACGATTAATCTGATTGTTTTAGCCTTAGATAAAATACATTATATGGGCTAAACAGAGTAACTACAGCCCAGATGTACACTTGTATAGTGAAGTAAATATTTTAAATGCTCAGTGTCAGTTCCTCTTCTACTTCCAGGGCGCATGTAAATAAAATACATTTAATTGCCATCCCTTAAATGTATTGTTTACCTCTGCACAATTCTATATCTTCAAAAGATAATAGAGGATAAATCCACATATAGCAGACATATTTAGACTATATTTGGTTAAATAGGCACGTATTTACCTTCTGCCTTAGTGGCTTGTAATTTCAAATGCAGACCTTTTCAAAGTGTAAAAAAGTCCTAACTGCACATTCACAGCACCTAGTGCGTGTAGTGCTTATAAAATGCGCATAAATGTAGCAAGAAATGCTGCTTTTCTCTTTAAATGAAATTCTCCCTGATGCTCAAGTCAAGCATCTTTTAGCATAGGCCCAATGACATCAGACCAATATTGTCTCTACCAAAGTTTAAATCAAACCTACGCCCTTGCACATGACTAGGGGGGGATTTACCATTAGGTAAAACTAGGCAGTCGCCTAGGGCCCCAAGTTCCCCAGTCCCCACCCCCCTACAGTGTCCACCACATTGGATCAGTCCATTTGCTACACATGTTCAGAAAGTCCACAGACAGCAGAAACCATGTGAAAACAAACTCTTCTACAGTAGGAGCAGTTTTGCTGTTTTCCCAACAGTGCTTTTGTCGCTATATTTAGAGACTTTTCAGATCCCTCTAGTGTTTTTATTACAAAATAGCGCCTAGCGCCAAAATCTAGTGACATTTTTTTTGCTGCTGGAGACTTTGGCAACAAAATATAAAAGCAGCGAACTCTCCTCCCCAGAGAAAGTAGATTGGTAACCCCGCCTCCTGCTCTCCTCTATCTTGTCTGCTGTGTGTGATTCATGCAGCTATTATTTCATACAGATGAAAAAAGAAGGCTACAGAGAAGCTACTTTAAAGTGCCTTGAGATGACGTGTTGTGAATTTGCACTAAATAAATAAACTGAATTGAATTGAATAAGCAGATCATGGTTTATTTACAGTGAAAAGAAGGATTGGGTTATTTACTTTTTGGAAACACAGGAAGGAGCAATCAGCTAAGTTAGAATGGGCTTAGTAATTGGAAAAAAATCTTTAATTCCCTGTGAGACAGCATGAAAAGCCAACTGAATACATTGTCAATATGAAAAGAAAAAAACGGACAAAAGAAAACATAGAAAGGACAGCAAGAAAAAGGATAAAAGAGGGAAAACATGTAGAACAAATAATGTATGTCTATCCTCTTAAAATGTCTGTATCTATATCATGGATCTGTTTTATATGTCCTCTTCTCAATTCAGAGGGCCCCCTGCCTGTCTTTTCCTAGGGCCCTAAATTTCCTAAATCTGCCCCTGAACATGACCCTTACTGGATCTGACGTGGCTGTGGTTGCTGTGTCAGTTGTTTATGGAGAACAACTCTGGGCAGATTTTCTTGGATTGTAGCGTTTTGACATTTAGCGTTGAATTAAGTAGTGTACACACATTGAATATAACTATATATATGTGGTGCTATTTAACAGATGTTTGGGCTGGAAAATCTCAACTCTACCTGGCAACACTGGGTACTATAGCGCTACCTCAGTTTAGCAATGACAGCAATGAGTAACTTTGAACTATTTCAGTTTTAACCAGAGTGCATAAAAACTGATGAGAATGTAGAAATAACAAGAGGTGATGAAGATGAGGAGGACTAATCAGAGAAGGAGGGGAAGGTCGGCTAAAGAAGCTGCTGTTTGTTCGGCTGCTGCTAGGAGATGCTAACCAAGAGGGAGAGCTATGCTAAGAAGAATTCCACTTTTTTTACTAAGGATGTTAGCAGTTATCATCAGCATCAAAAAAATGTTCTCAGACATATCAGAACGATGAGTTACAATGACTGAAAGATGCTTCATTGTCACTCTAAACAGTCTGATTATCTGATTTGATTTTTATTTCACATTAGCTGCTGCTAATGGTGTTAGCTCTAGCTAATATAGTAAACAGTAGATACCAAGCCGATTATAAACATTGTTCCAACAGATATCCCATGTATAACTAATGTCTCATGAAAAGATTGAGGCAGTTTGTGACAATGTCTAAATTTGCAGCCGTCAAACTCAATAGGATAAAAAACAGCTCAGCTAGTATTAACCTTCCTGTTTTTACACTGTAGGTAACCACATCATTTACCCAGCATGCATTGCACAGGTGAAAACACAGTGACTTCCAAAGGTGAAAAGAACATAGCAAATAATATTTTAAATAATTATGAGGTTTTTTTCATATTACAGTTTTTAAATTAAAATGAAAATCACATTAGAGCAACAACTTCAAGTATTTGTGAATCCCTTTAACAATGTCTTAAAAATCGATGTTAATCTGAATTAACAAGTGATAAATCAAATAATAAACAGTGGTTTTTAACTCAACAACAATTTAATATGCTGTTTTATCTATTTATCAATTTGCTGTTTTATCTATACATGTCATTTTGATATTTGGGAAAAATATCTTAATGTATATCTTAATGTTTATTGCAATATCTTGATAATATTGTATCATGACCCAAGAATTGTACATGTATCTTTTTTTTAATTATTATTATTTTATATCTCAAACTGTATCCTGTCAAGGATAAAGTGTTAAATATGTCCCTCCTCCCTCAACAATGTTGGCCACTTCACTGAAAAAAAAATAATGCCCTCACTTTTTGACGTTGCCCCATATATTTGTAATCTTTTAACACATTTGTTTTATTTCCTACCCTGCTAAAATGAAACTATTGTGTTAAAGTTACTAAATATGATTAAGTAAATGCCGAAAACGGTTGCATATTTTTTTTTCCCAGTGTACGTATCTTTCCAAAGAGATAAAGGCAGCGCTATAGGGAACCGCCTCATGGTGGAGCAGCCATGAGAACGCCCCAAAGGTAGCGTTCTGCAGCTTGTATGGGCTCAGTGAATTGTTCCACCTGTCAGCAAAGCCCCACCCCCACACCACCCCACGCCACACCCCATCCCAATGTATGTAATATATGTGATGAACAGTTTGTACGGAAACTGAAATCTCGATTGATTGATTGACTAATTGATTGCAACAGCCATGCAAATACTCACCACTACGTGTAATTAGAAACCAGTAATGAAGCTGTATGAATTTATGGTTATTAGTTAAATGAACGCCTGTTGGAGCAACTTTTTGAACCTGCTCTTTAGAAACTCCTGTTGGGACTGAATATCTGTCTGCACCTTCAGAACACCCAGATCTAAAGCAGCAGGCCATCAGAGAGAGGGTGCTGTATTTATTTTTGTATTAATGGTTTTGCAATAGGGGTAATTCTAGGTGCAGCTGCACGTTATTGGACCGTCTAAAGGCATCGGTTTCTTCCAGAAGTGACTGACCTGGAAACCAAATGAGTCTGCTGTGCTAAATCTGTGTGTTAAGGAGAAGTTTGGACCTAAACTGCAAACAGAAGAACACTTCAGACACAAAGTGCTGATGCAGATAGTCACCGCGTTTAAGGGAAGTGTCTTTGTTGGCCAACCTATCTGCAGAGCAGTCACTTTATCTTACTGCACATGTTTTTATCGCTACGACCGTATAATACACATACCTGACTGCAACTGAGTCACAGTCTCCTGTGATTACAGTGTGTTGCTCTCTTCCAGACGTGCACATACACCTGACTGCTACCAAGTAATCGCCTTCTTTGATTACACTGCGACTTCCCCTGGGACCTGCAGACTCAGGAATATGCACGCGCACGCATGGCCCAAAACTTACACACTCTCAGGTCCGCTGTGCCATTTTAACGAGAAGAATAATCTCCTTCTCTGTGGCTGGTATTTCCAGTCAGTGAGTAAGTTTCCTCTAACAGGATTACTGTGGATACTCCTGCTGCTGCCCTGGGAGGACGGAGCAGCTAGAGGGCTGCAAAGCTCTCTCCACTGATGCAAGAGAACATTCACAGGAGATGGGCACCTTCAGCAAACCTTCATCTCAAAGATGGAAGATTTCATTTTAGATCAATGTCCAGAACATGTTTACAGCTGCATGCAACATTTCATACCACGCACCAGGGGAGAGAAGATGCTTCAGTCAGATTTCATGTTTAATCTGAAAACACACAGCTAACCTCCTTTTCTTTGTCACCGATTTTAGCTGCAGAACTGGATGCCTCCGACAAACACTACATTTATGCAGTCTTTGAAGTCAACCACAAAACCTTTAATACACAGATGGAAAGAAAAATGACTTCCTGTCATTTCAGCGACTGAGACCTAAACTCTATGGAACCAAACTTGAGTCATACCAAATTAGGCTTCGATTTCCATTAAACTCCAACAATCACATTAGAATGAGACTTTATTCTGTGCCCCTGTTTTAAAATTTTTTGCAGGATTTTAGATATAGAGATTTAAATTGAATTCAAAACAAAATAAAGTTCAGACTGTTGAATTTCAGGGGTTAGATTATCTATAACCAGATATTCTGCACTGTTTGATGGGGGATGGAATAGGGTAGGTGATATTAGACTCTTATTTTAAGGAAACAGGGATGGCCCAATTACAATCTTACACATACTGTAGTCTTGACCTAAACACAATACATCCGAGTTCACTTGTAACCTGATAGAGGAGCCAACAAGTGTATTAATAAGTTCAGGTTGGAAAATAATCTGTCTTGTTGTCTCATTGTTAATCTGGCTTTGCCTGTATACTTAACACCGATGTCCTCATCTCCATGCCAGCTGCTCTGACTGCTCAATAGTGATGAGACTAACGGCGTTGAAAGTAACGGCGTTACTAACGCCGCCACCTTTTTTTAATAACGAGTAATCAAAATTATTACTCTTACAGTAACTATAGCACTTTGCCCAGTTACAATTTACCCGACGCATCCCGTTACTGCATCGTTACTCAGGTCCAGGCACAATTATCCACTTTTCATGATAGGACTTGTCTTGGCGTGAGAGAGAGGATGGAGAGAGAGGAAGACTCCAGCAGCAAAACAGCGTTTTCCAGATGGAAATACCGGTGTTCCAAGTCGAGCGCCTAAACTTCCCCATCAGGAACCACGGTTTTCCCTGCATCTAAAAGCTTTTGGCGCGGTGGCATCGATCCACAGCGCACAAGCGACGGGAAATGCGCATGCGTACGCTGTAAAGCGGCAGCTAATGGTGGCTGCCCTGTGCTCGGCCACAAGGGGAACTATGGAAGCGTGAGGCGATCATTAGCCTATATTGAGAAAGAGAGAAATATGGATGGATGGACTGATGGATGGATGGATGGATGGATGGATGGATGGATGGATGGATGGATGGATGGATGGATGGATGGATGGATGGATGGATGGATGGATGGATGGATGGATGGATGGAATAGATAGATAGATAGATAGATATAGCTACATGTTGCAGTAACTATAACAAACCCAAACACAGGATTTCAGAATTAGACATCCCCAGGTATTAATTTCAAACACTCGCAAAAGTAAGCAGCAATAGGTTACTTTTACTAGTAACTAGTTACTTTTATTGTGGAGTAACTCAGTTACTAACTCAGTTACTTTTTGGGAGAAGTAACTAATAACTATAACTAATTACTTTTTCAAAGTAATGTGCCCAACACTGCTGCTCAATGGCTTCCTGATGCTATTCTTAATTAACCAGAAATTAGAAATTAAACAATAATTTTGACATAAATTTGAGAACAGCGGCAGTTCCAGGAAATTTCACTGTGGGGCCAGGCAGGGAGCGATGTGACCAGTTCAGGGTCAAATGATGCTGATCACAATCAACCTATATGAACAATGAACCTCACAATGAATCTATATTTTCCAAATAAATCACTATAGAGAATAGATTTTCATGGGGGTGTTAATAATAAAGCTACACATATATTTATCCATCGGCGCTGTTTAAATTAATATATGGTTCTACATATACATTATATATACATTAAATTGTTTAAGTTGATTTTTATGTTTAATTACATAGAAAACATCTAAAAGACTGTAAATACAAACTCTACTCTCTATGCATGAATTCTGTATTAGTATTGGTTTACAAAATTAATTGCTGTATTTTTGAGACTTTTTGGTTAATAATGTAAAGTTATGTCTGTGTTATTGACAAACACAGACAGCAATTATCACAGATGATATGTGGTCCCTGGTAAAAAATAAATAAATAAATAAAATCCTGTCAGAATAAGACTAAAGTTGAAAACATGCCGATCATTTCCTTTTATCACATGAGTCAGTTAGACAATTGATCCACACCCAAGCAACCAGGAGGGCAGGCAGTTTAAAACAGAACAGAAACCCTGACAAGAAGCAAGATACCCTTGTGGCCATACTGTTTAGCTTTAATGTGGCTGATGTGCGCAAAGACCACAATGCATTGCGGTGTGACATCACATTGATGAGCTTAATAATCTTCTCTTAATAGCTCATGAAAACAAAACCAATGCTTTGTTAATCATGCAAAAGTCTCTCAGTCAATGCATACAAGAGCACCTTTATTATTGAGGGCTTATTTCTAAAAACACCTTATAAAGACATCTAATAAAAAGCCCTTTGGAGCACATATAAAGGGTTTTAGCTTTTTTTCTTACATTTAGTTTCACTAGAAGTGAATGATTTAGAAGCGGATGATTTTTTTCCAATTATTTTAGCCAGTAGTTTTACTGTTAAATTGAGGGCTGGAAAAGTGCAGTGGACAGAGGTGGACTTAATGACACAATCAAATGTTAGTCTTTGCTCATATAGATGTGTTTTTTATTGGTTGAATCTAGAGGGACAAAGGTTTTATGGGGTTTTTACTCATATATGCTGCTCATTGGCTTAAGTGAAAAGACATAAGTTGTGGTACCTCTTGCACAAATATGTAAAAGAAGCTGGGTTAATAATTCATTCAGATCTATCTATCGATCTATAGATCAATGATTTCATTGTACAAAAATAAAACAAGAACAAATACAAAATGATTGGTGGAAGAACAAAGTTCCAGATCAAATCTTAGCAAAACTCAAAGTGTCATGAATCCTCTTTTATTATCTTTCAGCCTAAAGGTGTTAACATGAAAAAAACCCAATAAAAAACATCAAATAAAAGAAATAATTGGTACATTGGTGTAATCGATAATATCTTAATTTTATTATGAACGGTTATCCGTCCACCCCTAAAGTAAATGCTCTGTCCATTTAAAAGAAAAACATCCCACACAGTTCTGAGCAGTGTTGTTTTCGTCAATGATGACAAAATTATTTTGTTGACGCTCCTTTTTTTTAATGACAATATCAAAAGCTGATGTGCGCTGAACTCTGACAAACTCCAATCTCACCAGCTGTGCTTGGCAGAAATGTGCAGCGAGTCTGAGCTTCTCTCTCCATAGTGATGGTTCCCGTTAAGCAGTATGACTCTTCCTGCCCTCGTTACTTAATAAACTATATGTGGCTGATCATCCTCTGCCAAGGGTAAACAATCTTTGCGTCTAACTATCAAGATTTTATTTCTTCCATCTCTCAAGAGATGATAATAAACCCTCTTTAATTCTTCCCAAAAGGAATGCCTAAATTATATCCAAAGCAAAAAATTTAATTGCATTCTGTTTATTTTTTGGATAAAGACCCAGGTGAAAAGGTAGATAAATCTTTGAATATTTCTTTCTTAAAGTTCTTGTTTCTATCTATTTAAATATGATGTAAATGTTTCTTTAATCGTCATTAAAACATTTTCTATGTTTCCTTAGAATATGTCCACATTTTAGTGAGAATATTCATTCAATTTAGGTCTGGATTGCCATTGCCTTACAAGGCAATTATTTAGGTTCTCTCTGTATTTTTTCATATCAAAAACCCTGTGATTTTAAATCTACTTTGATCCCTGAGCAGCATCAACTAAGGGGGAAATTGAAGGTTAACTTTTTTTTTCCAACATAAAATTGACTAAAACTACACTAAATCCTTTTTAAAAGGTGCAGTAAGAGATTTTTTCTAACACATTTTTTACCATGTGGCTTAAAGATCTCCCCACAGCCGCTTAGCAAGCGGTGAAATAGAAGGTCTGGAAGTTAAACTAAAATAAATGGTCCCCCCTACAGAGAGAAATCAATAAGTAACCCCAACCAATCACAAAAGACGGTCCGTTGTACACGATTGGTTCCTCACACGTCAGTCATGGTCGTCTGCTTGTCCCTCCCCCCTGACACATGAAGGGATCTACCCTCCAATGCTCGTGCAGGACGCCATGGCTGGAAGCTAGCTACTGTTATGCTACGTTCACACCTAAAGCAGCCAGAGCTGCAAAAAGGTGCATGCTGCTTCATATTTAGTGCTTGTACAAGTTTAGCTCTGATGCGCAGCTGAAGCATCAGGCTAACGTTACTGGGTCAGGTTCGGTTGCTCCATACCCCCGCTGGCTTCCTGTTTCCACTACATGCTGCACTGTAGTCGACCAAAATCGCGGTTGCTGCTCCAGCTGCTCGGTGGAAAAAGTTGGTCTGAGGGGCGGAGCTACCCTGTCTTTCCCATTAACAATGGCATTGCTGTGGGTAAAATGTAGTTTGAATATATTTTGAAGTGAGAAAGTCCCACATGTTTTTAAATGAGAAAGTCCAGTTCATCCAGATTACCATCCTGCCTTCAAATATTTGGCTGCAGCCAGGGCTCCAGACCCCCCATAAACCGGTGGTCGCGCTTTCAGTAGGAATCCCATTCAACAGCAGCCTATGGCCCGGTCGCCTCCTTCGGCGGCTGGAAGGCGTTTTTCATCCGAACTGCAGGCACCAGGATAATAAAAGTAAACATCTTTTGCTGGCCGATTTCGGCTTTTTAAGTTAATTTAGGCGTTAATAAACTGTTTCAGAGGACTGATGATAGCGCTCTGCATCATCAACGCTGCTCCTGCTGATCTAGACGCACTGCAGACAGCATGCAGCGTTCATGTGTTTTGAAGGCGTGGTTTCGAGGGGTGGTCTGAAGGGAGAGGCATGGTTGCGTATGTTCAAAAATGTAGCTTGGTGAAACCGTTTTTCTAAGATCTCTTACAGCACCTTTAAGTTTTAGTCGACTAAAACCGACTTAAACTATCACATATCATAATGGCTAAAATGCAGCTAAAACTAATACATTTTCATCCTAAAGACTAAGACTAAATCTACGATGGCTTTTAAAAGACACTGGTTCTGAAGCATCTTCTACTGCTTTGGTTTAGCCAAGTTAGGCGATGCCCCCAAGATGGCGGCCATATCTGAAGCTCCCAGCAGCCAGTGAGGGGTGTTGGGGTCCAACCGCAGCCTGTGACCGTTCCCAAACATCTCTGCTGCTCTGAAGCACTTTCTGATCCATCTTTTGTGTTATCCACCCACATCCCCCACTCCCACTGGGAAGCAGCCGTGAAGGTCATTGTCATTTCAAACATGAACTTTTCAATGAGGATTCTCAATCAGGACTTCATCCCAACCTTTGCAGCTGCAGCTGGAGAAGTGAAAGCAGCAAGATAAGCAGTAGGAGGTCCTCTGTTCTGCTGTCAGACTTGTCTCTGATTTTATGACACAACGAAAAAGGTCAAAAGTCTTTTGTTTTGTTCTTTTATTGGAGAAAAGCAGACAGAGATTAGGCCTGAACTTGCTGGGTGATGAAGGAGGAATTTATTTACCCTGAATAAAAGGAGCTTTATTAAAAAAACATGAAAAAAAAAATCCAATAACCTCGTTAGAAGAATAGAAACCTTTGTAATCTCATCTTTGCTTTTCCATATTTCACAAATAATAAACAAGGCTTCATATGGACTTATTAAGCTGATTAATTCGACGCCGATCCCACAATCCTTTTACAAACACTACATTTCAGCATAGACTGTGTTTTCCAGACGTGCTCACTCATGGAGATCAAACAAATGCTGTTCTAACAGTCACAGTTGTTTTTTAGGTGTTGCTGTGTACTCCCTGCTAAAGCTGCAGGGAAAACAATCAAACCCCCGGGGATGTACAGAAGAGGAGCGGCAGACATTAATCACAGAGCTATGAAAAATGCATAATTTCGACAAACGTACCAGCAGAATCACATGGTTAAGAAAAAGGTTGGGAAGATGTGAACAACAGTTATTCAGAGGTGGTAAAACGTCCTGAAATGGATGGATGACTAAGAAAGCGACTCTTTAGGTTTCATCTACTGTGAATCTATCAGCCGTCCGATGATTATGCTTGTTTGAGTTCATGTTTGACCCTTAGATCAAAGGAGCAGACAAGTTTGGCGTTGATTAAAAGTCTGATAAAGTAACTTTGCAGTTCTGAGCAGCAGAGGCTTCAACACCTTTAATGTAAATCTGCTGTTTAATTGATGCAAAAATTCTCCATGAGGTGCAGAAAATAAAGATGAGATTGGTAGCTTTAAAGGAAAATTCTGGTTATATATTGAGAATTCAAACATCTGAAAGTACTTTAAATATGAAATTGTTACATACTGTTCAATAAATGATAAGAGTTTTTAATTAAGAGTAGATTTCATTTGAATTAGTTTTATTGGAGAAATCCATTTTTGTCAAATAACACTACTATACTATACAGCGATAGAAGGCAGAAAAAAATAATTTGAAATAAAGATGCAAGTTGCATAGAAGCAAGATAATAAGAAGTTAGAAGAAGATATTGTAACTTTCTGCAGGAACAATTAGGTAGATATAACTTCAATAAAATAACGATTTGAATTGAATCATATTTACATATGGAGAGCTTTAGTTTGAGATTTAAAGGCAGAATAGTAGAGAGGTCGAGTCTGTGACCCTTTGCGTCCTCAATGGGAGGGATCAGCTGCATACTAGGGGTGTAAATAATAATAGTTTTGTATCGATGCATCGATCCAACAGCCGACGATTCGATGCATCGACACGTCTGCAAGATAATCGATTCATGTTTATTTTCCCTCCGGTCTATTTTTATCCATTTGCTCCTGGGCGTAATTCTCCCTCCTGTGCTGCGGTGGCGCTAAACCTATTTTGCCCTCCTACCTGAAAGCTTCCTGGTTATACTGCTTACAACGGTGTGTTTTGAGTGAGCTTGTATGAACATTTTTAATTTATGCTCAATATTGAAGCATGGTCTGTTCTACCGCGCTGTGGAGTCTAGATACGGCCGAGAGAGGAAGTGGGGGCGGGGTTGCGCCTGGCAGGAGGAGGGACATGAGGCCCAGGCGGAGATCCAGGTGGAAAAAGGGTCCGGGTTTCTTGGCTCACCTCGCTCTTCTAGACTCCAAACTTCTGAGGTTGTTTTTCCACAATTTCGGTCATGAAAACAAAAACAAGCGACCTCCTGTCTGCGAAGCACTGTTTGCGATTGGCTAATCTGGGAGACGGCAAATCTCTCAAAAGGCGGGGGCGTCCTTACCTTGTGCGTACATATTGCACTGATATTGTGCAGTATTTTTGATACAACTTTTCTGCTTCTATTGGCTGGCTAAGTTCTCACAAAAAATAAATAAAAAAATGCATAACGATACTACAGCTTTCATTGTTTTATTTCAAACTTGAAACTTTGGCAACCTGGGGTACTGTATGATTAATCGGTCAATGGAATCGTCGCGTGTTGTATTCTGGAATATTAGAAATAATCCCGAATGGTTGGTCTAATCGATGCTAGTCCAGATAGCCATGATGGGTGTGATTTACACCTACTGCATACCTGCCAGCCTCTGGGTCCTGGAGGTGTACGGTTCTAAATATAAGGACAATTGCAGCCGATCCCCCTCTCTGCACAGCCAATTATCTGCTGCAGCCTGTCCTGTTCCTGGTGGTGTCAGCATCTACCAGGCAGTGATGAAGGAGGAGAGGATGGATTCAGTGATGGTGGGACTAAAAGTGTTGCTGTAATCAGTGCTTTTCGCATTGCCTCTTGCTGGGCGTTCTGCAGATGATGTTCTGGCTCGCAGAACGCAAAATAATCCACGATGGCAAGAGTCATCCTGAGATATGCCAAGCTTTGGAATATAACAATCTATTCCTGATAGGAGAGAGGAAGACAATGATTCGTCAATTCCAAAATAGGGATAAAGAAATGGCCACCCTGTTAAACATTTGAAAGTGGTCAATATTTTATGATTATGTCCGTATTTGAAAATAAAACATGTTTAAAACCTTTTTTACTTCAACAAGGCAATTGTTTCAGCTGCATCTGAATGTAGGATGAACATCTGACCCCTCTAACTGACAAAGAGCCCTTCAACTATTTCTTCCCCTCCGTACTTCTGACTGATTGAATGTCATAGATAGAGGAGTTTCAACTCAAACTCTCTGTCAACATTCAGAGATAAGATGTAGTGTATTAAAGAAGCTGCTGTTGACTCAATGATTATGCAGCTCTAAAAACAGAACAAAAATGTGTCAATTCCACCAATCCTGGTCTATTTTCTATCTCCTTCTGCTCCTTTTTATACAATGAGCAACAGCCAATACAGCTCTGGCTTAGTTTCAGTGTTATAGAACCAAATGAAAATGATTTATACAATGCCACAAGAAGTAACAAACTAAAATGTAGTAGAATATAGAAGAATTCAACCGTTTGGCATTTAAAACAACATTAAAAATGAAAGAAACTTTGAAACAGAAGGTAGAAACATTTGGATTAAGCTCTAAAAAAACCAAACCCCATGAGGCTTCTGTTGGAAGTCATTTTTTTAGAAGGACTGAGCTGAAAAACATTATCTTGGTTAAAAAACATCTGCTATTAGTGTCTGACAAAGCAGTGACAGCAGATGTGAGACTAAGGTGTAAATGTTTAGAAGAACAGAACATCCACCAGGTAGTGAAAATAAGAGTCGCCTACAGGAAGCAGCTAAAGACGCCTTGAACAGCGCCATTTCTGACAGCTAAAAAACAACCATTGATCCGTTTAACGTCGCTGGCAGCTAACAGGCCAAGCAATGAACAGCAGCACGGCGGGAAGCACAGGGGGAGCTGCTGGAAGCAACGGTGTAAATAAAGAGCCTTACTTTAAGCTAAACATCTACTTGGGTGGATCTGATTATAAAAACAAACACAGGGGAGCTACAGAGAGGACTGAGCAGATAAACCAGTGTGTAAATTCACCAAAAGGAGACAGACACCGGTGTCTGGTGGTGATGAGATCCATTATGTCATAACTACAGCTACATCCCAGGGAGATCGATTACGTCAGTCAGCGAAGAAACCTGCTGGATTTTATTTGATACCACAAGAAAAAGTGGTTACCAGTTCTTTGAAAGCATTGTCAGAGGACATTGATGATACAACAGCTTCATAAAAACCATCTGAAGAAGCAGACAGATAAGGACTTATCTTTCTGATCTTAACACAAATCTATGAAGATTAGAGCAGGTTTAGGGTATAATCTACACGATATCTCACACAACATAGAAGAGAACAGTTTAGACCCAGGTAAGAGCTAAGTGGTGGTATCTCTGCAGGAGCTGCAGAGTTCAAGAGCTCCGGTAGGAGAATCTGTTGACTAAACAGCAACTATTCATTGGGTCTATTCTGTGTGCTCTACATTAACGTGTTGGAAACAAAACCAGCCCTAAAAGAAAACCTCAAAGAAATCATAGCCTGGTATTTTCTCTTGTTTGCAGGTAAGTCCCTCATTGGTGGAATAGAGACATAACTTGTAACCAACACTGGAAAAGGTATATTTTTTCTTAAATTAAGTGCATTTTGTTCTTGGATTGAGGATGGTAAGCAGGCATTTTGCCCAATGAAACAAGACAAACTTCCAGTTAAAATAAAGAAAACACAATTACATATCTTATTTCAAGTGCATATTACCTAATAATCTTATTTTAAGAGTAAAAAAAATCATTCCATTTGCAAAGTTTCTAATTTACCCACTCAAATTAAGGGTAAATACACTTAATTTAGGAAAGTTCAAATCCAGTGAAGGTGGCTAATGTAAGGCCAGCGGACAGCCTTGGCTGCGTAATTCTAGTCGGGCTAGAGAGGGGAGGCACCCAGCGCCAAATACTTCGTTACTGTACTCAAGTAGATTTTCTGATGGTTTTTACCATCTGGTCTCTGAAATTCCTTGACTGACCCCTTTACATTTTAGATTCCGGTTGTAATTTCTACCTTACATTTTTAAAAATGTCAAATACTTTAGTTTTGAATCATTTCAATGGATACTGCTATTATTTTTTCACACGCCATCAATACGCACCACCACCCTGATGGAACCCACGCCAAATTTGACGACCACTACAAGAGATAACCTAATGATTCTGTGGGCACCAATGCCGCGTAAACTTCCATTGCAGCTAAGTATGCGTACATGGCTGCAGCGGCACACCAGATGAATAATATTGGAACACAACGGAGATTTAGTCCTACGCGACATCCACCAAAATGTGGCAACGTGCACGAAAAAGTAAGCGGTTTCTACTCTTTTACTTATACTACACCCGGCCAAGTCGCATTTTTGTTACTTACTGAGTAAAAAAGCAAAGCGAATCTAGCATCAATTTTTACTAGAGTATTTTTTACCATTAAGTATCGTACTTTTACCGCATGGAAAAGTGGAAATCATCCCAGTGAAAGACACTGAAGTCTGCATCTTGCAATACTCTGCAAAACAGCTCCTCTGTGATTTCATATCAGTGAAATCCTTCTGCAACATGTCTTAGTGAAGGATACCGCACACAGCAATAGGTCACCCAGGCTGAGCTCTCAGTCTAAAGTGTATTCAGTTATGCTCACAGGATTTATAACACCACTGTCTGGAGTCAGACTCAAGATTGCACGACTGCGATTCTCAAAGCAAACAAAAGAAAGCAAAGATGATGGGGATGCAGGAAAAGATGAGAGAGGAGCGAGTCATTGGCAGAGGAAGCCAAAGAAAATAATTACAGGGACAGAGAGATGGATGTGAATGTTACAGCAGTGAACCTGAACCTGGGTGGATTCAGGAGGTTATAATGTCTTCTCTCCCAGACCTTATTTATTTTGCTTTAGTGACTCATTTCTTCTCAAGCACCTTGGTGCCTGTTTTATCTATTCATTTCTGCCTTCTATCTTTGAACGCTTGGCTCCTTTCTTTCAATTGTTTCCTTTCTTTTATTTCCTTATCTGATGGTGGCTTTTCCTCATCGCAGTGTTGCATCCTTCACTGTCACTGCTTCTGTGGCGTTCTCCTCGCCTCCATGCTGATAAATCGCTTTGTGCCCAAAGCGTAGCTGAGCTTGTTTTGATAAGTCATGTTCTATCAGGCTCTTTAAATAACTATGTTTCATTTTCTGTTGCAGAAGCATAAAGTGTTCCAGTAATAATTGAAATTGTTGTTCCTGATGTTGTTCAGGTCTTGATTTTAAGGGTTAAACACCCAAAAAAAATTTGATTACAGTAGTTGGTTCCACAGGTGAGGAGCCTGATAATTAAAAGATCTGCCTCCCATTCTACTTTTAGAAATTCTAGGAACCACTAGTAAACCTGCAGATTGAGGCGAGATGCTCTGTTAGGAACATAAGGAACAATCAGATCTCTGATGATATATAAGATGGAGCTTACTTGGCCATTTAAGGCCTTTTATATGTGACAACTTTTTAAAATTCTATTCTTGATTTAACAGGAAGACAATGAAGAGAAGCCAGGATAGGAGAGAATTTATCTCTATTTTTTATTTTCATTTTTTTTCCAATTCTATTATTATTGTTATTTTCACTGTTAAACAAACCTAGTCAACTCCAGCTATCTGTACATTAGAACAACATTGCATGGGTAGACATCCGCAATTCCACAGGATATCAGATAGGGATGATTGGTCCTTCCTTTATCACACACCCCAAAAAAAAAAAAAAAAGGAAGAAATTAACATACAAAGATTACGAACATAACTCCTTTGGTTAAGACCAAAAATGCTGGGGTGTACTTCTGTTATACAACAGGAAAAATAAGTAAATATTTTATCCATTGATGCATAAGGGTTGAAACAGGCAGGCCTAGAGAAAAAAAAAGAGCAATAGCAAGAGGGGGGCTATGGATGCACTGCAAAAACGATCTAGAAATAAGTAAGAATTTCTTAAACTAAGTGTATTTATCCTTAATTTGAGTAGGTAAATTAGATCGTTTGCCAATGGAATGAGTATTTTTCATCTTAAAAGAAGATAATTAGATATTATGCACTTAAAATAAGACAATGCAATTGTGTTTTCTTATTTTAAATCTAAGTTGTCTTGTTCAATTTCATTCACCTACATCCTCAAACCCAAGAAACAAATGCGCTTATTTAAAGAGAAAAAGACTTATCTAGATTTCAATTTTTCCTTCGCAGTGTACAAAGAGCGCACTGGAAAAAATCAAAATGGAATAAGCCGATGCTTTTTGAGATTAACTATATTGAGACGGTCTTGGACAGAGGACATAATAAAAAGATAGACATTTACCAATGGAACAAGACAATGATTTATCAACATGCTGTTCACAAATTACAGTATTTTATTCTCGCACAGTGCATATTATCCGTATTATCTTATTTTATCATTTATGCTGACTGCTCAAAATTCAGGCATATTACAATATTAATTTGAGACACTGTTTCTTATTTCTAGGGTGTTTCAATGCAGTGGGATGGCACAGATCGGGGAGACATATCTGAAACCATCTTTCCCATCTTTTATCATAAACGAATCACTTTTGAGATGCTTAAAACAAGCGTAATTCATCATCTCATCTTTAAAGATATTATAGTAAATAAATGTCCTAAACAATCCGTCTACTACATGTAGGTCTTCCTAGTTTTAGCCACTTCCTTGTAAACAGTTTTTCTCTTTTTTAATTTTCATTGTGAACCTCTGTCTGCAGCATTTTGGATCAGCTGAAGGCTTTTTAACCTGCCAGTTTGTGTGGATTTCCTGATAGTAAAAATTACAATAGTCCAGCAACTTGTGAGTAACAAATGCATGGACTACTTTTCATCAACATCACCCCTGGACAGGATATTTCTGGAATTTTTGCAATATTCACAGATGAAAAAGGAAATTCTAGAAACCCTCTTTTGATATGGGATTTAAATGACAGGTCCTGATCCAAAATTGCCAACACACCAAAATGTTTTACTTTATTATCTGAAAATCAGTTCAATCCCATCCAAATGAAGTGACTGACAAATGAGCTTCTTTTTCAAAGACTCTGGTCCAAAAGACCTATAACTTCTGTTTTTGTCTGCATTCAGAAGCAGAAAGTTAAGAGTCATCCAGGTTTTTATGTCTTCTCAGACATGCCTGTAATCTGTGTAATGGCCATTTATCTGATTTCTTCGATCTGACAGATATAGACAGATATCATACAGCATAGCGGCAGTGGAAGATTTGATCAATGACATGAACAAACTGAAATCTGCCAGTTCAATCTACTCAGGTAAATATAGACAATGCCACATTGGAATGCTCGCCATCAGGAGCTAAAAGATGAGACGTTATACATGAAACTCCTCTGTTGGAACGATACAAATGTGATTGACTTGTTTTGTACTGTTTTCTAATTAGCAAGAACAAACACCGCTAGCAGAAGCTTAATGTGAAAACCGCATGAAATAAACCAAACTAAACAAAGCAATATAATTCACTGTATTTTTTTAAAACTGAGCAACACAACAATTTTATTCATAGATGATATTTCAAACGCTCTGGCTATGTTTCAAACATGCCTATCCCTTTTGAAAACCTAGTCCATTATAGAAGAGATTGGTGACAAGGATCAGTTATGGATTAGACTTAGCATGGATGGATGGATGGATGGATGGATGGATGGATGGATGGATGGGATGGATGGATGGATTTTTATTGGATGGATTCTTGAACTCATGGATTGGATTTATGGATGGATGGATGGATGGTAGATTTAATTTTTTTACTGTTAGCATTGATGTCATCATTCAGTAATATACATTCACTGCACAATAAAGTAGTTTCCCACAGAGAGCAGAGATCTTCTCTCCTCTTTTTGAGGTTTCCTGTTTTTGCAGCCGCTCCACACTCCTCATCTTTGACATGTGAGGGTAGAAAACCTCCCGCTGTTTTGGTTTATCTTCCTCTTTGTGCTCCCTGAACCTTTCTCTCCATCTCCTCTGTCTCCATCAGCCTGTGTAGTGACATATGGTTCGGTGGTGGAGTAGCGGGAAACCTCTTAGCTTTCTGCCACTTCCACATTACTGCTGGCGCTGATCAGACATAGAGGACTGTAACCACACACATACACACACCAGCTACAGTATTCAACACACATAGAGCCATAATGACGCTCCAGGTTCCTCCTGCATATAGGACAGTATCTCGCTTTTGCTAGTTCTCCAATGCTGACATGCCTTCTGGCAATGAACTCTAGGACCTTCTATCAAATGCACCCATTTTAATCTTTGCCTAGAATCTGGTCTTTTTTACACATCTTGACCACATTGGTTGAGAGTTTAGAAAGGTTAAGTTTGTACTTCTAACAAACATTCCTCTTTGAAAGCAGATAATAATTTGTGTTCCTGCCATTGTCCCTCCCCAAAACACCTCAGCAGCTCTTTTTTTCAATGGAACTGTTAAGCTTAAAGGAGATGTCCGGTCATAGTCAGAATTCAAATTTCTGAAAGTACTTTAAATAGCAAAATTATTACATTCTGTTCATATAAATGAGTGTGTTTTTAATGAAGAGTAATTTTCTATTTGAAAAGCCTGTACGGTGGAGGCATCCAGCGTTTGGCCTTCCGGAACACTAATGCCACCACCGGCTCGGTACACGGTATGGTGATCGGCTGTTGATCAAGTCCCAGTGCTGTGATCTGTGCTTTGTCATGTCCATTATCCAAGCCACGTGGAAACCGTTTCTCCAAATGCTGCCACATTACCCGTTTTTCTCAAATGACGCCGATGACAAATCCTCCCTCCCTTCAAGCCACAATCCAATCCACTCAACCCAACCTATAGATCGAACCCGCAGTGCTAAGTAAAAGGAATTTATTTTTTTGACTTACCGAATGACCACTGATCCCAGCCGCCAGCACGCATACTTACGTCACCGAGAAGCTCTAAGTAAATTCTCAAATTATTTAAAAACCCTCTGGAAATCTTCAATAATTGTTGTTGATTGCAGATGTGTCTATTAGTTCCCATTGATTTTGCTTGTAAAGCGGAGAGAATGGCGCTAGGCTTACCACACTGCTGGAAGATGACAGAAGTGAGGTGTTACTATATTTGGGCAAAAATGGCCGCTCCCAGACTCAGTGATCACAACGAAATTATTGTTTTTATTTTTTTACTGATTAACGCTAAACAGATTATCCACAAACGTATTAGTTTTAGGTATAGATAATGATCCATTGATTATTCCTTGCTGACCGGACTTTTCCTTTAAATGTTCACTTGTAACAAAATATTTCAATGCACTTTCTCTGAAGGGCCCATACTTATTGTTATGATCTTGGCACTGATGTCTGGCCTGATTACTTATTTTCTCATCTGCTTATCTCTGTGTGTTTTTTGGGTTCTTTGAATGAGTCACTGTATGACAGAATTGTCTAATCCAGAACTGATCCTTGTTACCAATCTCTTCTATTGTGCAGTAGGTTTTAAAAGGGATAGCTATGGAGAAAAAAGTGTTTGAAACCTCATCTCTGAATAAAATTGTTGTGCTGTTCAGTTTTGAAAAAATTACACTCAATTATATTGATTTGTTTAGTTGTTTCCTCGGTTATTTGGTTTATTTCATTCTGCCTAGTTCTCATTACCGCTCATCTGATCCAGCTGCATCTATTTAACCAGCCCTCAGACCAGTCATCAGTGCCAGATTAATCAAGCCTGTGGTGAGAGTTCTTTAGCGTACCTGAATTTTTGATTGCATGAGAAGGTTTGGCTCTCTACCAAGGACCTGTCATGAGGGTGGGAAGCAGGAAGCTGACACCTCGGTTCATCGGGCCATTCTCTTTTGGCATCGTGGTGAACCCGGTGACCATCTGCCTTTAGTTCCCTCGTTCTATGAGGATTCACCCCACTTTTCATGAGTCTCAGGTCAAACACTTTGCAACTTCTAGGTCTTTGCCCACCTCCAGACCCCCTCCTTCCCCTCCCCTATGATGGGCAACTGGCATACATGGTCAACCGCATCCTTAAGTCCAGGAAGAGAGAGAAAAAAAGAGCAACATATTAAAATCAGATGTCAAACTGGTGAGTTCTTTTGTTTTCAGAAGATTCTGGGGGCACAAGGATGTGGTCCTTGAGGGCTCCTTGGTGGCCGTGGCACCACGTTGATGACCCCTGGTGTAGACCTACCAAAACACACTTGTTGTTCCTTTAAACAATGATTTTATGCTTTCTATCCTAGGTGGTAACTACCTACTTCATAAAATCTAGGTGCTGATCCTGGAACTTTAAAACATATAGGTTTGAGCTTACCTGTGACAGATGCTGTCCAGCCTTTACACCGCCTCTCGCCCATAGACTGCCAGAGATGACCCTGACACAGTAAGCAGGAGAAGATGGATGGATGGTTTTTGCTTAATCAAAGAAAAAACTGACAGATGAATAGAAAAACAAAGCTCAAATATGCACATATATGCTAAAAACAGCATTTTTCCAATCAAAACAAGAGCTCTAGAGTCTGGTGCTTTTTCTCTGTAAAGGAAATCCAAGGCTGCAAAACTGTTATCGGTGTGAGTGGGATGAAGTTGTGCAAGTAAAGCAGTATAAAAATGATGTTTTTCTCAGTATTTTACTGCTTCTATGTGTATGTTTTTCTTGATAAAATAGGAAATTAATGTTATATTTAAAAAATAATTTGAAAAAGTATCAGGATCAGGAATTCAAGTAGAGAAGAAGCCAAGCCTGAAAGCCTTGTCTTTACCACCTTGACCTGGATAGATTGCACATTATACAACAACAACAAATCTGAAGCAAATGGTTGAACCATTCTGTAGCTTTTCAAATGAAATATAAAAGAAATTCATAATATGTAGAGTTGTGGTTGCCAGATTACCTTGGGAAATGTCTCCCGGTGCGTGGGTGAAAGAGATAACCATGCCTCCTCTTGGAATGTAAAAAGGGTTGCTTTATAGAAAACTTTCAGATGTACAGACACGGAAAACATGACAGCGAGGTGCAGCATGTGAGGGAGTATAGGAAGCAAGGGTGAAGGAGACAGCAAGTAAAGGAGAAAGGATTTTTTTCTTGAGTGAAATGTGCATAGTTACAGAGAGAGGCTGTTCATAACTGTACTTTAGCACCAAGGACACTACTGAGAAAGTCTTTATGCCTCTGTCACGACTCATCAAGCTGAAATAGCCTCTTTATAAACAAGTACACACAGAGAGCCAGGGTTCTTACATCAGAGGGAGGAAGAAAGCTGCTTCAGTAGCAGGGCAACATTCTACTCCACCTAATAAATGATCTTTAAACTCAATAAGAACTGAAAAATAAGGGAATGCTTCCTTCCCTGTCTTATTTTTTTTAAATTAGCTAACAGAATGATGACCTGCCATGTAGACCCTAGCCTCAGCGTTTGATGGGCTCCTCTTGTCTTACTAAAACAGCTCCTACCCACCCCCACCATGGCCTCCACTCCACCTCTGAAGGAAGCTCCTCTTAACTTTTACTTGTGTTTGTTGACCTGAACCTGAATGCCTCATCAGTGTGCAGTAAAGTTCAGCAGATTTGGCTTATTAATCGGTTCATTGCTTTGAAACTAAGTCATATCAAAGACCTGAAGGACACTGGGCCTCATGGATGAAGTTTGAAACCAGTCCATGGCTTCCCCAACATCCTGTTAGAGGTGTGTTAGTGGGTCATTGTTGACCTGGCTGACCAGGCGAGATGTTTTGGTCCCCTGCATAGCAAAACAATGACCCTAACGACTCCATTTTCAGAGCCACAGGCCAGTATTGGATATTGCAGGCCAACAATGATCTCAACGACTCCTCATTACTAAGGGGTGAACCTGTTCTTTGCAACGCTAACTCAACTACAGAAAAATGAAAGTAATAAACTCACCGTTGAGTTAGCGTTAGCTATGAGCGCCACAAGCGTCGCGTCACGTGACTAATAAACCGTAACGGGATTGGCTGGTGTTGGACGCCACAAATCCAGTCAAGCTAATGTTTGTGACCTGGAAGCAATCCTTCCCTTTTACACTGAATTTAGACGCCGAATTTAAGAAAGTCTAAATAGAGCCAGTTGAATCTCAGCAGTGCTGAAAATATTGAGTTTGAATTTTAAAAGGTTGAATTTTTTATATGAAGATTTTTTAAATGTTAAAAATTAAACTGAAAAATAAGTATTGAAAATGTAATCACTATGAAATAGTCGTGTGAATTTTAGCTTGAAGAGAAAAATAACAAAATGAAATTTTAACTTTGTAGAAATAATGACACTGAATTTTTTTTCAAAAATGTACCGTGGCCCTGAGGTGCAAAAACAACACAACACAAAAAGAGAAACACTACAACGGCAAATGAGAATATTGTCTGCAAATCAGAAAACACAACGTGTAGTTGAGAACACAACAACAATCAGAGTGTCATTGACTGAAAAATGGGGAAACGGCAAATCAACAACAGAAAACACAACATTAAAAAGAGAAAACACGAATACAAAATAGAGAAAACACAACACAAAAAAAGAAAACACAACCGGCAAATCAGAAAAACACAGTGACAAAAAGAGAAAACACAGCGACATTAACCAAAACGGAAATGCTAGGTACCCTCGGGCGACAGGAATCATCTCTGAATGGACAAAAGAACTGGTCCATCCTTTGAACCGGAAAGACGGGGTTTGTTTCCATTTTTCCAAATCATGAGTGCCACAAATGACGCAGGTACACGCTGCTATTAAGCAATACTTTGATGCCGGTGTTGTGCGAAAAAGTGAATGTCTGCGCGAATCTGATTGCGCAGCCGCTGGAGCGCACCGCCGCAGCCCGCTGAGCGATAGCGTAAACCTGCTTTTCTCTGGATTAAATGGTCACGACATGCAGATACACACAGTTGCATTATAATATAGGCCTAATTAAATTATAATATAGGCCTAATTAAATGATAATATAGGCCTAATTAAATGATAATATAGCCCTAATTAAAGATTCGAAAGCTTAACGTTTGTCACATAACGGCAGTTACGTGATAGATGTTTCTATAGTCGGTCTGATGACTTTGTGTAGCCCTGACATTGGAGACTACACTACAATAAATATGATTTACTGGAGAGTTTTCAATAAAGATATGATACCTTTTGCAACGATCCTCGTGACTCTGCATTGTGTTTTTTATCTGATCTGGTCATATGTAGCACGAGTTTCCCATGTTTCTATGTGTTTTGCAGTTTTCAATCGGTTTTCACCTGTCAAAAATTGATTGAAGGCACAGTATAGTCACTCAAAGGTTATTTCTACCTAAATATGACTAGATGTCCTTCAGGAGATGCATGATTTAAAGATCTGAGCTCACAAAACAGCTTGGAACTCCTTTAAAGGACCATTACAACACAAAATAGCTATTTTGACTTGCAAAAAATTTATTAAAGCCCAAATACTCTCATTCAAAGGGGATATCTGCCCAAACATGACTTGATTTCATTCAGAAGCATCTTATTTTAAATAGAACCAGTCCTTTTTAGGCAAAAATCACCTTTCAATTATTAGATGGTTGCCTTTAATCAATTTCTTAGCAGGGCGCTTTGACCAGCCTACATGTTGTAGAAACCGATTAAAGCCCAAATACTCTCATTTAAAGGGGGGTTTTCTTTTGTGTTGTGTTTTCTGATTTGTCGTTGTGTTTTCTTTTTTGTGTTGTGTTTTCTGATTTGCCGTTGTGTTTTGTTTTGTGGTTTCTTCTGATTTGGCATTGCTCTTTTCTCTCTTTTTGTGTTGTGTTTTGTGTTTCGTGCCTTTCACCTTTGCGTGTTGTGTGCTCTGATTTGTGCTGTGTTTTTCTCTTTTTTATGTGTTGCGTTTTCTGATTTGCCGCTGGCTCTTCCTTTTGTAAGTTGTGTTTTCTGATTTGCCGCCGTGTTTTCTCTTTTGTGTTGTAGGTTTTCTCTCTTTGTGTTGTGTTTTCTGATTCACCACTCTTTGTGTTAGTTTTTTGTGTTGTGTTTACTCTTTTTGTGTTGTGTTTTCTGATTTGCCGTTGTGTTTCTCTTTTTTGTGTTGTGTTTTCTGGATTTGCCGTTGTGTTTTCTCTTTTTGTGTTGTGTTTTCTGATTTGTCGTTGTGTTTTCTCTTTTGTGTTGTGTTTACTCTTTTTTGTGTTGTGTTTTCTCTTTTGTGTTGTGTTTTCTGATTTGCCACTGTGTTTTTCTCTTTTTGTGTTGTGTTTACTCTTTTTTTGTGTTGTGTTTTCTGATTTGCCACTGTGTTTTCTCTTTTTGTGTTGTGTTTACTCTTTTTGTGTTGTGTGTTTTCTGATTTGTCGTTGTGTTTCTCTTTTTGTGTTGTAATTTTTCTGATTTTGCGTTGTGTTTTCTCTTTTGTGTTGTGTTTTCTTTTTTTTGTTGTGTTTTCTGAGTTTGCCGTTGTGTTTTCTCTTTTTGTGTTGTGTTTTCTGATTTGTCGTTGTGTTTTCTCTCTTTTTGTGTTGTGTTTACTCTTTTTGTGTTGTGTTTTACTCTTTTTTGTGTTGTGTTTTCTGATTTGCCACTGTGTTTTCCTCTTTTTTGTGTTGTGTTTACTCTTTTTTGTGTTGTGTTTTCTGATTTGCCGTTGTGTTTTCTCTTTTTGTGTTGTGTTTACTCTTTTTGTGTTGTGTTTTCTGATTTACCGTTTTGTGTTTTTTCTCTTTTTGTGTTGTGTGTTTTTCTGATTTGCCACTGTGTTTCTCTTTTTGTGTTGTGTTTCTTTTTGTGTTGTGTTTTTCTGAGTTGCCGCTGTTGTGTTTTCTCTTTTTGTGTTGTGTTTTCTGATTTGCCGATTGTGTTTCTCTTTTTGTGTTGTGTTTTCTCTTTTTTGTGTTGTGTTTTGCACCTCAGGGCCACCGTAAAAAATGTGTTCTGAATATATTTTAACACTGAAACACTAAGCACAAACATGCAACATTTAAATTTCAGTAGCATTTTTAATTCAAATCCCAGCGACACAGATTTACTTCCATACATTTTCTCCAGGATAAACATTTAATCATGAATGCTTATTATATATTTAAGCCCACATTGTCCTTTTCTATAGTGGGATAATACATTTAGAGCCAGTTTTGTCAAATGAGGCTTATATAAGAGTTTTACATTTTTATGGATCCAGACAGATTTTTTTTTTTGGTCCAATATTGCTCTTTGCACAGTTTGGGTTGAAGACCCCAGTCTTGCAGTTTAGACTGCATGAAAAATTATTAATGTCCACAAATCATGATAGTATGAATATTTCAGTACAAACATTGATGTTTAAAAAGGAATTGCAGGGGATCAGCCAAGGACCAGTCAAAGAAATTGGGGAAATTTTGAATGGCTACTACTGTATAAGAACTCTGTAGCTGTTCCCTCACACAACCAACTGGGGTGCACTGAGTATTCTGACTTCTTTCTCTACAGATGCAGTACAACACCTCATGCACCAGATCAGCCCATCATGGCTAACCTTACATCTCAACATGCATCATTAAGCCTTGGCCACACCCTGCTGACACCACTTTCCCCTCCATGGATCACCTCTGAATGATACTGATCACTGCAGAAACTGAGTCTTTGAGCTTTTTCCCTTTACACTTTCTTCAGGAAGAGGAATGAATGTCAATGAAAAATGAACTAACTAGTCTTTACTTTAGAAAGCATTGTGTATATGCTGAATATAGAGTTTGTCTAAGGCACACTATTCTATAAAATATGGCATTTGTCTCACTGTCTGACATTTAGTCCAACCAAACATTTTCTGCTTTAGGTCATTCAGGGTCTCGAAGAAAATGTCTCACTTATTGTTCTGGCATTTAGCAGATAGAAGGAAAGTGGTTTATCCTAACAGACTTGAAAAAGGAATGTTTAGCCTGATTTAATGTCAGCAAGAAAAAAAATATGTTGTGCATCGTTTTTTAAAATGCATGTAAAAGGTTTAACAAAGGTCATTTAAACACATAACGTATTTCAGTTATTTTACTGTTGTCTAGCCTTTAAGACACTACTTCCAAGCAATCATGATGCGTACAGAGCCACAACAAAGTTTTCTCTACATAGCTCTCCTATCCTCCACTGGTAACCTGTATTAACCTTACCTGTTTGAAGAATCAGCTCACTAAAAGGATTTGTTTAAATGCCGCTTTAGAGGGGAGTGGTGGTCTACTGGTTGGGGCATTGGGCTTGGAATCCGGAGGTTGTGAGACTGCCACTCTGGTTCCATAAGCAAAGACCCTTAACCCCTGATTGCTCCCCAGGCGCCCCACAATGGCAGCCCACTGCCCCTCAAGGGGATGGATTAAATACAGAGGTAAATTCCTTCAATGTGAGATGAATAAAGTTCAATTTGTTATTGATAATGATGTTCAGGGAGAATATGCAAACTCCATGCAAAAAGACTCCAGGCCGGGTATTGAACCCGGTACCTTATTGGTATAAGGCCGCAGTGATACCCACCGCTTCACTGAGAAGCCCGCTATTAAAACATTGTTTAAAAAAATGTATGGAAATTGGGATGTAATCTTTATTCAGAATTTGCTACTAACCACAAACATTAGCTCTGATGAAGGAAAACAGCCGAAAAGGTTCTCGGCCTGCTGGGAAAACTGCGAGGCAAGCTAGAACTGACACAGGCTCCACAGCACTTACCAGCTCCACCAAAGACTTTCACCACCATGCAGTGTTGGGAAAGTTCTCTTTCTACGTGAACTAGTTCAAAGTTCAGTTCACTCATTTTAAAATGAACTAGTTCAGTTCATAGTTTATAATTCAAAATTTTGAACTAAGTTCACAGTTCCAAAAAATGAACTAGTTCATAGGTCTTTTTTTGTTCATATATTGCTCAATTACACCACAACCCTACTGTAGAACCACAGACAGCAATTATTTTATCAGTTGTAACTCTGAAACTGTGCGTCAGATTTCATCTTCATATCCAGTTTTGGATCCTTATCCAACCAGGGTTTACATTAGCATTGAGGGGACAGCATTTCCCCATTGTTGCTTTAACGCTTTGTTGCTGTCCATTCACTTCACACTAGTAGCAGCTGCAGCTTTCACCCCTACAGTATATTCTCAAAAACATCAGGAAAATGTGCTGCTTGAATGGTCTTTTTTATGAGGAATTATTAAAAGAAAAACAGGAAAGTAGTCTTTAAGGTGCAAATGTTTTTTTAATTTTAATATTTTTTTGCATTTGAAATTCCATTTCAGTACATATGCCGTTTCAGATTTGCTTTGGATGTTACTGAAGTGCAGATTTTTAATACTGAAAGCCGGCGGGCAAAGTTTGCAGAGAAATGTCAGATTGTTGCCATCATCCTCACCGACCACCTGGTCATAAACTGTTTTAAGTGATCATACTGCTGCTTTGTCGCCTCCACGGTCGCTCCATGCTGCTGTGGCTTCCTCGCTGCATTTTGTTTTGATGACATACGTGTGCCTGTGAGGCTCTGACGCTGGTAGCTGGTGTTGCCAGATTGAGTGTTTTCCGCTACATATTAAGGCCTGTTTACGGGTGTGATTTAGCCGGGGTTTCGCCTGGAGGACTCTTATAGAAATCTGGCAACCTATTGAACGGAGCTGAACTGAGAGAGCGTGCCGTTCACAGACACCAGAATGAACGAAGTTCACAATACGCGTTCATCAGGCAATAATGCAGCACGCCTCAGTTCACGTTAAGCTAAAATATGAAACGCAGTTCGCATGAACTTTCGTTCAATGAACGCGTTCAGGCACAACACTGGCACCATGAGTGTAACCAAATGGAGGGATCTTGATGTGGGGCTGACCTTTAGGAATGAGGCTCAAGCTTAGCTGTAAATCAAGAGAATTTGGTTAATTTTATACTCCAGACTCTCTGGTTCTTTGGGACTCTAGTGCACAAAGCAACATTCAAAAGACATGAATCAACTAGTTCAGTGTGGAGGAGATTTGTTGGCCTTCACAACCTCCACCTGTCTAAGGCATGAATTTGGACAGATATATCTCACCCAGCATCAGTGTGTGACCTCACCACCCTTCTCAGAGTAGAAGGGTTAAACACTGTCATTAATAGTCTTTAAAACACAGAGGACAGTCAACCCTGACCTGTCAGCATGGGCAAACTCTATAACACATTCTCTGTATTATACATTGTGAAATATAGTACCAAGTATTGAGATAAAACATGATAAAATAAGTACAAGAATTTGTGTTTAGTAGGTTTATGAAAGCAGCAACACATTTCGCAGTGTTATATAAACTATTCCTCTGACCCAACAGATGGTTTGTTCTTCTGAACAACCTGGAAAGTCATTGCTGGAAACTGTTAGGAAATGTGCTAAAAAAGCTGCTAAATCACCCACGGATGGCATGAGTTAAACCATCTGTCTATCAACATCTATTACAAGCTTATCCATTGCCTGTAAAATCCCAAACATAAAACTGATAAATTAAAGTATACCCAGGGTCAGTTGAGAGTTCTAAAAATCTGTAATCTACATAAAAAAATCTAGTTGTTCTAGTAGATTTAAAAAAGTAAAAAAAACAGAGATATGACAAATACATAAAAACAAGACCTTAAAACCTGGATGACTTTTAACTTTCTCCTTCTGAACGTCCCAGATCAAAACAGAAGTTATAGTCTTTGGACCAGAGTCTTGAAAAATAAGAATTTCTAAAGGTAGAATGGGAGGCAGATCTTTTATTTATCAGGCTCCTCTCCTGTGGAACCAACTACCAGTTTTAGTCCATTGAGGCAGACATCCCTGTCTACTTTTAAGGCTAGGGCTTAAAACTTTCCTTTTTGATAAAGTTTATAGTTATATTAGAGTGGCTCAGGTTATCACTGAGCTATCTCTATAGTTATACTGCTATAGGCTCTTAGATTGCTGGAGGTTATAGGGGGACCCCTTTTTAATCATTCTGCTTCATTCTATCTCTATTTTCCCACTCTGTGGAATCTGTTAGTTCAATGGCCTAACATTCTGCTCTGCTGCTTTTATCATAGTAGCTTCATCTGGTCTGTTCCTGTTTTGGCTGTGACACCATAGCAAAGTGAAATATCAGCTGTTCTGCTTCCATCAACACCTTAGTGACCTAACTGGATGTGCTCTCTTCAGTCCTCTGGCATGGGGAGCTGGCTGCCGGAGCTCGCCTGCCTGGCTGTGTGTTTCCTGGACAGGGCCGTGATTTTACAGCTGCCTTTTTTGTACCCTCCTGCTTCTGTCTCCTTGAACCCCAGTCATGCCTCTCCAGCAGATGGCCGCTCACACTGAAGCCTGGTTCTGCTGGAGGTTTCTTCCTGTTAAAAGGGAGTTTTTCCTCTCCACTATGTCGCTACAAGCATGCTTTAGTGTGAGGGATTGTATTTGAGTCAATGAGTCGATGCAATCAACTGGTTTTTCCTTAGATAGGCAAAACTTTGAATCAATTTGACTGTGTATAATCTGGTGAACTGCAAAATGCCTTAAGATGAGACATGTGTTGTGAATTGGCGCTATAGAAATAAACTGAATTGGAATTAAAATTTACCACAGTGGCCATTCTACTTTAAACCTTTTGGACGCACCTTAAATTGAGAAACAGGACAAGCTAAGACAGTTAAACAGTATGAATACATCTAGGGTGAAACTTAGATGTACTTTTCTCCTGAACTGTACCTACAACACACTTTTTTGCGATCTTTAAAAGAAAAGTCTGGTCAGCAGGAAATGATCAATGGATCATTATCTATACCTAAAACTAATACATTTGCAGTGATTAAATGAATTTAGCGTTAATCAGTAAAATATATTTTTTTTAAATAATTTTTGTTGTGATCACTGAGTCTTGGAGCGGCCATTTTTGCCCAAATATACTAACACCTCACTCCTGACATCTTCCAGCAGTGACGTCACGGTGATGTAAGCCTAGCGCCATTCTTCCTAGCTTTACAAGCAAAATCAATGAACTACTAGACACATCTACAATCAGCAACAATTATTGAAGATTTCCAGAGGACTTCACCATTGAAATTCACCAGAGCTATAGTGAAACTGACAATGGTCTCATGTGCATGGTAGTTGGATGTTGGAATACATTGGGTTAAAGTGTTATTTCACCTTTCCGATTCATTATCCTCCATGGACGGAGGGAGGATTTGCCATCGAACTTTTGGCCAGAGAAAAAATTTAATATGTAGCCAACATTTCCAGATGACTTGGATAATAGCGCCGTTGTGACAAAACACCAGATACAGCACTGGGACTTGATCAACAGCCGATACCGCGACCGTGACGCCACAAACCAGTAGGTGGCAGTAGTGTTCTTTGACAAACATGGATGCCTCCAGTAAAAGCACATCTCAAACTTAAAAATTAGTTTTAATTATAAACACCTTATCATTTATTGAACTGTATGCAATAATTTCATATTAAAAGATACTTTTTCAGAAGTTTGAATTCTGAATATGACCAGACATTTCCTTTAGATTTAGGAACTGGGATCATAGTTTTGAATTTATGAATATTTTTCTTTATTAATCAATAGATATTTGGCAGCTGTTTTTGGATGAAATTGTAAAGACTGGTTGGTCTAAGGGTGTTCATCAAGGTTGAGATTTTCAGTAGAACATTGTGGACAGAGGCAGCTGAAGTGAACTTCATTTGCAGGTAGGCCATGCACCAGTGGCGCAGCTGACCCAATACTATACAGGGGCACAGTAGGGCACCAAAGAAAAAAACATCTTTTGGGCAATTGTTTATTTTAAAAAGCATGGGCACAGATAATTAATGCAAGCACGCGATCACATGTTTTTGCTTGCTTGCAAGTTTGGAAATGTACCACAGTCCTGCCCAAATAAAGATATCTGGTCACCGTATCTGGGAGCCTCTATGCAGCCAGGATGAAAAGACAGACACAGGAGATAGACTTAGGAGCTCTGCCATTAAGGAGGGCTCAAAGCAGAGTCAATGCTCCTCCTTAAGCCTGGTTTATGCTCAGAAACCAGGTTGCCTGCATGTGTGTCGCAGTTAATGCATTTTTCTGCATCAGTTTGCACCTGGACATTTTCCTATTAGAATATCATCTGCATATTGATAAAGTAACATACAATAGTTTGCACATGCCACAGGAAGAGTTGCAAATGCAAATCAAACAAGTTAGCTCTCGTGTAAAGATGCACAAGCCTGCTGAAGATCAGGCCTTTTGTCTCTCTGCTGGTCCTGGTGAGCCTCAGGCTTCCCCCAGAGGAGATGGAGGAGGTTGTTTAGAGGAGAAAATCAGTAAAGAGGTTACAGCAGCGCTGAATAAAAATAAAACCGCACAAATTCAGAGAGAAAGCTGATGAGGTTGATGCAAGCTGTCTGTTTGCCAGAGTAGATGGTGTCATGTAAAAAGGCAGGAGAAGGAGTGGTGGGTGTAATTGATTCTGATCTGCAGGCCCTGTTTTATACGGAGCCCGAGCGTCTGATTAACTGTACTGCATGCAGTTCATGCAGTTTGCACACAGACACACATGCTGAAGGGGTCATTAGACATGTATTTGTCTCCCTCTTCCTGAAACCCTCTCTCTCCATCCTTGGAGCTGTGGCAGAAGAGTGAATATGGATGAAGCCAGAGTAGGGCTGTGCCGTGCATATCAATGTCTTCTTGATAAATTATGAACAAGATATAGAAACCAAGAGGCAGGTTATATCCCCTGCCATGCAGCCAAGATTTGCATCCTCACCAAAAAAACAAGCAGTTTAAGAAGCGGTTTGGGAAAGGTAAACTGACAGTTGATTGGGTTTGTTCAGGCCCAACATCCTGCTCCTTTTTAACATTTTGCCTCCTTTTTTATTCTTTATTATGGATTTACATTCCACCAGGTAATGGAAATCCATTATTAAACATTCTCAGATATCATCTCATTAAAAACCACTGAAACACCTTTGGTACTTTACTGGAGTGCATACAAATCGCTGACCTTTACCTAATGCTTTCAGGAGATTGTTTGGGTGAGCAGAAAATAATTTGTTAAGTATCAGCTTTACATTTAGTGAAATAAAATGTTTTTTTTTGTTATTTTTTTTTTTTTCCTTCGCACCTAAAGACTCAGATAATAAAACAAAAAACAAAGATGCTTACCTTTTAACATCTTTAGTTTTTACAATCTGTAAACAGATTAATGAGATCTCATGATAATGATTGTCTAATGATAGACTATCTAACCCAAGCAGAGCTCGATGTTAACCATCGCCTGATCGCCCGGGGCGAGTAGTTTTTATTGTTGGGAGACTACAAATTTCATTGCATTTGCCCGCAATGAACCAGTAAACTTACTGAATTACAAAAAAAACATTTAAAAAAACAAACATGTTTCATTGATATATATACAAAATGAATATTAGGAACTATATTTATCAAACATTATACTGGGCAAGTAAAAATTGTTTCTGGGCAAATGAAATGTGAAAGTCACTTGCCCAAAGGGCAAAAAAAAATCCTTAACGTCAACCCCTGCCAAGCGCTGTCTATCTGTGACTTCATTTAGTCACACATATTTTTGCTTCTATATTTGAAACACAGGGTCCCAGTTCGCACACCAGCATTAGTGGTTATCCAGAGCAGGTCCTGGGATAAATTACTGCACACCATTACTTTTCTGTTTCATAAAGGTGTAAGCTGTAAATTATGACTTGGATGAACTCTGAGTATTTTCTACTTTCTAGCTGAGATCTGCAGGAGGAAATGTTAGAGATGGTACCACATCTAACGAGGAACCTATTGAGGTTGGAACACAAATACCTCATGGAGATGAAGACATCTCCTTAAGGAGAGAGTGATTAGAGCAGGATTCAATGTTTTATCTTTTCCAGATAAATATCTATCTGTATATTTTTTGGACACTAGGAGCGCTAGACCTGAAACTACCCATAGTTTGCTACCACTAAAAATAATAAAAAATAACAAAAACATATGACTGTATGTTAGGAGCAAAGTGTTTACTTACCAGTCAAATAATAAAGTAGAGAAAACAGAATACATCCAGCTTCTTCTTTCAGCCTGTGCCAACGAATAAACTCTTTTCCATGATCGACTCTTGCTTTTCCTCACGCACGATCCCTTTGGCTTTTCTCTTTTTAGCCTCCTCAGAAGGTTTAATCTTTTTTCTTGTCTTAGTTTCCGACCAGTAGTAGAGCAGGTGGAAAAATAGAGCAAAAGCCTTAGCTCCATGACTATATAAGAACCTGCAGCCATAAAGCGATATGTTCTTCCAGGTCACAACCTGGCCAATGACGGCCCGTCATCTCCCAACTAACATAGTCGGTATTACAAGAGCGGATCCCCGCTCATAGTATTGATAGTGTCAAGCACTGAATATCCTGTATCAAGTCTTTGGGTCACAAAGTCTTTTCTTTTAAAATTGCTTTGATAAAAACGTAAGACTATTTTTAGTTCCGATAAGATTCATGTGGAGCATTTTCATGTTACTATCACATATAATAGTAACATGAGTCGGTCACTTCTTGACACCACATATACATGTATGAAATAATGGCCAATAAATAAATAAAAAATGGCCTGACCCAGGGCAACTGTGGCTACAATGTAGCTTGCCACCATCAGAGTGTGAATGTTTGCGGGAATAACTGAATGTGATGTTTGGTTTAGTCTCATGACTTGAAAAAGCGTTATATAATGGTAGGCCATTTACCATTTAAACGTTTTGTTAATCACGTTATGATTTGCTGTCTGTTATGTCTCACTTAGAGAAATATTCAATACACTCCAAAAAATATGGAACACAGAATGTAAAACATTTCGAAAAATAATGAATGGCATATATCTGTTGTTTACCACCATTTATTTAAATCTTTGGGTTTTTCTCACATATTTAGAGGCTATTGCTAAATATACTAATTGACTCCTAATAATGTATCCATATGTATTTGTGAAATTGGACCTAGAATGCGTCATTTACTCAGAATGAATTGCGGTTTAAGAAAACATTATTGCAATATTTTATTTAAATTTCTAAAAAAAGAAACAGTTTAAAGTATTTTTATTGTGGTCTTTACATCGAAAATACATTTATCTCAAATAAAGTCTTACTTCAACTAATCGTAGATTTCCTTAAAGTGAAAAAAAAAAAAGGTTTCAAGAGTACAGTTTTAAAACATCTAATCAGTGACAGAAAAAAGAAATATTGTAAGAATACAAATACTGGTGATTAACTAATAATATCAAAATTCATAATGTGGTCTTTTGCTTCCTATTAACATTTGAATAAAGAGTGTTATTTTTTTTTTATTTCACTACATCTAATCATGCCTAACTTCAAATCTAATTTACTTGTTCAGTTCAAACCTGAACTGATATTTGATAATATAAAGTAAGAGCCAAAAAAAAAACTGAACAATATTTCATTATCATTGATAGAAAAGAAAAAGGGATTCATTCTAAGAAAGTCTGTTATGCAGTATAACTGAGCTGCATTCAGCAGCTCTACACATCAGTGCTCAGACCGTCCAGCTGTGTCGCCGCGTCAAGCAGCATGGCTGGCTTAGCAGAAGGAAACTAAAACCCTGATATGAGGCATTATGAAATGCCACCAAAGCTATTATAATCAACACGTCTTCAACATCCAGGAAGATAGAAAATAACATTATTTAGTTGAATATCAGCAACTTCTAAAAGGTAATGCTTGAACAGAGTTAGAAACAAACCTTTTTCTAATCAGTTGTTATAGGCATTGATGTTTTTAACAGGAAGGGTCTGTCTTACACTATATCTGGAGAAGCCATTTACTCAAGACACTTTTATTTGGTTAACAAACTGATGAAGAGGATGTTCACTGTTGTCCATATTTTTCTTCATTTTAAGAGAAATTATTTTATGGGAAATAATATTCAGAGGTTCTAGAGGAGATCCTAGAACAGAGCTTGTCTTCTTTATTAGCTTATTGAGCTTTTTTCAGTCATTTGCTCCGATTGTTGTTACCTCAGCAGATGATGAAGGAAAAGATCAGACTCTCCACAACCGACTGATAGAAGATCTGCAGCATCTAGCTTCAAACACTGAAGGACCTGAGATTCCTTAGTAATCTGCTCTGTCCCTTCTTGTAGATGGCTTCATGGTTGCGTCACCAGTCTAGTTTTTTGTCCAAGTGAAACCCAAGGTATTTCTACTCCTCCAGCACCTTCACTTCTTCTCTCAGGATGTTAACAGGATTGTTCCTGTATCTTCTGAAATCTACAATAATCTCTCTTGTTTTGGTGACATTCAGGATCAGATGATTGTTTCCACACCGTGGCACAAAGTGGTTTGTCAGCTCTCTGTACTCAGCTTCTTGTCCATCTTTGATGCACCCAATCAACATATTCTCATTATCAGTTCGTATGAAATTGTACGAAAAGTTATGCACACTATTTCGTAGGTTTTGGACGTTTTTCCTCAAAAAACCATCAGTGCCGCATCGCGCAGCAGGCAGAAAAAAAAGCAGATCCATGGACGGACGTAAAACTTGGAAAAACAGTGCAATCATCACTTATTCATGTCTCTAACTACGTTGCTTGCTGTTTTATATCTTAGGGTTAGGGTTAGGGCTAATTGTAATTTATATTCTATATTTCGTGAATGGCGCGTCACACGCGCATGTGCATACGACCAAAAAAACGTCCAACACGTACGAAATTATGGCGCATAACTTTTCGTACGATTTCATGCGAACTCATAATGAGAATACACTGACCCAATGGCTGCAGAGTCCCATCTGAGGTAGAGCTGAAAACATATCCCAATATCCCAATATTTCTGTAGATGGCAGGACTCTGTCTGCTACTGGAAGTCAGAAGAGTACAGAATACAGTAGCAGCCATTTAATACGGCCCTTTAAAGCCAAACTCCAGCCAAATGGCAGCCCACTTCTCTCTAACTTCCAGCCACTGGAAGAAGCCTTAGAATGAAGCATTTGGTTACCATGGCGGTGCTCCAAGGCAACGGCCAAGAACAGCTCTCCAAAATTTCACAAAATATGCTGCTTAAGAGGATACAAGCTAGACATTAAACCTGCATCTATGCTTGCCAACGCCTGCTGGAGCAATGGTCTAAAAATGCTGTAGAGGTGGTCAGTAGCACCAAATTCCTGGCGGTGCTCATCACAGACACCCTCATCTTCAATGTAAACACCACCTCACTGATCAAAGGGGCACAGAAGCGCATGCACTTCCTGTGGAGGATGAGGAGAACCCACCTGCCCCCACCCATCCTCCCCATGTTCTACAGAAGCACCATAGAGAGCGTTCTGACCAGCTGTCTCACTGTGTGGTGTGGAGGCTGCAGCACCTCAGACTGGAAGAAAGTGAGGAGAGTAGTAAGTACAGCAGAGAGGAGCATCAGGACTCCTCTTCCTTTCATTAAAGACATTTCATCCCAGCGCTGTGTGTCCCGAACCCCCACGGACTGTTCTCCCTGCTGCCCTCTAGTTAGAGAAGCATCCCATGCAGGTCCAGCAGATTCCAGAACAGTTTCTTCCCCACTGCAATTAGAATGCCAAATGTTATGCAAAATGGGTTCTAAAAAAAAAACCCTTAATGTTGGAAATGTAACTATAGAGTCATATGTTTACATCACGGTTTTTCACCAAAGTGCTTTTTTTTTATTACAATGTTTTTATCACTGCTGCTTACCTTTATCAAGGCTGCACTTAAAAAAAAAAAAGAAAAAATAGTCTAGAGAGCTGTACTTGTACGACATTTCTTTTTGTATACACTTGTGTGTACAAAATGGCAAAATTAAATCTGTCTGTCTGTCAGTTAGTCTTTGATCCAGGTGATTGATGATGCCTCCGGCTGAGTCTTCATGAGTTTCTCTCAAAGTAAGTCAGGCTGAATTGTATTAAGTGCACTGGATAAATCAAAGAACACAACCTCGACACAACCTTGTCTAAATGACAGTGGGTTTGTTGGAGCAAATGTATGATATCATCTTTAACTCCAACTCTACTACAATAAGCAAACTGCAGCGGGTCCTGATAGCTGCTTGTTTGCGTATGATGTGAACCAACAGAAGTCTCTCTGGAATCTTCATGATGTGGGATGTCAGGGCAACAGGTCTATAGTCACTGAGTCTTCTTTGGTACTGGAACAAGGCAGGAGGTCTTCCACATCCCTGGAACTGTCTCAGACTAAAGGGTGAAGAGGTGCTGTAGAATCCCACAGAGCTGCTCTGCACAGGCCTTCAGCACTCTGGGGCTGACATCATCAGGACCTGCTGACCTATTATGATTCAGCCTCTCCAGTCGCCTCTTCACTTGGCTTTTAGAGACGGACGTGTGAAAGGTGGATGGAGCAGCACCCTCCTCTGATTTGGTTGAGAACAAACTCATGGAAGCAGGAGAGTCAATGGCAGAGGAGGGCAGGAAGTCCATGAGAGAAAGATGTGAAGCTTGTTCCTGAACTGAACCTAGAATGTAAACAGTTAATTGGCTTCCATCTGTCTGATCATCCTTCTGCTTGAAGCCTGTGATCATTTTCATCCTCGACCACACCTCTTATATTTTTCTTCTCTGTCTGTCATTGTTTTTTCTTATCTTTTCCTAAAGTCACTTCTGTATACTCCCCAACAATACCCTTTCTTTCTTCTTAAAGGCTGTTTTTATTATAGTATCCTCTGATCTACAGTGATGAGCTATATTGTTCATTGTGGGCAATTCAAACTCTCAGTTCTTTATGTGACTTTAATCAAAGAAATTTTCTATTTTTTAAATGCCCCACCATGATCTGGGTTAAAAACATGGAGCTATGAAATATCACCTGTGCTGCTGCCATCAACACATCTGTTTATAGAAGTTGGAGCTTGGCCTGTTTTTTTCACAGTGTAGTCCTGTTTCTCTGACTGTGACTCAACTGGATGTGCTCTCTTCATCCTCTGACATGGGAGCTGGCTTGGAGCTTCAGCAGATGGCCTGCTCACACTGAGTGAAGTTCTGCTGGAGGTTTCTTCCTGGTAAAGGGGAGTTTTTCCCACTCCACTGTTACTGTGTGCTTGGGCGGTTTGAGGCATTGCTGTAGAGTTGCATTCAGCTGGTCTTTTTCTTTTAAATGAACATTGAACCTTAAATTTGACTGGATGATCTGAATGAATTTGATCTATAAATTGACTTGAGATGACACCTGTTGTAAATTGGTGCTATGGAAATACACAGAATTTAATTAAATTGAGTTAATAAATAGAGCAAATCCCATTTTTGTAGCCTAAACCCATTTTTAGTTTTACCCTCTATGTAAAACAATTCTGAACACGTCCAGTTTTACACAAAGCTGGTAAAACTGTGGATTTTAATCAGCTCATCTGCATTAGAAAATAATCCTTCTCCTGTTCTGCATGAGCAAAAAAAAAATAAAATTTTTGAAAAAGAAAATTGAAATGAAGACGTTTATAGTTTTATCGAATCCACAAAAAACATCCCAAATTTTAATAATTAATCGTCTGTTTGAACAAAGCTGAAATGTAGCAGCATTTAAGCTAATTTCTTGGTCCATTTTCTCCCAGATATAAAACTCAGATTTTAGTTTTTTGTCCTTGTTGTAACTGAAGCTGATGTTTCTGACTGTAAAGCAGCGAAACAATGGGATGTTTGCAGTTTGTGCCAACCGATTTACCTGCCTCTACCTTCCACTCCTCAGCGCATCCATCATGATACGAGGCAGTCCATTCTGTTATTGTATTTACCAGCGTTTGGTTGGCCCGGTATCACCTGTGACAAGCTGAACCCGATCCAACAACGCCCAACCAATAGGCTTAGATTAATTCATTAAAATGTCATAAGGTTGTTCAGCAAAACCCACGACCAGAGTGCATTTCCGAACATCATACCTGCTCCAGGCTTCCAGCAGTAGACACTCAATCTGTGTAGCTGCTGGTTAATTGATAGGCAGTCTTTACAGTGGAAGCAGGTCAGAAGACAGCGGAGCAGATCGGAGCTTCCTCCTGGAACATGTGATACTGCTGGGATGGCTGGCACACAGGAGCGGGGCATTGTGTGAATCAGAGAGGGGTCGAATCTCCTCTACATAAAGGAGTGTTGCTGTTTTTAGCCTTCTACCTCTGGAACCACATCCCTGCAGTCAGTGTTTGTGTTTCTCCCGCTGCTGCTCAATTTCATTAAGAAGCCTCTGAACTTTCTAGAATGTCAGGTTACCTGAACCCTCTGAGGATGAACACTGTTAGGGTTTCACTCGCCATTCTGCTGCCCACGAGTTCATTTCAGGTAGGAAGCTGTTTTAGATCTGAATCAGTGATTTTTATTTAGCCCCATACTCTTTATTTCTTTCAGCCTCATTAGTATTTCAGGGAAAAACAGTTTGACTCTAAATCAGCCTTAGATCCATTTATGCTGCTTTTAAAGATATCATTAGTTCCACTGACCTCCAAGCAGCTCTATGGTACATTTTATCAGCCCAACGTTAATGCAACCTGCTGTAGTGAAACCTATGGGGGGAAATGTGTTCCTGTAATACTGGAAGTATGGAGATCATTTTGTTTCATTATTGTTTCAAGTAAAAATATGTTTTCTTATTGGAAATTTGAAAAAAATCAATTTAATACAGAAATGAAACAGATTTTTTAAAATATATTTTATCTCTTGAAATTCAATTTTTTTCATTTTTTTTTATTTTAAATATAAAAAATATATATATATTATTTTCAGATTGTGTTTTCCAAATCACACCTATGGAATGCAGAGCAAAGATATATTTCTATTGGTCTGGTGGAAATTCGCAACAATAACGGAATGTGGTCTGTATACCATTGTTATGGTATTTAATGACTGAATGTGTTTAGGAAGAGTTTGTTCATGTTGTCGTAGAATTTATATTTAAAAAAGATCCTGCCATGGTGTTTATGTAAAAATATTGTCAGTAACATTAATAGGATTACAGTTTCAGTTGCCTCTGTGAATCATTTAAGCTTCCTCTGCTTTTATTTAACAATTGTTTTCATTCATTTTTCATGAGTGAAACACGTGATTATAAACATAAATAAACTGAACTGAATTTAATCTGGCAGTCTAAGCCTATAGCATACATAACTGTAGGGATAGCTCAGGATAACCTGAGCTAACTCTCGATCTGAGACCATCCTGATCTCGCGAGCTTTCAATATTTCACTCACTAATCAGTCTGGGGGGCTCTCAAGATGAAGGAAATTTGGAGCCAGTTCACCAAGCGAGCGTCCAGTCGGTGGTGACTGGCAGCTTTGAGGGTTGAGGTGTGGCCTTAGAGAGAAGCGCGACAGTTTCGTCCCTACTGGACGCGAGCGGCTTTCAGCGCGATGAAACTAGCACGTTAGCGTGGCTATCGAGCAAGTTTTATCCAGCGGAATTACAGAGTATTTCTTCATTGAAAGAAGCGCATAAAAACACTGCTCTGGAGGCTTTTTCTCCAGAGGGAGAAGATGTTTTTGCTCTTCTCCGAGCTAGATTCGGCAAAGAGTTAGCCTGGCTGTTAATTACGTCATATGCTTCAGTGATCTGATTGGTTTTATTTACTTACGTCTATATACCAACATAGGCCAATCAGCTAACCAGTATTTTTGGCCCCTTCCCAAATTATTTCAACGGAAGGGTTTCAAGATGGATATGCCGGAACAAGATATATCTGAAAATCCAGTTAAACCCTGAGCCACTCTAAGTTTAAAGCTTTATCAAAAAGGAAAGTTTTTAAGCTACGCTTATGAGCATGATAGCCAGGTCCTTCAAAAACAATGAGAACAACTTGGTGGTCAGACAAAAGGTAGCTGCTCTTCCACTCTATAATTACCTTTTTCTTTTAATCAAATACACTACTTTGGATGTGGATATGACTATAAAGGCAAAACATAATATGCACAAGTTTGTCATGTAATCTAAACAGACGGATAATATGTAACTCAGAAGGCTTTTCTTCAGCCTCACATAGACCATGTTAAGACCAAGACCAGATGCACTGAGTCACAGCAGGATGACTGACCCTACAACTGTTCATACCCTGACATAATTTTATTCTTCGCTTCCTGTGTTTATGGTTTATTCTTTACCTTGAGTTTCCATAACTCCGTCCAAGTTGTCACTTCATTTTCCATTTCCTTTCATCTCTTCTATGTGTAAAGCTCCTAGTTCCTGTTTTGTTCCTGCTTTTGCTCCCCCTGCATGGCTTGGCTGATGTAAGGTAAGGTGACAGCTAGTGAAACCTAAGGGATTAGGTAAAGCTATTCCAGTAACTTGGGCAAACACCAAAGAATAACATACTAAAGCAGCAAAGAAAAACAGCTGATTTAATATAGAGAAACTCAGACAAGAATTTTCTTTAAGGCGCTGGCGCTGCTAGGAAGGCATAACAAGAACACATTGTATATGTATTCATAGTCCTCTGAGCCTAGATAGAAACATGGGCTTATGGATCTTTATATGCAAGTAAACAGCAGAGGGACAGAACTACTAACATGCTCTTCCCACAGTGAGCGATTCTCGGCAACAAGTGAAAACAGAAATGAAAGATACAAAACTTCATCTTCTCTGTTAAGAAATAGATTACTGTGACTTCCCTTCATTTCTACAGCCTAACCATGACCCTTACCCTAACCATTACGGGTTCATGCCTTACCCTAACTCCAAGCTAATCTCAATTCACACCTTAATTCCTAACGTCGTTCCTGACCCAAAAACAGCATTTTCCTGTGTGGGGGTTCAGGCATCAGGCCCCACAAGAAGAAGTTGGCCTTCACAATTTGCTATCTTTCCAGAAAATGGGCCTCTTGATGTATTAAAAACAAGAGCATGCACAAAATTTAAGGCTTCATTTTTTTAAAGGGTATATGAAATTTTATTTCAATGTAAGCAAAACCTACAGCAAACCAAACCAAAGGCTTTAACATTGGCAGATGTCATGAACAGTGCCAGATGTCTAACAGGGTGGTGGGTCTCTTCCTCCCCTTGGCTGTCTTTCTTTTCTTTCTTGGTAAATTGAAGGATTTATTTGAGTTCTGTAATGTAATGTTAAAATGTAATTTGTCACAGTCCTAGGGCCAGGTTTTGACCCAATCAATGACCATGGCATTGTTACAACTGCTAGTTTATCCAGACCCTGGATTAGTTCCCTTATTGTTAAAATATCTGCTCATTACAGTGTGCCAAAAAGACAGAGAAAGAATAGGAGAAAATATGAGACCTCTGGTCTCGGTCAGTGCTCATTAATATCTAGAAGATGTAAATGTGACCTAAATGAGATCTTATCTTCAATTGCTTTGCTTTAGGCAGTCTGTCCATGAAGTGCTTCAGTTCCTCCTGTGCGGGCTTGGCTGTTGGCTGCTGTTACCTGCAGTCTTAGCTGTGTCACTCATGGGTCTCATTTCTTCATCTCGCCTCTAGTTCCCTGAACTGTGAGACCTTCAGCACATACCCGGTTCACTGGGTCCAAACAACCGAAACAAACAAATGAGCCACTTCCCTTTTAGCCCATCATTTCTCCACTAGGTAACTCTTCATTTACAATGCTTTTTATAAAGCCTATTTTAACAGCAAGGGTTCATCATAAATGAGTTTCTAACTCTATTCCTAGATTGTCGAGAAATGCGCAGGCCATTTCTCGAAATTCCAGAAGCGATGCGGACTCGTGTCCTGCGCCAAGTATATGTTCTTGAGGAAGAACACAAGAAGTGTGGACTCGGGGTGGGGCAATGCGAAAGCATAAATATGGGTCCAGTGGTGGAAGCGAGAGAAAAAACATACTGATGGCGTCACCACTGCAGCTCCATCTGGGCTGCATTTCACCCTACTTGTTATCTAAGCCTTACACTTTTCATTTATTGGGTTATTAATAATTAACAAAGTCAGATAAACCAAATCAAATGCACATTTAGCCAAATAAGACATAAAAATCGCCATCAGAACCAGCTGTCCTTCACATAAGACTATGCATAGAGAGGAATGCTGCAGACGGGCTAAAATTAGTCCTGGCTGCCAGAGATGGGAAGTAACGAAGTACAAATACTTCGTTACTGTACTCAAGTAGATTTTTCTGATATTTTGACTTTACTTTACTACTTATTTTTATGGCGACTTTTTACTTCTACTCCTTACATTTTTACACAAATATCTGTACTTTCTACTCCTTACATTTTAAAAAGTGTCTCGTTACTTTAGTTTTGAATAATTTCAATGGAGTTACCGTTATTATTTTTCACGTCATCAATACCAAATTCAATCTAATTGGATGGGAATCTACGTTGCATTTGACGCACCACTACAAGATGAATCAACAGATTCGGCGGTATTCATTCGCTGCAAATCCTTGCCGCTTGGTGGTGGTGGCGTTAGCATAGTAGTATGGACGACGAGATGATTGACAATGAACACAACGGAGATCTAGTCCTATTGGCAGACATCCATTTAAA
>JAGKQL010000054.1:34862187-34970749 GCA_018398635.1 Cyprinodon brontotheroides
ATGAACACAACGGAGATCTAGTCCTATTGGCAGACATCCATTTAAAATGTAGGCAACGGCATGAAAAAAGTGGTTTCTACTTTTACTTTTAAACTTTAAGTAAATTTACAAGCCTGTACTTTGTTACTTTTACTTGAGTAAAGAAGTTTAATCAGTGCTTCCACTTTTACCAGAGTATTTTTTAACACAAGTATCTGTACTTTTACTCAAGTACGGAAAGTGAGTACTTTTGCCATCTCTGCTTAATACTCTGAGCTCTGTGAGTGTTTCATTGGAAGCTGCTGCTGCCGCAGTGCATGCTGGGGCAGCTTTCAATCTCAAGAACGGGCAAGTCTGCTCTGATGCATGCTGGGTAAAGAGGGAGGGGTGAAAACAACATTCGGGGACTTTGTTCTCTGTTTTGTGTTCTTGTGAATTGGAACAGTACTACGGCTGAGTCTGATTATGTTTCATAAGCGCAGCAGAACGCACAGATTGAAGCACACATATTGAGAAATAACCTCAGACTTCAACTTGGGCCATGTTATCCCTCAACAAAATCTACCTAAGTCCTAAGAAGAGGTATGTAATTGGAGGGGAGTGTCACTCTCAACAAGCTTCTTGGTTTCTTGATTATCTTTCAAATCTGAACGTTTTTATTCTATTTTAAGAAAATATTCTCATTTGCTTTTGAATTTTTAAACCATTTTTCTGTGTCTTTTTAAACCCGTTGTATTCACAAAACAGGTTTGACATAAACTGAGCAATAGTCTTGTTAGCTTGGATTTCAGGGGGTTTTGTGGTTACCATGACCCAGAAGACTGAGCATTTACTCAGGCATCTTGTTGTAATATGTATGTTGCTGAGGTACAACACAGAAAGAAGGAGAGGTTTCTTATTCTGGAAGTTATTACTTTCCTAACAATAATATCACTCTCAATCATTCTTATACGCTCCATGACAGCACACCTACAGAGAACTCTACTGTCTGGCTCCATCCTTATTCTTTAATGTTCCTATGATCGTGCAGAAAAGGTAATAACATGTTTTTTTTTCTGTGAGAACCTCTACTTGTACTCACTTTTACTCGGCGAGATTCCAGCAAATGTCCTGCTCCAACTAAAGGGGGAAAGCAGAGCAGAGTAGCATCTGCCTGGGGCTGAGACTGTGAATCAGCATGGGCCTCTTGAGCCATCAGCCCTGAGGTTTGAGGCTTTGGAGGGGCAGCTCTGCCGGCATTTCACTGACTTTCTGCTCATGGCAGAGAGCACTCTACCCCTCTTTGCTCTGGTCTGAGAGACCTGGACAGCTCTTCTGGCATCTGTAAGAACAACATCTGAAAACAAGTCTGGTCTAAGTCACAGTAGCTGGCGTGCAAGAGGGCTTCTGTAGTTGTCCAAGTCCCAACTGCCCTGACAGCCTGAGCACTGTGACAAAAGTGCCTGATGTCTGTCTGTGTACACAGACAGACATCTGTCCATGCTTCATCTTTAACACTGCCCCAGACTTTAAATTGATATTTAAATAGCAGATATGCATTAAACATTGATAAACTGAACAAGCACTGAAATGTGGTGTAACCAGGAGAAATATAATAATATGTGTTCATCTGAAACGTCCCCATAAATCAACCCTTTCTTCACAGCACAGATTTCCTGGGCCCCATGTACAGATAAACCCTTGTTTCGTGTCTCCATGCTCACTGTATCAACCTCTCTAATAGAAATCTCCAACATGATGCAAAACAAGAAAATAATTCAGTTTTGACCTCAGTATTACGACAGAGTAATGGGGCCAGGCTAGAGATTTTTTTTCTCATTTTTGAGTATAAAGTCATAAAATTATGAGAATAAAGTTGCAAGGAGAACAGTCATAAGATTACAAGAATAAAGTTGTAACATTACGAGATTAAAGTTGTAAAATTGAAAGAATAAAGTCGTAAAATTATGAGAATAAAGTTGTAACATTACAAGTATAAAGTCGTAATATTAAGGGGAAAAAGTCCTAAAATTACAAGAAACAAGTTGTATTTTTAAGACAACTCTTTCAAGAAGCACTGTCTTTCCTAAAATGAGGAATGTGGAGCATCATGTTAAGTTAAACTTTGGCTCTGGTTTGACAAATAAAGAAATCTTTTAGCACTATCATCAAATAGGGCAGAATCTCAAAGTGGACTCAGGTTTCTGATTGGAGGAGCTGGTCAGCCATAATATGCAGGTCGGAGGTCCAAGCTTTCTTTCTGAAATGGGTTGGGGTATGATGCAAAACCTGAAGTTTCGTCATACAGTGTGAGCTGTAGCTGTGTGCAATGATTGAAACAATCACACAGTGTATGCCTGGCTTAATCCATGTGCTCCCACACACATTCTTATTTAGGACCATTTGTTGACTCCCATTGACTTCCATGGTCATTTCCTACCCTTTCTATGCTCTAATCATGACAATAACCATAAACTAACCATTACCAGTGTATAATTCACCCTAAACTAATCTAAATTCTTCTTCTCTGCACATCTCCATCTATGAGCGTGTTACTGTTAAAACAACAGTGGTGTAACTGTGCAACGTTTCCCTGAGGCAGGAAATAAAAAACTACCACTTAGTATAAAAATAAAGACAAAAAGTGCTTAATCACCTATGCCTCTATATTATTAATGCACATCACAGATTTTTTTTATGCAATATATGCCTGAGGGCAGCATTAATGCAGGATATTGAAACAAAGTTCACTCCATATGACTGTGGTTTGTTTACTATCCAGAGATGAATCGGTTGTTTTGATTCCAAAAGTTCTATTATTGGAGAGATAAAATATTGCTGGTTCTTCCTCTGATTGTGGTGAATTTATTATATTAATTAATCAAAGTGCTCAAATTAAAGGCCTAAATGCAGACAGAGCTTCCAGCTCCCTTTTCAAAGAAAGGACACTTTCTCTCCATCTCAGATTTAGACATAGACTTAGACTCATCCCTTAGGATTACTCCTTCAGGGAAATTCTGGTTCCTGTAGTTTATACAGTAGTCATTCAAAATTTTCCCACTTTCCTTGATGGGTCCTTGGCTTTTTAAAAATCTATCTTTGAACTAAAATATTCTTTCTGTCAGGATTTGTGGACTAGGATTAAGATCTTAAGAGAAGTTTTACCTCCTGGTCAGACCCTATAAATCAGTGAAAGGGTGGAGTCAGAGTAAAAAAATATGCAAGAGAGGGGGTCACTGCAGTGGCTGGAAGCTGGAAGGAAGTTGTCTATCATTTGGCTGCAGTTTGACTGGGAACGGCCATTTTGAATGGCTGCTACTGTATAGAGTACAAAGAGTTAAAGCAAGATTTCATTAAAGTTCAAATACAACAGACAATATAAAAAGAGTGTATATAGTACAAAAATGCATAAAAAGGAATGAATGAGTAATGTCCTTGAATATGTTCCCTTTAGATATAAAAATATCTGCACAGTAGAGAGCTAAGTAAAGACTACAGAGTAGTTGACTTGGGTTATTGCACTTGCACTGCAGAGATGTACTGACCTTATAAAAAAGGTAACAAAAATTGCACAGGCTACTCCTTCCCTTTTTTGTAGCCTCATCTCCATTCCTCACCTTCTCCCACCTGCTGCTCCCCTGGATCCGCTCATTCTGTGAACCTCAGTTAAACTGATGATTGCAGGTGTGGACTGAACCATGTATTATTTGTAAAAGGGGTCAGAGAACCTCCAACATGGTGGTTAATTCAGATTTGAGTCTCTAAACTGCTTCATTAACCCCGAGGTGAATTTCATTATAACATTAATTAATTAGAAAATGTCTGACAGTGCAGGTTATGGCTATCAATGGTAAGTGAAAAGCATCTATCATTTTTAACGCGCCGAGGAGTTCTTCTATTGCACCTCTTCCATAGTGAGCATTTATCATTCAATCATGGTTTAGATGGAGATATTTGCTTTTTACTGGGCGAAATAAGATCAGTGACCTTAAATAGCCTTACATGTCATGTAAGCATGAAGAAACCAGAGGAAAGGCTTCAGCCTGGTTTAATATTTCTACTACTGTTCTCTGTTCCTACTCAGTTGTTTTCTAATCTATATATTTTCCTATTTTTCAGTGTCTTAATAGCTATAGACTGGAGAGAAACAATCTAAAAGTGAACTTTTTTATTATGAGTTACAATTGTATTAAAGCTCATTTGCACGGATGCCAGCTGCACTTAAAGGGAGTAATGATTCATTTTTCCAGCAGAACATTTTCTGTTCATGTAAAAACCTTCTGAATGTTTACATATTTCTCTGTTGCCACTACAGATGGCGTGCATTTATTTCTGTCATGTTTTCAATATTTAATGCCACACAGGAACAAACACTTAAACACAGAAGTTCTTTCTGTCCGTTTGTGTTTATTCTTAGTTTAGAAAAATGCAGCCCATCCATAAGTGACTTTTTGATCATTAGTTATTCCTTTTGTTAGCTTTTCCTCTCAGTCCGGTCATGATAACTGTCACAAAGCTTCATAGATGTTTGTGAAGTCTAGCAGGTATAGGAAAAAAAAGTTTAACATTTTCTCTCCCTAAAAATGTTCTGAACATTCTTAGCAACTCAGTCTTCAATTCTTTCTGTAAATCTCAACTTGTTTATCAGTATCATGCCCGCCGACAGGGGGGACAAACGGGTCAATTGGCCCAGGACAGAGGGGGGCCCAAATTTGACACTCTGACCATTAAAAATACAGGCAGAAGTAATTTCACAGGTTGAGAGAACCTGTCCATGATGAGCAAGCATGAAGCAACAGTGGAGAGGAAAACCTCTGACAGAACCTGGCTCAACATGGCGATCCTCTGCCGGACCGGTAGAAATGAGACGCGGAACGCAGTAAGAGTCCAGGAGGAATGACGCTCTGTTGAAGCTTTAGCTACGATGGTGGAGGAGGGGCTGGAGGTGCATCATCTGAATGTGTAACCACCGCCTGCCCTCTAGGTAGCAGACAAATTGCGGATCAGAGGCCCTTTTAGATGAACCACACCCACACGAAAGCCAATTGGCTTTCGTGTGGGTGTGGTTCAAAGTTGATTGGTTGTGTCATAGGCGGAAGTAGGAGAGCAATCAGTTTCTACAGTTGAACTTCCGCCTAGGCTCCGTTTAATATTAGAGTAACTAAATATATACGTATCTGCATTAGGTACTATATATGTAATATACTTTAATATACTTATCTTGAAATAATGAGCTATTAGGACTCCCCCTTACCCAACATAAAATGGTTTTACCAGGACAACGGCAGGCTGCAACTTTTAAAGCTGGTTTTGCTGAAAACTATGAATGTCAGGTTTTCAGAAATCCAGCGCACAGATAAGAAAAGAGAAAAAGTGAAGAAATAAATAAATAAAAATATTAAAAATAAACTGATAAGTCAGGAACAGGTCCAGGAACGGATTTGCTGAAGAATTATGCAGATTCAGAGCTAGGTAAGAAGCACTGCGTTTATCAATGTGATTTTAAAGTATAGCATCTGCTAGCTAGTGTAAAAGGGAAAACACATTTTATTTTATGGAAATACTGGAGCTTAGCACCAAAAGAGCAGAAAGGTGGCAGACGTTCAGGTTCAGGCTAAAAGATGGAGCGGAGCAGGAGAGCCTCTGAGGTGGAGAGCAGTTCTCCTGTCGCGGCTTCTGGGGCGGGGGGAGACAGAGAGAGGCATCCTTACTGATAACAGAGACAATGCAGGTGGAGGGGATTGCTTCTTGATCGGAGAGTCTGAGCATAGCGGCTCAGAGACGGATCACGCCATTAATTTCAATGATCCCAAAAAAAATAACTGATTCTGATCGAGTGAATGTTGTGCATTTAATAGCAAAAAGAAAGTCTTTCACAAAGATGGAAAATGGACTGGCAGCAGATTCAGAGGGCAGAGAATCCACAAAGTAAACTATTCTACCTCCCCCAATGGAGGCGAAAAAATGTTAGGGACTGGTTAATATACAGCAGGTCAAAAAAGGCCATATTTTGCCCCGCTTGCTGTTCTGTCATGAAGTATAGTAAAGATCAACTAGTGCACTAAATCCAATAGATGGCATGAAAATATCCAACATTAAACAGAAGGCTTTATGAAATATTTCACGGGCATTAAAGACATTGTGCACACAAATATTCTTATGGAAGAACCTGCTTCATATTTTCCTATCTTCACCTGTGACTGGCTGTAGGTGAGCAGGCCTTCAGTAAAATTAAGAGGGGGTATGTAGGTGTAAAGGGGGCCCAAAAAGACTGTGTTGTCCCGGGCCCTGGTCAGCTGGCCTGATCAAAATTATTAATTTTTAACATATAATACCTTTACTGAACATCTAGAAACGTGCAAAAAATGATTAAATTAACAAGAGAAAGAAGAAGATACATTTTTTATTTTTTATTTTATCGGGTCCAAAACTCTGGTTATGATGCCAACTTCCCAACAAAAGGATTCTGCACCAATAGGAACATCAGGTTAAAGTCAGCTAAGAAGGAGCTCAGGTGTTGCAAGATCCAATAATCTCCTTGATAGAGCAGAAAACGTCTTCTTCTCTGTAATATTTCTTAGATTCAAACCCTTCAAAAAAAAGAAAAAGGATAAAAAAGGAGCAAAGAGAAGGAGTGCTTTGGCGGCCAGTGCTCTCGTGCCATGTACGTAGGATTAGTCCCAGACGTGGCCGACCCGGATTCGAATCCTACATGTGGTCCTTTGCAGCACATCTCTGCCCCTCTGTTGTCCCACTGTATAGAAAATAAAAAACAGCCCCTAGTGCTCTAACAACCTCAAAAAGAGCATGAAGATTGCCTTGGTGCCAAATGAAGGAAGCAAAGAGGTCCAGAGGGAGCTTTCTTTAATTGTAGATTTCTCAAACATCATCTGAAATAATTAAGTAAATCTAAATATGAGTCTGTGACACTACATCTCCCATGAGCTCCGCCTACACATATTCTTTTCTCACTGGTCTGTTTGTGACTGATGTCGTCTCAGAAAGTAGATCCCTGTAGAGAACTAAGTAGTAAACCTGTTATGGAACAATAAAAATCATTCTGCAGAGCAGAAAACAAAACAAAAAAATTATGATAAAATGAAGAAAGGGAAGAAAAAAAATAGGCCGTTTTAATGAACTATTCCCAAATTAGTGACTTTGATACTTTATTTGGTGAATTTTGAAACGCCTTGGAGAGTTTTTCTTTTACATAGGTTACCGGGGACAAATCTGATGACCTTTTTCTGTGTTGTTGGAGACTTTGATGGCAATACATGAAAGCACTGATTGTTCTAACCCAGGGGTCGGCAACCTAAATCTGTCTGGAGCTGTAAAAATGTAAAAGTCTTATATATGCCTCATATAGCAACACAGGCTCTAAGTGTATTATCCCACTATAGAACAGGAATTTGTGGGCTTAAATATATAATAAACATTCAGGATTAAATGTTTATCCTGGAGCAAATATTACATAGCAGCATGAGGTGAGGGAGGAGCTGTGAACACTCTCACCGTGCGCAGCTTCACCGCCGTTCACCTCGCAATTTAAGTTTTGTTGCATTGGTGAAATTATAGAAACACAGTGAAGGAATCTTTCTATGGTGGACGTGTTTCTGTTGGAGGAGTTGATTGAGTCATGAGGAACCAAGCAGGAACTGACATCCATCAGAGCAGAGCTCTCTGACCCTGAAATCCCACATTCTCCGTCACCAGCGCTCCTTGGTGTGATTTATACTTTAGGATTTGGGGAAAAATGGAAAGTTCCCATCCCTGCATCAGAGCTCTACCTGTTGGATCTGTGGACGGTTTTCCATCCTTGCAACAAAACTAGCAGCACTTGTAGAGTTTGGAGATGCAATCCATTTCTAAAATCTATCTTTGCTCTCCTTTAATTTAGCTTGGTGGTCGGCTGAATATTTAGCCTTCCCTGGAAATGCCTTTTCAAGTTTTCATTTTTTTGACAACCTCTCATTACAAAGGAAAAATGCAGGCAATCCTTCCGCATTGCTAATGAAAGCAAATCATTCGGCCCATCCTTTGAATCCTCTTTTCTCATCAGCTATCTTTCTTTTTTTCCCTTTGGCATCCATGATCAGAGACACACCAGCTGTATTGTTTGCCTGGCACCGTGCCACGCTGGTTGAAGGTTATGACCACTGACCTCTATGGCTATGATGCTAATTATTTTTTAAATGTATTTATTATACAAATATTTATAGCATTGGAAAACCCGATAAATTTTTGTTTGACCTCCTGCACACTAGAGGTGAGTATTGGCATTAATGTTGCGATTCGATACATGTCGCGATACTTGGGTCATGGTACGATATTATCACGATATTGCAGTATCACAATATATTGTCATATTTTCCCCAGCTATCAAAATCAAATGATGAGATAAAACAGCAAGTGCTGTATATTTTCATCAGAAAATATTGATTAGCTATTATTATCCATGTTGTTTGGGGTTTTCTTCCACTGTGACTGCCTCAAATACAGATTTGGTGCTGCACACACAGTTAAAGAGCTCCCACAGCGCTTTCTGCCAGAGTGGTGGTGCAGAGGTAGCCCATTTTCCCATCAATGTTTTATGTAACCATTTTTTTTTTTGAAAATCGATACTAAGAAGTGAAAGATCGATATTATATTGGGCAGCCGAATATCACGATATATCGCCAAAACGATTATTTCCCACACCCCTACTGTTGCACCATATTAAAACAAAAACAAAAAAATCGTTTTTCATAAATTTTTGAAAAAGCTCCAGAGAGCCGCACGGGGGGCGCTAAGGAGCCGCAGGTTGCCGACCCCCGTTCTAAAGTTAACAGTCTTCTTCAGCGAGGCGTGAGGGAGCGAGCCCATCCCTTCTCTGACAGGGAGTCTGATGTAGCTCTGCAGCTAACGTCTGCAGACAGAGAGAGAAGCAGAGTCTTTAAAGTGTCCAATGATATAAATTCTATGTTGTAGAATTGTTTCATAAACTGGGTTAAAAAATGATGTAACTTTCCACAAGCTTACAAACTTTCCGTGGTTTTGTCTCATTGCTCAAATTTTTTGATCAATTGCTAAGAAAATAAGGTTATTTTAATGTTGCAATAAACAAAAATGTTAAAGACAAAATAAAAGATAACTTTTCTTTTTGGGGAGCAGAAAGGCAGTTCAGGTTTTGTTCCACCTGTGAACCAAAAGACCTCGCATAGGAACGTGAGGCTCTCTAAGGGTGAGAGGAAGGTTGTAGGTGCCACCAGAAGGCATTTAATTTTACTGAGACGTCGGTAATCTAGAGTGGGATCCCCCCCTAGTTATCCAGGTTGGCACCATAGGATTGGTGTGTATCGGGCAGAGTTCAATTGCATATCGGGCAGAGTTAAATTACCTGTAGATAATGGGAAAGGTTCTATGGTAGTAGAACAAAAGGCAAGGTTCTGGGGAATTGTCAACTGCCCAAGGAGAGAAATTTTTGATCAAATGCTAACAGCTTTAAAGATAATTAGAAATAAAATACTGGAAAATTAGCTCAAACAAAGTCGTTTCTCTTCTTCTCCATAAAAAAAATCAAATAAATAAATGCAATCTAACAAAAACTTCCAACTGTTTTAATATTCTTTTTGTTTCTGCATTTTTTATTTTATTTTATTATTTATTTTTATTTATTTTTATTTTTTTTTTTCCTACTTGCTTTGATTCTGTTTTTATCTTCCTGTATTTTAATCATGTAAAGCACTTTGAATTGTCTTTGTTCTGAATTGTGCTTTACAAATAAATTTGCCCTGCCTTGCCTTGTTCCCAAGGGCGTAGGTTTGATTTGAACTTTGGTAGGGACACTATTGGTCTGAAGTTGTCATTGGTGCTATGCAATATGCCCTTTTTTATGCTCGATGTGAGCATCCGTACTGATAAGAGGAATTCATTGTTAAAAGAGAAAAGCAACATTTTGCTCCATTAATAAAAATGTTATATGCTCTACACTCATTAGATGCTGTTTATCAATGTTTGAAGTATCACGGCGCTCTGATAAATGTGGAATTAGGACTGTTTTCCACTTTGAAAACGGTTTCATTTGAACGACTAAGAGAGAAGGTAAATACAGGATTTTCTTTTGAAGATACAGAATTGTGCAGAGTTAAACCCCACCCTAATATTTTACCTACTATGCTCTCTCTGTATCAAGCAAAATAATACATTCATTAAAATATTAACTTCACTATAAAAGTTGAACATCTGGGCTGTAGTTACTCTGTGAAGCCAATATCATGTATTTCATCTGGGGCTGAAAAAATGAATCATATTAATTGATTATTTCAATAATCGTCAACTAATTTAGTGATTCATCATTAACTGGAGTATATAGAGACTTTTAAAACATACAGTAATATAAATGTAAAATGTGCCTTTCCCCACAGAGCAACCCACTTAGATCAGTGATTATATCAAAATTGTAAAAATAAAAACAAAAAAATGAAAACAGTAATATCAACTTAATATCGGGTAAAAAGAAGCCCTCACATTTTCTTTTTTGGTTGGCTGTGGCTAAGAATCCAGAAATGTTGATGGCTTACAGCCTTTCGGCTTTATTTGCCCATTTTTCCAGCAGTCTTCAGAACTCCTGGCTGACTCAGGATTTTAACCTTTTATAAAAAGAAAAAAAAGTTTTTTGTTTTTAGTGTACATGATATTCATTTTTTTTATTGGGACTAGATTTTTGTATGCCTAATATTAAATGTAGTAACCGCTGCATTCTAGTGTGAATAAATTTTCAATGTTGTGCTCCAAGCACTTTGCGGACTAGAAAAACAGCCAATCAGAGAGAGAGAAGGCGGAACCTAAGGCCAGAACAACCAATGAGAGTTGAGTTAAACAGCTGCTAGCACAGTTACCATGCGCTGCTACAAAGTGAAAGGGACAGGAGAGACCAGGCAGAGGAGCTGCGAGAGGAAAAAGAAGCCACTGCTGCAATAACTACTGCTGTAAATTATAAACATGTTGCTCACATCCAATTATTGGTAGGGACAATTAGGTCGGTGTTCAAAATTTTGGTAGGGACATGTCCCTATGGTCCCTATGCAAACCTACGCCCATGCTTGTTCCAGACAGAACTGGTGGAACTGAGATTATTTGCTTCCCATGGTTTTCCTGTGGTGCAGAGGTCAGGACTGTATAACGGTCTCTATATAACATTGACCTTTATGTCCGTCAGTCACTATCTAACTCATTTGGTGCTTTGCAGGTGTCTCTGTCTCTTTATCAGAATCTCTTCTTGGCAGATATCTTTAGATGATGCTTCAGTATTTCCACATTATGCTCTTTTCTCATGATGCCATCCATTTGAGTAAGTACACCATTTCTTCCCACACAGTTTGAAGCTGGCTAATGGCAGGAATTTGATGATCATTTCAGTAGTTTGGTAGACCCAATATTTATCAGAGATCCCAGTGATTCACTGTCCTAAAAACCAAAAGTCTTCCTCAGTTCCCTGAAGAAGAAGCCCGAAAGCAGGATTACATGTAAGAAGCAAACTAAGATGAACAGAATAAAAAAAAACCTACGGAGATTTGTCTGAATGAAGATTTACTCTAATTGATGTCCTCCCTGTGGTTTCTACATGTTGTTCCAGCTATTTCGGCACCTTTGTAAACAACCTATTTTTCAAAAAGAAAGGTTTATTAAAAAGATGTCTAAAAGTGTTGCGTAATTTAAGGTGAAAGAATAAGTAATTATTGTCCCAAAACCAGGAGATTCAGGGATATACATAAGTTTTAAAAGTAAATAGAGAGGAATACATTTCAATAAGATTACACCGTGTTTCCTGATTGACGTGGGAAGCTGGAGTGCCACCGGAGAAGAACCCACGCATGCTCAGGGGAGAATTTTAACTCTCATGCAGAAAGAACCCCAGGTTGAGAGGTCAAACCCGCAACCTTCTATGCGCACTGCAGAAGGCAGCAGTGCTACCCACTGATAAACTGAAATGAAACATCAATGAATAAAGACTGCATTTGATGCTATGACCCATATTTTCCTGTGTCCCCATTTAAGCAGTTGATCCCAAGTCTGGAGCTCTCAAACCTCCATCACTTACATTTAAATGAAGTTTAAATCAACCCAATGATTGAAAGTGACTCCCTGGAAAAATGGAGCAAGAAATAAAAATGCTTCTGAGTTCTCTTCTGCAAATTAATTTTGTTTTGCCCTTATTTAAGGCATCTCTTTAACATGCAAATGTATGATAATTAGCTCAGAGCCAAATATCTAAGGAGCAGTGGGGCTTCGCGGTGGATTCGCCACCACCGGCACAACAAGCCAAAATTAACCAGACAGATGAAGTTTGTCCTCTGGGCTCTCGCTGTAAATAAAGATCTGTCTTCTGTCAGCTCACACAAAATAAATGTCTCCTTACAACTATTTCAGGATTTAATTGTGATGCTCCACATTCTATACTAGGTGGAACTGAACAAGAGCTCTATGTTGAGTCAGAAAATGTAAAGAAGCGGCAGAGAGCAGGATTATCTATGGGTCTGTCTGGTGTGGACAACATAAGTTTCTCCTACCTCCTGGAGGAGAAGGCCAAAGAAAAAATCACTCTTGGTTCTCAGGAAGCTCAAACAGACTCTCTATTAGCAGCTTGCAAAAGTCTACAACAACATTTCAGCCTTTGACTGCCTCAAAAAACCAATGTGAGGGACTGGGCAGCCGGTAAAAATACAAATAATGACTTCACTTTTTAATTACCCTTATATGCAAAATAAAATAAATAAATTACTTTCTTGTTGAGATTGTAAAGTAAATTGTCTTCTTTAGTTAGACAATTTACAATTGCTGATAACAAGAAAGATCAATTTAATACCTTGATTAAAACTAATTAAAACTAAAACTAAATTCCATTATTCTTTGAGGGATTGAGGGGAAATATATAATGGGTATAAGTAGGGCAGAAATGTAGCAGCAGATTTGGATTATAAATATATGCAGAAAAAGAAGGAGGTATTTAATGATCTATTTTAACTATCAAACACTTGAACCACATCGCTAATATTTCCTTTCATAGACATTACTTTTTAAGTAGTTCCACTTTTTAAATGTGGAGACAGAGATTGTATGCATAATTACAGACCGGTTTCGTTACTTCTCAATTTTCTGAAATAATAGAAAAAATGTAAAAACAATTAGATGTTTTTATTAAGAAAAATAAAATATCAAGTGAAAAACAGTATAGATTTAAAAAATTTGAACAACTACTATGCAGTAATCAAAATGGTAAAAGAAATAGCAAAAGCAAGTAAAAATAATTAATATTCTGAATATTTATGTTTTTAATTGTTGTCATTAACCTACATTTGCATTTTAAAGCAGTGTCTCATTAAAAATAAACATTATGACAACATGATGACCCGACCAGCTGGCAGGCTTACATGGTTCTTAGACTGAATAATAGGAAATAAGCTTCCAGTTAGCAAAAGTATTTTGGATTTCTAAAACAAGATATTTTAGAAATTCATGATGGTCATGATGTAAAAATAAGCATGTGGTAATTACTAACAATTAAATAAAAATATATATATTTATTAGGGTACAGATTTTAATTTGATTTATGCATGCAAGTAACATTACAATTCAGATTTTCCCATTTAAATATTTCATCCTTTTATTGAGTTAAATATGAGGCACTTTCGGCTCTTCATACCTGCCAAACCTTTCTTTAGCAGCTGAGGTTCTACTGCAGGATCTTTTCCCTGACAGCCGCTCTCCGCCATCAGCCCAGATCCCGCAGGTGCAATGGTGGAAGAGCCTGGTAGTCAGACAGTCTAAATCCAGTTAGAATCACTTTAGCCTCCTAATGACACCGTAAATAATATAAGTTAATGCAGTTGAAGTGGTCCTAATTATGAATCATCTATCAAGGATAAAAAACAATTCCTGATACAAACTACTGAGTGTTTTTAGTGCCATCAGAGCACTAAGAAGTGCTTAAACTTAAAGAAAGAACGGCTGCTAGCAGGTCAGAGGGATCTGAGGTTAGGCTCTACCTGTGGCTTGAAGCATGTTCCCCTGCTTGGTACTGCCGTGGGAAAAAATCTCCTATTAAGCCCTTACACCCTAAGGGGGTATAAATAAATTTCTGCCTGACAAAACACACAAAAGTAAATAGAATGGTTTTCTGGTGTCAGCACCATTGTAGCTTTGACCCTGCCTGAAATATTAGGGACAAAATACAAAAATATTTTGCATTTTTTTGAACCTCACCAAAATTTTCTTTCTTTGAAATAAACATTGCAAAAACACTACCAAAAATATTATTTATAGCACAAAAAAGTAGTACAGACTTTTAAATCTAAATGTTGTGTAAAAATATACCAAATGTGGACTCAATCAGATGAATCATATTTATTTTAGAATGGTATTAGTGAGAAATTTCTTAAGCGGAGAGGCCATCCAGAAATGTCACCAAACTGTGCCAAATGTGTTTTTACATCAATACTAGGGGTTTGTTAAAATTACAAGGTCACGTAGCAGCTGGACCCACCGGTGGGTCCGTAGGGTTCTAGGGGTTAATTCCTTTTTACATATATTTATGTAGATATATGTGTACAGATTTATTAGTGGTGAGTTTTATTCATTCGGCCTCAGAGATCTAAGGCCACAACATGTGTAACTGAGAAGTGATCCTTTCTCAAAGTTTATTCATAACATGTTACTGTTTAACCAAAGCGTCTGTAATTTGTTTAGACTCTGACTAGTTTCCATTATTTTAAGTAAGGGGAACAAACATTGCAACAGATCAGAACAGGGCTGATTACCATGCAATACAGGCTGTATCATGTCTTCTTCTCTCTCGCAAAGATGAAATAAAATGCCATATGAGGGAAATTTAACTGGAGTGAATAGTTGAATATTTTTTCCAACAATAGTTCTGTTTCTGTAGCTGCTGCCAGACCAAGAAATGAGGGAAAGATTCAGGCTTTTTTTCCTGTCTCTGCCTGTAGCATAGAAAACCTGTTTCCAGAACAGCTTTGTGTAAACTTTAACGAAGCTATGTCTGTGGCCAAACCATTTTACAGGAATGGGAGATGGAAAATTAGAGGAAAATAATTTGCATAGTGTTAAAATTATTCCTATGTACAACATAACATGTCTTTACAAATATTTTAATGTAAAAAAACTTGTAGTTTTTTGACCATAAGTGTTAAGTACCCCCCCAATTGGGAATAATAAAGACTATTGTTTATTCTTTACTCATACCAGCTGCAGTGGCTGCTGGCAAATAGAGGGTCGCCGCCCCACCCAGCCAATTAATTAATTTTAATATTAAATTAACATTTTTAATATTTTAAAATATCTTAATATATATTTTTTAGATGTACAAGATACATATTTAATCTTTAATGACTAGTAAAGAGTCATTAAATTTTTCGTCGGATTGGTGACATATTTCCGCCCTAGGGCGCAAAAATGTTTGTCCATTGACTCTGATTAAAAGTTGTACATGCGCAGTGGCTCCTCTGCAATACAGAAGTATAGGAGAGACCAGGATGCAGCTAGCATGCCCCATGAAGTGACAGGAATTGTATTTGCGCACCACCACCCGCACCTTTTCTACCATCAGGATCTGACCCAGCATGGATAAAGACAGCTAGGAATGATTTAAAGCACTTTTTAGAAAAGGCAGAGTAAAATGAACAATCTGGGATTCACAATAATATAATATAATGTACTTTTTATAGGTGTTTGTTAATTTGCATAGTTGCTCTTAAATAATCACATTTAAAAAAAAAAGTTTTTCGAAAATATAAAGCTGACTAATAGTTTCTCCATTATTAAACTAGTACATTATTTTCTTACGTTTGTGACACAATACAGGACCATGCAAAACACAGATTTACCTTCACAGAGCCTCAAAGGGCAACATTTATGTATAGAAAGTAAACCTGCATTTGAAATGGTTTGGTTTTTAGAAAGTGTTTTTATAATGTTGTTAGGACTCTAGTTTGTGTGGTCTGTTTTGTGTCTGACTCTCGCTCCACCACCACCACCAGGTGGTGCCCTGCCATTGTTGGTCCTCCCTGCACACCTGCGGCTCTTTGGATCATTATCTGGAGGAGTACTTAAGAAGTGGACTGTCCACTTTACCTCACGGCAGCCAGAGAGTTTTACCAGTTTTGGGGAAGTCATCTTGCAAACTGGATTCTTCACGACCTTCTCTCCCTGGAAGGATCAACTGAGCTTCAAACTGAGCTGAGGATTTGTATCCACTTTTCCCTGAGGAAACGTTTGAGCTTCACACTGAGCACGGGATTCATCTGCACAACAGTCCATTCACATACCGCCCAGGAAATCTGAGTGGCAGTCTTTCTATCTCCGTTCATCTACAAGCAACCTCATTTTGGGTAACCCTTGTCCGCCCTTCTCCGTATGAGACAAACACCGGAACACATCCCTCACCTGCTGGAGTCTAAGAGTGAACCTAATCTCTGGAAACGTGAGTCTTCCAACCTTTCCTTCTCTTCAAGTTCTAGAATCGAATTCTCCCACTGAACCTGAACTAACCACGGTGTCTTCCCCTTACCTTTCAGTTCCGGTTAAGCAGTCATCATCAGGCAACACTGGAATCTCCACAAAACTTCTCAATAAACCTGTTAAACCTTTTCCCTTGTCTCTCTCTGGACTGGTTTATCTGCATGTGGAGTCCGAGCTCTTGATAAAATCATGACAAATGTTTTTTGTTGTTGGCTTTCATACAATAATAATATATTTACTGGTGTGATCACTTACTATATGTTTGATGGGTTTTTGGTATTAGTTTATTTTGTATTTAAAGCCACCCTGGAGAAAACTCCACCAGCCGCCACTGACCAGCTGGCATTATGGGAAAAGGAACACAATGTAGAAACACTGACCAAGATATCTGAACACATCAGTTGGGTCACAAAGAAACAGCCTAGTTATTTACCAAGCCCAGATCTCAGTCACGAGGAATAGGATTGTTAAAGCAAGTAAACTAGTATGAACCTAATTCACTTGGCTGTCAGAGGGAAGGGGTCACAATTGCAAAACCCCAAATATTTCTTCTAATCATGAAGTTGATGACACAGTTCTAAAACATTTGGAGGAGACAATTCAGAGTTTGTGGAAAGTTAAAGAAAAAAGACATCTATCAACTATATATCTCTCCTTATTGTGGACCTATGAAATGTATACAAGCGGAGTAAAGTACACATGGATATGAATCACCCAGCCTCACACGCTGAGCGCTGCAGTGCAAAGACAGACGGTTGTTAACAGCACAGCAACAGCAGCTCATCTGACACATTGTGAATGTTAGCTCCATGTGCAGCCGGAGGGGCAGTGATGCCCACAGGCTGAGCGGAGATGTAGACAGGACCTGCTCAGTCAAGGGAACCGGAGCTAAACCCCTGCAGGCACAGAGAGAGAAGGGGAGGGGGGGTCCAAACTGAGCACCAGTCCCATTCACAGGAGAACAGACAAACAGATAAATAAGATGGGTCTCTAGAAATATACAGCAGGAAGGTTTCAGTTCAAAGTGGAGTAAAAGCGTAGCAGATCCAAAAAGGTGATGTTTCTCACTAAGATTACATCCAGGTGGTGCTTAAAGCTGATTATCAGCTTAGATAGATCACAGCTGCAGCATCAGGCCTTTTCTGCATAATTCTAAGAGGTTAGTTTAAAACCCGTCATTGAAATGTTTTGTGGCAATGATTACTGTTATTATTCAATTATTGGGCAGTGGTTATTTTAAACAGGATAAAGCTGGCAGGTGTTACAGTGCTAGGTAAATAATTGGACCTTATCCAACCAGGTGCACCAGCAGTTTATTTTGCATTGGAGCATAGAAGGTTTCTGGTTCTTCAGAACCTTTGTTCTTCATCAGTAAACTGAACAATCCAGATTGTCGAGGAGCTCTTAGCCTCAGTGTTACGTTGAATTATGGAATTTTTGTATCACAGTTTTTAATACAGTCTGTTTATTTGGGATTTTTACATCCCTTTTTCTGCTGCTGCTTTAAACTGGTCAAACTTTTTGAGATTTAGGAAAAGTGTCCTACTTTAGACCTGGAATCTGGGAGATTTAAATCATCCTTTTAGTAAAATATATAACCCCAATGAGTTGCATATCACAAATCCCAGTCATTCAGGTCATAGTCATTCCAAAAAAGTAAAAAAAAAAACCTTAAACAGAGGAGGTGGACTCAGATTTCAGCCTTCAAAAACTTACAATGCAGCAATTTAGTTGATCCCTTCCCGTCCCATCTAAACACCAACCCCAAACTTTACAGGGGAACAGAAGACCCGCCTATTCAGCCAGGTCAACAGTTCCCTCTAACAACACCCTTTCAGAGACATAGACAGCTATGGGGTGTTGCAGGCTAACAAAGAAGCCAAACAAACCCTATTCTAAAGGGGAGGACCCGTTCATCCATTTCAATTTGCATGTTTTCCAAGCGAAAACAAGGCTTTGCTGGGCTACTGTATAAAGCAGGGGAAACCAAAAAAAAATCAACGGGGTCTAAATGATGAAAATCATCAACCAGTAAAGGTCCGCAGACATTTCTAATTATAATCGTTACTTTAAACAGAATTTAACACTGAAATAAAATGAGATTTTTATGCATCCATGTTACACATTGACTTTTTGAATAAATAAAAACCTTTTTTTTTTCCTTTTTGTTTTAATCTAAAGTGTTTTTTTTAGTAAAGAACAGCAATAATACAGTTTGTTATAAAGACAATTTCTTGATTCACGTATTTTATAAAACACCTGAACTGACTGTTGTCATGATATTACAAAGTTCAGACCCAAATGCAGAAAACCAAACAGAGAGAATACCACGGGAAAAGGTTTAACGGGTTTTATTGAAGAAGTTAAACAGAGGGAGTAGTGTTGCTCTGAACACTGCTCAACCAGAACTGAAGACACAGCGGTTAGTTGAGGCTCAGTGGGGAATTTGATTCGTGAACTTGGATAAGAGGTTATGGTTGCCGACTCACGTTTCCAGTGAAGTTGTTGTGTCCTTGACTCTGTCTGTTACGTGAGCTGTGGTTCCAGTGTTTGTCTGATTCTGTGGAGGGCGGAACAGGTTTTACCCAGAATAAGTTGTTAGTTGAAGAACGGAGAAACTGACTGCCACTCAGATTTCCTGCGGTACTTGAACGGGTCATAGTGGAGAATAATCCCTTTCTCAGTGTGAAGCTCAAAGCGATCTCTTGAGGAAAGTGGATCCAAACCTCCTGCTTGAACCCCAGCTCAGTTTGAGCTCAGTTGATCCTTCCAGGGAGAGAAGGTCCGAGAAATCCAGTTTGCAGGATGACTTCCTGCTGAGAGGCAAAGACAAAAAACAAAGTTAAGCTCAGGTTGACAAGTACTCAGTTTGATTCAGCAAAACTCAGCTTGGCTAGAGTAGTACCCAAAACTGGCAAACATGCTGGCATTGAGGTAGTGGCAGCTTAAGAACACTCTGTTTAACGAGGAAACTATCAGCAGGTGTGTGAGGAGGTGGACCAGAACCAGGCGCCTCCTGGTGGATGGAGGGAGGCAAACACAGAAACACAAACACAAAGACAGGAGTCCTGACAACTGTTTTGTTTCTGTCTTTTTCTGTCTTAATGTTCGCAGTGGGCTTTATGCTGCCCTGCAAGGCTTTAAACCTGGTTTGAATGGAGACAAAAGCCATTCTAAAAGCACATATCAAGGAGTTCATTTTGAGCCTGGATTCATATTTATTTCGGATTCTGTTCATGATGGAGAATTCTGCTTCACAGCAGCAGGTTGAGCCAAACATCCTCTAAATGTTCAGGGTCATCTTTGAGCACCATTTCACTTTTCTTTCACCAGTTCACCACAGTTCTTCCAGCAGTCCACACTTCCTCCTGCTCTCTTTTTTTCTCATCATCTTCTCCTTCTTTCCCATCGCCCGGCTTGCCACAGGTTTGCCTGCTGTGTCTAAAAGTAGCAGCAGCAGCAACTGAACTGACAGCAGCTCATTGGATAATTAGCATCATGTGCAACCTGGAGCCGGACGCTCAAGAGGCCTCTACTGTATTAATAGGAAGCGACACAAGTGAAGTTAGACACTGCCGTCGGACAACATGCAATAATTTAGAAATGTCTTAAATCAGGTTGGGTCCGGATTAGCCAGCAGGTGGGTCCGGATCCGGACCGCGGTCCGCAACTCGTGACCCCTGATATAAAGCAAAGACATTTTAATTGAAAAATCTTCCTGGATGGGAGGCAAAACGTCTCCAAACTTAAAAACAAAGTCCAGTTGTCACGTTTTGGTTGTGGTTTAGAGGACCCAAATGCAGAGGCAGAGAAGCAGAGGTGATTTCATGGTGTTTTAATGGTAACACAAACATAACATAACCAAAACCATGACACCAGTGGGTTTTATTTTTTACTTTTTTGGATTTAAAACAAGGATGCATGTCACTCAGTAAACTGCAGCCCAGCACTATGAGCACCATCCTCTGTGCAACTCACACACATTACATGTTGAATTATTTATTTGAATTATAATTTATGGTTGATGAACTTCTTTGGAGTCCAGGACCTGAAATAAGGCAGCAGCTTTTATCACTAAATTCAGGGAATGTGTTGGTTTTATGTTGTGGGATGCTGCATGCTGCCGGGAGGTAAACAAACGGCCACCCTGATTAAAGGTCTCCCATGTTTTGTGTTGGTGTGTATTTTTGTGCTCGCTGCTGTCACTGTTCTGCTGGGTGCAGATATTAATAAATTTGACTTCATTATCAACCTGACAGGCTGTGATTACATGTTTTTGTCCGCTTTGTTGTCATGACGGTGGATGTTCTTATTGCCGCTGCAGAAAACGAAGCGAAAATAAAAAGGTCTGTAAACACTTCCCCTTGTTATCTCCTCACCCCCACCCACCGTCCTCCTACATTGTGAGGCGGCCGTGTATTTACAGCTCTAATGATACAGAGATCTGTTTAACTCTGGCTCCCTGCATGCCTTTGTTCTTTGCATCTGACTTTAGCAGCAGTCAGCATTCATTGCACATTTGAACCCATGAAACAAGCTGAGCAACATACCACCCACAGATGGAGATAAATTTGGGTCAGCATTTCAACGTGTGCTTTCCGTCGCTCCTGTTAATTCACCCAGGAATGGTAGCTAAAGTGACAAGGAATACATCACTGTGAACGTCTATCAGCGACTTTAAAGAATGAGGGATACTAACAGTATAACAATGGCAACAAAACAAAACATTTTCTTCCTGGGCTTTCAGAAAGATGATGAATATTGACAGGAATAGAGAGGATAACGCCTACAGAGCGCCATTCAAACAACAGCTCACTGATGAGGATCTGTTGAAAACTCAAAGGAATGTAGAAAAACAGCTTTACTGTTATATTTCCTCTCAGCTTTCAGCCATAAAAGGTCTCTGCTTCTGTTCACAGTTTAATTGATGCGGGTTTGAATCCCAGCCTGGGTTCTGTCTCTGGGGGACTCTACATGTTCCCATCATGTGGATTCCCTCACAGAAAAATCCCACAGGTTCCACATGTGAAAATCCCACGTGAAAACGTGAATCCCATGTGCTTTGAACATCAAACCTTCCCAATCCTCACCTGTACTTCTGTGTTATTCTTCATTCCTACGGCAAACTTCAGGTCTTGTGGTTCACATGTTATTCCATTTCATAGGATGAATATTCGGTCACATGTGAACCTCTTTTCATGACTCCACACGGACAGAAAGTAGCAGCTGTGAATAAAGACATAGAAAACAAAGATACTGGATAAAATTGGATCCATTTATTTCTTTGTTTTTCTAAACTATTTAGAATCAGAAAAGAGCATCAAACATTCTGAACATTGTTTAAACGAGATCAACATTCTTTGTTGATCAATTAGATAAAAACAAAAAAAATTATTATGAATAACAAGCTGATATTGTTGATTCATGGCAGTGTTTACTTTACAAACTCCTTGTTCCTTTTTTGACATGTTTAATAATTTATAATAAAAGTATATCAGAAGATGTTGACATAAAAAATACAATTATATAACAATACACAATAAAACACCCAAATATTTAGATTTTTGGACAAATGTACAACAAATATTACATAGAGCTCAATATACTGATATTCACATAGGGAAAATCTGAACATGTAGTTTACATGTGAGAAATATGCAACCAGATATTCCTCATGTGAATAGGATACTATAATAGAATAGAACAGAATATTATAGAAAAAAAACAGAATATAATAGAATAGAATAGAACAAAATAGAAGAGAATAGAACAAAATAGAAGAGAATATTATGAAAAGAAAAGAACAAAATAGAATAGAATTTCATGGAATAGAATAGAATATTATGGAATAGAACAGAACAGAATAGAAAATAATATTATAGAATAGAATATTATAGATATATATACATATTATCGCTATATATACATATGTACACATAGTTATATACATGTATATATATAGATATAATGATTATTGTTATTGTTATATATATATATATATATATATATATATGTATATATGTATGAAATAGTAAAGCTGGCTATGGTTGGTTATATATATGCTATATACATGTATATGTATCTATATCTATATACAGTTACATGTGTTCTTTCTTAGTGTAAAACAAAATGTCTTAGAAGAGAACAAGGCACACAGGTTTTAGTGAAATAAGTTCAAGCAGACAGTGAAAGTGATTACTTGTGCAAATTGGGCAATGGTGAGCAAAATGTAAAAGGTGTTACTCATTTTATTAAAACATAATAGTTTTTCCACAATTTTTGGTTTTAATCAGGTTGGAAGTTTTGTGTTTAACAAATCTTTTGGCTTAACCAGCCAATCTGATTTGGCAATGTTTTACCCAATCTATATTTGTACTAGGGCAAACCTATACAAATTATTCTGAGGTGGAACTTGAATTTGAACCAACAACCTCAGCGTTGGATGTCTATGACTTACAGCTGACGCCACTAGTAAGGTGTGGACTCTCTAGACAACACTACTACTTAACACTAATGTGACAACTGTAACCAGTGGCTTGCTCAGGTTTTGATCATTACATTGTTTATTCTAACCAAAATATTTCTAACTAACTAGATTGGTTGTTTTTCCAACCAAACTATTCTTAGAATATATCCAAACTCCAAGGCTGTGTTCGAATTCATGGGCTGCGTCTTCCAAGGACGCGGTCTACCTGGACTGGACCCTTTGAAGTCTGTGAAATTAAGGAGACCAGAAAAGTTTTTGCTGTGAATTCAAACAGGTCTACCCTTCGCGTGGCTTTTACAGCTGTACACTCTGTCGCTTAGCAATCATGCAGTTGACACACAAAGCAGGAAAAGAATGGAAACCAAACTTTTCAAAACTGTTTCAATCTAACCTTTTTTTTTTTTATTGGTAAAGTGAGTGCCAACCACCGGGAGCAGGAACAAATAAAAGCCAATGTAATGATAGAGACCTTAGTCAGTTAAATAACATGCTGCTGTCATTTTGCACATCTCTGTTGTTGCTGCTATTTTCAAATATCAATTACTGTAAAAATGACTGTAAAACACTTTGATGACAGACAAAGCTTAAGCTAAATGGACACTCCAGAGTCTAAAACCAATTGCTAATGCATTGGAGCCCATTCACAGTGTAGACCTTCAAGTGAATACACCCCATTTACACTGTACCCCTTTGGAAAACCGCAAGGTCGAGACCGGCCGTCCGAAGCTCAGTAACTGAAAGATAACTTCTATCGCGGTGTAAATGGAAAACAAACTGAACTGAACCGAAGCTAGACACAACCGGAATCCGAAGCTAACTGCAGACCAGTTCCAGAGGTGGGCTGGAGCCTCGGCTTTTCCCCTGCCTCGGTTTCTCTGATAACAAAAGTGCATGAGCAGAACGCATCATCTCCGTCTGGCTGCACATCCCGATTCATTCAGACTCCATTCCAGTAGTTGGCGTAATGCCCCTCCGGAAAAAAAAAACAGAAGAAGAAGAACAACTTCTTCTTCAACTATAAACAACAATCGAAATCTTCTCCACACAACATTTTAAATAATAAAGCATTTTAAATAATAACACCAAAGTACAGCTAATACTGTAATCTAGCATAACTTTTCTGAATGTGACGTAGCGCTCGCCATTTTGATTTGCTTGATTCCCTCTCTTCTTCGTCTTCTTCTTGTGTTTTATGGCGGTTGGCAAACAACTGTTGGTGCAGCATTACCGCCACCAACTGTTTGATTTCCTCCTTCAATACTGGCAGTAATACCGCAGATTGTCACTAGGAGGCGAGGAGTCGAGGAACCGAGATAGCGTGATGTGTAAACGGTCGTCAGAACCGCGCTCGGCCTGGTTAACTGATCCGAGCTCGGACCGGTCTCCGCATGGATTGGTTTTTCAAGGGTAGTGTAAATGGGGTAATAGTAAAGACCAGGTAGTTGTGGAGTCGGTGTGTTCTGACCATCCATGTTACCAGACCATCCGCCCAAAAACGCGCTTGCGGTTAACGAAACATTATTCTGTACCAATGAAATTTGAAAAATGGAAGGTTACCAGACATCCTCTTTTTCACTACTTTCCAGACCTAAAAAAATGTCTGGGGGAAATTATCGTCTGCCCGGTCTCTGCTGAGGTCCGGTTCAGTCAGAGGCCCAGCAGTCAAACCCCCAACCTTTTCCAGTTAGGTTTATCAGGATTCTTTTTGGCCCTTGATGCTCCACTTTTACAAAAGAGTGAAAAAAGAGCTAAAAAAAAATCTGCTGCAGCAAATAAGAGAAGGAGAAAAAAACAATCTACTGGACTTTGTTGTTTTGCTTCCGATCCAGGAAGCTTTTTCAATTCAAAATGTCAGAAATAGCGAATAGAATAGAGAATAATCTTCCTATACCTTTAAATCTTTGAAATTTAGTAGTAAAAAATATCTTTATTAGGTATCAATTACATATTTTATTTTAATGACATTAAATGTCAAAACTATAAAGATATTTAATTTTTCTCTTTGTTTTTATGCGTTTAAACATATTTGTATGATCCAGCTATATTCTCTCAGTTTCATAAATGTGAAATTTTTTAAAGGGGCTTGTTAGGTCATTAAATGAACAGGCTGAATTGCTAATACCTTTCTTTAATGCGGCTCATGTAACATTAATAGTTTTGTGTGGTGTGTTTGAGCTCCACCAATCATACTTAAGGAAAAGCCCCCTGCTGGTTTTAATGGGCCCACGGAGAGAGCGGGTGATAGGTAGATAAGTCATGAAGTGCTGCTGTTGCTGAGAGTTAAGGGAGAGGAGAGCAGATTTGTTTTTAAATAAGCCATTAAAATCCTCATTATATGCAGTAAAGATTCTCATTTATAACATGATGGGCAATGCCATTTTTCACAATCCGTTTCATCAGGTACAAGAGTTTCATTTCATGTTTGCACTGAAGTTACAGAATAAATCTGGGAACATTTTTATAAATCACTGCTGACTTTACCTTGTTCAGCATCTTTGATTTCTTTGCTGCCATAAAGCCTTTTAAGAGCAAGAGTAGAGTAGTAAAACATTAGCGAATAAAGGTAAAAATATGGTGAGGCAGCAAAATGTAGGTAATACAAACGTTGGTAAATTTCACGTTAAATCAATGTTAGGTTTTGCTATAAGGGTTAAATGAATAATCAACTAATTTTCAGATAAACAGCAAAAAATGTTTTATTCAGTATTGATCAGACCTTTGCATCTCAGTCATTAGAATTCAACCATAAAAACAACATTAATTCACTGACATCTTTTAAACATTGGTTATTGACTGGATGATTGATTAAAAGTTAATCCACTATCAATCTACAGCTGCGATGAAAACTGTTTTGACCATAATTCAACATCCAGTGAACATCTTTTGCTATCTGGGATTGCAAAACGAAAGGCAAGCAAGGCAATTGCCTAGGGGCCGTGAGCTGAAAGGAGCCCCCCTCTGAGGATGGTACAGTTAATAATAACTGTGGAAGTGGACAATGTTACAGACAAAGCAGTACAGCCCATAATGCAGCCTTGCGATGCGATTCCACTGACAGGGTCCTATCTGGAGTCTAATTTAAAGTGGGAGGGAGCATAAAGGGCCTCAGCTCTTCCTCTTGCCTCTGGGCCAGTGGTTGTTTAGAAATAAGTCCAACTGGAGGAAGAAAATGCTTAGAAAGCAGCAAATCTTTTTCTTCCCGAGTCGTTTCCAAAGCAGGAATCAGGATCAGTTCAGATGATAGAACTCTGATTTCAAAACATGACAGACAGCAGCCATGTTTGGGTGGAGTCAAACATGGCCACTTTAAGGTTTGGGACAGTCACAGTAGTTGAGATCCTCAGTAATCCAGTACAAGGCCACCCAAAGTTCTCAGACGGTCCCACAAGCCTCTTCATTTGTAACCAAGAGGGGGAACAGCCAAGCTCAGATAATTGACTCAGATATTCTATACCAATTTGGCCATAATGATTAATAACTGAGATTTCAATGATCAATGAGCAAAATTCATTTTTTTAGACCAATGTGAAAAACTAAAGGGATGATTGAGATGGAATGTGGTCTGAAGGCACTCACCATCTCTTTGTGTGTTTCTTTTTTAGGACCATGTCCCCATGTGGCTAGCTTAGCCCCTCCCTGACCATGAAATACCACCACCAGCTTAAGGGCTGGTTCACTGCAAAAAATGTCAAACTAAATAAGTAAAACTTCCTTGAATTAAGTGCATTTGTTCTTGAATTGAGAAGGTAAGCGACATACTTTGCCATTTGAATTAGACAATTTACATTAAAAATAAGAAAAAACAACTGCCGTCTCTTATTTCAAGTGCAAAATATCTGATTATCTTATTTTAAGGCTAAATACACTCATTCCATTGGCAGATTGTCCCATTTACCCACTCAAATTAAGGGTAAATACACTTATTTTAAGGATATTTTTACTAATTTTAGGATCATTTTTGCAGTGTTATACAACCCGCAGCAGGGTGTTGCAGAGAACTTGTCGCAGGTATGATGCAGGTATTTTTGATTTATACCCAATTTTGAAGTGTTGTCTGCGCTAGGTTATTCCACGCCACAATGAAAGAAGGACTGTCATGAACTAGCCAGGATTGTGGGTGTCCGTGTGTCGATTTGACAAGCTTGTTCGCTGTCTACAACGCCTCATCCAACAAGTTCCCGAAAGACTGGCCGTGGCGCTGTGTGTTTTGGCTTTGGGTGCAAACCAGCAGACCTTCGCACAGAGCTACAAACAAACGTCCTGTACGGTGCATGGGATAGTGTCCGAGGTGTGCCAGGCGTTGTAGATGGCACCACAGCCATTAGGTACCAAACAGCAAATATACAAAGTGTAGAGCGGATGTAGAATTGACCAATATCTCCTACCTGCGACGCTATCTGTGGCACTGTCTTCTGTCACCTACAATTTTGGGGAGGTGCACCAAAGTTTCTGTGGGGGGTTATCTGTGTTAAAACACATACAGACGAGCTGGTTTCTGAGCATACACAAGGCTTTAGACTGGACTAGACTAGACTTATCTACTGTCTTTACCTGCTCATCCAGGAGAGAATCCTGCAAAGGCAATGACTGGCTGCAATCAGCTTGTTTCCCTTGGATAGAAATTTTAAACCTTTAATCTGACTGGATGATCTGATTGATCTAGATCTATAAAGCGATCTGAGATGAGCTGGTGTGCAAAAAAGAAATTAAATATGCTTTCAAAGTTCAGTGGATATACATTTAATACATAAATTTACATTTTACAAGGTGATATAAAATATGGCATCTGACTGAGGCGGGCTGTAGATCTCTGTAAGTGTGTTGGTGTGTATGATATCAATAAAACAGAAATGACTGGATCAGCAGTAATCATCTTTAATCTGATCATCTAATTATTCATTGATTCAGCTGATATCTGATCCAGGTATCAGATCAATTCATCTCTCTGTCTTTCTGTACCGCTGCAGTTTCATTCCTTTGATCCGATAATTCGACTCTAACATATTAAAACTATAAAATTTTTATTTAAAAACCATTTACATGTGTGTATGGAGTCCTAAAGGAATGCATCTACCAACAGTTCTAACATTATTATTCATGTTTTTTCACCAAATGAAGGCAGATAGAAAGATTAAATTCTGCTTTGATTCATAAAGTCAGAGAATCGCTTTAAACATCCGGTTTTATCTGCAGCACAGTGCTATTAGTCTCATGGTCCTGGCGCTGATGGTTTGCTTTTTCATTTGCTCCTGCTCACCTGTCTAATTGGCTCGATTAATGCAGATCGTTTCCACCTGGTTCCCTCAGCTATTTATATTGTTTGCCTGCCTACCATCAGGGCCAGATTATTCGAGCTGTTGTGAGAGTAACTCTAATGTCAATTGTTTGTTTGTAATTTGGATTCTTACCTTTTTTCTCTTTTGGATGTTCAAGTTTTTGCCGTGCCCTCGTCTGCTCTATTTGTTTGGCTTTTTACAGTTTTTCCTGAATTCTGGTGGTTACCGAACCTAGACTGTTTCACTAACCTCGGCTTGGATTATCCTCAGGGACACTGTTTCTCCCTCTGCGTAGGCTGGCGTCAGCTCATCATCTGGAGGCGACTGCGGCTGCAAACAGTGGACCATCTCACTCCTGGATTCCTCCCTCTCCTCTGAGATCAGACTGAACGTTGAACCAGGTCAGTTACTTTGCTCCTAGATGTGGTCAGCCTGAAATTCCAGTCACTGACCTGTGTTTCCTATCTCTGCAGAGAATCTGGTTATCTGCTCTGCCTAGTTTCTGAGGTTATTACAATAAGAGGAAAGAGGAGCTGCACCTTGTTGGGAAAAAATCCCATCAACATGTCTGCTGATGGGCCAAGGTGTCAAGTAACAAAGTACAAATAATTCATTACTGTACTTAAGTACACTTTTTAGGTACCTATGTTTTTACTCTGTTACTTATTTTTCTTCCTATTTCCTGAATTCTACTCATTACATTTCCACACAAAGTATCTGTACTTTCTATTCCTTACATTTTTAAAACAAACGTGACTCGTTACTCTTGGCTTCGGTTTAATGTTTTATAAAATATTTATTTCACGTCGTGTGCTCCATCCAATGCAGATCATTGACTCCATCCACATCTGAGTGAAAACTAGTGTGTTTGGATGAGTCATAGAACACATAAACACTCATTGGTTAGCTAAAGGGAAATCATCCGGAAGCAAGCAGGTGTTCTTCAAACTGCTAGCGTGAATTGTCTATGCCATGCTACAATGTAGGTTTCAAAAAGATGTTGAAATGTCTGAAGGTCGGACACAGTGAGAGCGTATCGGGAGATGGAGACCAACAAGACCTCCCTCATCCTTGGCCCTATCTCTAAGAATTTATAGAAATAGTCTAAAAATTGAGCTTTCAATTCATATAGTGGCATCTGGCTGTTTTTTGTAAAGGTTACTTTATACTTTTATACCTTAAATATTTTTCGGAGCACATACTTTTTCACTTTTACTTGAGTTAAGAGGTCAAATTGATACTTAAACTTGTACCACAGTGTTTTTAAACTGCAGTATCTATACATCTAAAGTAACAAATGTGTGTACTTTGGACACCACTGCTGATGGGAAGAATGAAGGACTATTCTATGGTTACAATTTAGTGTGAGTTATATATACAACAGAAGGATTCGATCCACTGCTGTTTGTTTTTAACTTCTTCAGTTTCAGACTCATTTCAGTGTTCGCTCTTGGTGATTACCTCGGCCTCCTGTCGCTCTGCGGTAAACCTATGTAGGAGCGATCTTTATCAGAATGTCTTTTCACAGCAATAGAAAGCATAAATATTTTTACTCTTTCTTCATGCCCTAAATAATTTGCCTTTTACTCAGGTTTTTGAATTATTTTTCAAACCCTAATCAGAACAAACTCAGTGAGTCAGAGCGACACACTTTCCTTTAGGCAGTAAACGTAGAGCTGTTTGAATAATCCAAGCTGTTTCCTTCAGATACTGCAGAGAGAAAAAGTACTAAGATTCTAATAATAATTGGTTTTATGATCAAACTGAAGTATTTTAGATCATAAGATGAATTTTCTTATCAGGAAGACAGCCTTATTTTAAATAAATGCAGTTTTAAAACAATGATTAAACTTTTTCCAAGGTTTTCCAAACCAATGAACATCAATTCTTCTGACTCAACCAAATAACTAATTCACTAAAATAAATCATTAAAATGATTCCTGCTCTTTATTCACAGAGAGCAGCCATCAGATGTGTGTGTGTGACATGTAGCCAGTCATCAATGAGCACCAGCGCCCATGATGTGGCGCTGGACGCCTTTCTGAGACGCAGAATGCTCTGGTGTTAACGTAGCATAAGGTTTGTTCAGACCGTTTCTCAGTTCCTGCTCTTCATGGCTTCCTGTTTGCAGGCTGCTGCTCTTTTCTTTTATAAACACCAAGCGATTGGTCGGAAGCAGGAAGTAAACTTACGAACTCCGATTACGCACCACAGTTCTGCATCCATATTTCTAGGATTGAAGGAAGATGGACTTGACTGATGATGGATATTGATGAAAGAGTTGGCTCGGAGCTCTTCAGCCTGGCGCTGTGTAATTTCCCGCATGGAGCCGCCTTTTACAGTTTCTTATTGTATCTCTGCTTCCTGTCTCCTTGAACCCCAGTCGGCCTCTCAGCAGATGGCAGCTCACACTGAGCCTGGTTCTGCTGGAGGTTTATTCCTGTTAAAGAGTTTTTCCTCTCACTGTCGCTACAAGCATGCTTGGTGTGAGGATTGCCTTGAGTCAATGAGTCAATGCAATCAACTGGTTTCCATAGATAGAAAACTTTTGAACCAATTTGACTGGATGATCTGGTTGAACTGTAAAAGTGCCTTGAGATGGCGTGTTGTGAATTAGCGCTAGAGAATAACTGACTTGAATTGATGATGAAGAGGATCCTTGTTTATGATACATGATGATTACATCCTGAGGAGAAATACAGTAGTAGCCATTTAAATTTTCCCCACATTTCTTGATGTTTAATGCACATTTAGCCCTGTTAAAGGTTCAGGTTTTCCTTTCCACTGTCACTACATACATGCTATGAATGTAAAGTCAGTGTTTCTTTACATAGAGAACCTTTAACAAACTTTACTGCATGGTTTAATTGAAGTGTTAAGGGTCATGTCTAAAATGGCCTATAGAATTAGTATATAAAGGGGATTATGCATTTATTTATTTACTCCACTTTCCTTGATGGGTCCTTGGCCCCTAGAATTCCTTTTTGAACATCAATCTTTGTTCTGTCATGATGGACATTAAGATCTAAAGAAAAGCGTCATCTCCTGGTCAGACCCTGTAATTCAGTGAAAGGATGGAGTCAGAGTACCGTATTTTCATGACCATAAGGCTCACCGGACTAAAAGGCGCACTCTCAGTTATGTGTCCCATTTCTGTATTGCTACACATAAAGTATACGGACTATAGAGTAGCGTTTTTATATGAGTACATGTCCTCTACTACCTTTAAATACCTCTACTGCGTATTTAAAAATACAGCGGAGCAAAACTGAGTATGACTGTGCTTTATTCATGTATTTATTACAAAGGTATTAATCGAACCTGGCAGCTGGCCGTGAACCAGACACATCACAGATGACAGAGCGCTGTGATCACTCCTAAATTAACTTCTAAAATCCTGAAACCTGCCGACGGAATATGTTCGCTTTTATTACCCGTATCCTGGTGCCTGCAGCTAAAATTATTTAGATGAAAAGCTTACCCGCCAGCAGCCGCAATGGGTGAGCTTAAAGGATTTCTCCTGTCGGGCGCACCGCCTGGTATGTGGGGGTCTGGCGCCTCCGACAGAAATACCAGATAATCTGGATGAACTGATTGCGAATTATTACGTTTTTCAGGTGGCCTTTCTCACTTAAAACATATTAAAACTACTTTATTCCCACTGATCACAGCAAATATTGGCTGCAAGATTTAGGGTATTTAGATGAAAAAACACCTGCCAGCCGCCTGGGGTGAACCCGGAAGGAGGAGGCAGGCCCAGCTGTTGAATAAGTTTTCAGGTAGAAAGAATAGAAGCTGAGGAGAAGCAAAACCTGGAGTATGATTGTGCTTTATTCATGTATTTATTACACAAAGTATTAATCAAACCCATCAAAGTCATCATCCTCTGTCTGAATCCCCAGCATTCCTCTGAATAAAACAGCTGTAGCTTAAATCAGACATGCCAGTTTCCCCTTTCTAACCCGGCTGTCAGAGTCACTTTCCGTTACGTAGCGGCTCCTCGGAGAAATAATGCCGGCTTTTGTGAAAGCTTGAACAACAGAGCCAGTAGACACGTTAGTCCAAGCATCTACAATCCATCCGCAAACGGTGGCGAATCCTGCCCGGCGCTGCCTTCCATTTATCATGAGACTGTGGTCTCAGTCTGTCATCCATCACTCCCACACCCGCTCGCAGCCTTACGCATCGAACGGCCGCTTCACCATCGATGTTTGAGCGGTGAAGTTCCTTTGTCAGACCCCGGGATAACTTGGCGAGCACAGTTCATTTGATTCACCTTCTTTTTCACATCGGCTGTGAGATGGGCGCGCTACGCGATGGTGATGCGTGGAAAAAGCACCTGGTCTCCTCACATACACCTGCCTTTCATCATCTCCTCATTCATCCAGCCTTTTTTCGCTGGCGTTAATATCATCAGAGCGCTGTGTCTTGTGCTGTCAGCTCCCAGATCAGCTTCTTCATTGGCTGATGCGGGCGCTGGCCCAGCAGCAAAACTTCCACTTTTTCCATCTGAGCGGCAGCAATGGCGCTTGGCGGTCGCGTATGCTTAAACGCTTCCTCGGCGTGCTGCACCAAAATGCGCTGCAGGACCTTTTTGCTGCACCTATATGCGCGTCAACCATTGACTTTGCATGTAAACTCGCTGCTTCTGCTTTCAACCTGCTGAGTCCGGTTCACAACCGATGTCGAGCGGTTGAACAGCTAGAGCACAGCGTTAATTTGTTTCCCCATGTTTTCACATCAGCTGTGAGATAGACGAATGCAAGTTACATATTAACAGCTTGATGGTGATGAGTGGAAAAAACACTGGTCTCCTTACATTCAGCCACTTCCTTTCATCATCTCCTCAATGAGGTGGTCTCCAAAGTGCGCGGATTACAAGCTTACACATAGGGCGACCACGACGCAAGGGCGCACCGCACATTTTGAGAAAAAAAAAAGACGTTTAAGTGCCTTTTATAGTCGCGGAAAATACGGTACAACATTATGCAAGAGTGGACCACTCTAGTGGCGGGGAAGTTGGCTGCCATTCGACTGGGCCCTTACTAGTCAAACGCTGATACTGTAAGATGATTTTGGTCCATTTTACAGGAAATTTCACCCTATGGTGACATAAAATATGATGTTAATAACAGACATTGTATTTTAATTAAGTAGCTTAATTTAATGAATGAAAGATCAAACGACTCCTACCGTAGATAAACTTTCCCCCCAACAGGAACCCGTTCTTGGTCCTGTTTCTGTGTCTCGGACCACCAGCGGGGTCAACATGAGAGGATCCATTCACACCAGAACCAGAGGCTGACCCCTCCCCCTCCCTGAAGACTTCAGCCTTAACGTCCGGCAGATGCAGCTAGCAGTCAATCCTTCAGCCCATGTCAGACCTGCTAAGGGCCGCTCTGTCACTTTAAGGTCGAAGGATGAAGCTGAAATCCAGCATTTTATAAGGAGGAAACTCCTGCAGCTCTTCTGTGTTTTATTTTTGACCTGCCATTTTTAGGAGACTTTATTAGATATCCTCTCACTTCTGTATAGAGTGTGTAAAGATCTAACAGTCGATCCTTCACACACAGAGACGCGCTGCACTCTGATGTCTCACACCAAACCTTGTTGGTTTGTTGGCCTTTTTGCACGAAGAAGATATTGCTTATTACACTCTCAGCCCATTGGGGCAGGAGAAAGGTTGAATTTAGGATTTGATGAGATCAGTTGTGACATGTTAGCATTTAGCAGAGTAGCAGCACTGCCTGCCTCAGCCACGGCTGGCTCAGAGAGTCCGCTGGGAAAGGTCAGCAGTAATGTTGGCTGGTTGGATCATTTGCCTGATTCTGTCTGCTCTTCCTCATGCACTTTTCAGCTGTTTGTTTCCTAAAGGACCTCTGATTATGTGCAACTCTCCCAGCCACTGAGGGAGAAACGTCAGGGTCAAACAAGCCTCAACAGAGAATATTTTGACTGTTGCTGGAGGACGCTCCAGTAAGGCTGGTATTTGCTGACACAGAGGGTTGAACTCGGGCTGGTTTGAAGAGTCTCTCCCAGCTGCTGCTGCAGCATCAGTCCCATTCATTATTTCTAGTGTTTCCCCTTATCTTTACTGAGGTTGTTTTGGCTGTTTTCCTTTTTTTACTGCATTGCTGACTAATCATTGCAATTGCAGCACCACAAAGGTCATATCTAATAAAGCTAGCTCATATATTTTATGGTGATTGCACACTATAGAAAAGTGCTTATTCTGAAGGCTAATAAGGTTTTGTTTAACATTTTTAATCTACTGTATATCCACTGAGATCAGGAAAACAGTTTTACAAGATACAAATAGAAAACACAAGGAAATTATTTTTTGTTTGGAGAAAATATTTTAATCTAACTATGATTAAAATAACCCCAAATAACTAAAAACTGCACAAAAAGAGACATTTTAATTTAATTCAATTTATTTCTATAGAACCAATTCACAATACATGTAATCTCTGGTCACTTTTTAGAGATCATCCAGTCGGATTAAAGGTTCAAAGTTTTCCAGCCAGTTTCAGTGAGAGTGACCCTCTGCTTGGGCGACTGAGGTTCAAGGACAAGGAGGCTAATAGTGAACTAGCTCCTCTGGTTGCTCTTTCTGGGAAAGAAACAGTTAATAAGCCATTTTCTGAGTCAGTTTTCATGTCAAAGGGATGAAAAAAAGATCATGTAGATGGTTATAGTAAAATCTGAGCCCAGAAACAGGACTAAACCCTGAAAAGAGGCCAAGCTCTATCATCTGTAATGACTAGAAAACTTAAAATTGGTTTAAAAAGACAGTGGCTGTCTCCGAACGTCCACCCTAACCCTGAAATACCTCAATCCCACTCTATATTCTTCTAATATAGAGCCTGAATTTTATGGTGAACTTTATAGTGAATTCAGTAAACATACTTTTTGGACAGATGATCACTACTTTTCATCCCCCGGTCACGTGCCTCTCCACAAGGTGCCTGTGCCATATTTGTTATTTGTTGCTGCTCTGGCAACAATTCCCATAATGCTTTGCGACGAGAGCTCTCACAAAGTATTCCGCGATATATCTGCTCGTCTAGTGTCTATGGATGATCAATAGTTTTCAAGGCGCATTATGGTAAAACTGTTTGCCGATTACTTTTTCATCCACTAGACATTCAGACACTCATCTAAAATGGCGTGATCACTATACTGGGCCCTATATAGTGATGAGGGCGGACATACGGATACAGACGGAGTCAAAGTCCAAACACAGTTCCGTTTGGAAGCTTTTTGATTATCTTAAATGGGCTATTCAGTATTTGTGTTCCTGAACATAAATACTGCAAAGAGAAGTGGATCAAAGTTTACCACTAGTTATAGTTAAAGCTTAATGGCAGTTGTTGCCACCAAAGGCGGCTTTAAAATCAATCAGTTTCTAATGACGCAGCCCTAAAAATCCGTCCCAAGTCTCTCATCTGTAATTAAAGTTGTTGATAGTAGCAACCCAGCAGATGCTTCCCTGCAGCACAATGTCAGAGCTGGGAAAAAAAGTAAAAAATGTATTTTGCAATATTAGGAAATTGAAGCAGAATGATGAAAAGGGGTCCCTATGTCCTCCAGCAGTCTAAGCCTATAGCAGCAAAATTATAGAGATAGCTCAGGATAACCTTGAGCCACTCCTAACTATAAGCTTTATCAAAAGAAAAAAAAAGTTGTAAGCCTAGCCTTAAAAGTAGACAAGGTGTCTGCCTCACGGACTAAAACTGGTAGTTGGTTCCACAGGAGTAAGGGTTTCCTGATAACTAAAAAGAGATTCCTGCCTCCCATTCCTACTCCTTTTGAAATTCTAGGAACCACTAGTAAACCTTTTCGCAGATTGTGAGAGTGAAGTGCTCTGTTAGGAACATAAGGAATGATCATATCTCTGATGTAAGATGGAGCTTGGGCCGCTAACTCGACCCCGATCAGCATCTGGGGCTGGTCCGGTCCGGAGCCAGCCGAGCCAGCCGGGGACGGAGCGACCGACCCGGTGACAGTATGCTTCCTTCCTGCACGATAGGGAAAAAATATACTAATATACAAAGGCTTGAAATTGAATAAAAATGAGTGTGTCTTATCTGGCTAAAGTAGTAGAACAATTTGACATAGATTTGGAATCAGTGGGTCACATGACCTGGAAGCTATTGAAGAAATATCAATTATTTTTGTAATAAATTTCTTTTGTTAAATATATATAAGGGCTTAAAATTGAATAAAAATGATTATGTCTCATCAGGCTAATGTAGTAAAACAATTTCACAAAGAATTTGAGTCAGTAGGTCACCTGACCTGGAAGCAATTATAGAAAAGTCCCAACTTTTGTCTTTAAAAATATTTTAAAAATTGAATATAGCTTAAAATTGCATAAAAGCAAGTGTGCATTACATATGTTATCAATTGGCATGATTATATATTAGTTTTGTCTTTGCCGGTCATAAGATAAGGGATTTATTGATTTTAGTTTCTCAAGAGTGCTTGGGTTAAAGATTTGTTGATGGTCCCTAACTGCACCACCACGTGTGGGAGGAGGGAGCAGCTGAGAGACGCTGGCCGATATCTGCGTCCCTCCGTCGGATTGACCATTTGCTAGTTCCTGCTGACTCAGCGGAGATTGAATATCAAATACCCAACTTCAAACCAACTTTACCGTGGTGCTCACGGCTTGGTTCTGCTGCACTGTAGTCGACCAAAATCACAGACGATTTTGAAATTCCCCACAGACATTTTTTTAGGTATGAAAAGTAGAACATGTCCAGGAAAAAGAGGACATCTGGTCAGCCTACATTAACATGTTACCCAAAGTAGAGAGAAAAGAGATGAGGAAAAAAATCTTTCTTACTGATATCAGGATGCGATGCCATGAGAAACTGTTTGATGACTGGAACCAGATCATTTCTAGTTCAATGAAATATTGAGTAATGAGTCGTAAATGTAAAAATATTATCAGCAAAACTTGCCAAGGGTGAACGCTGCAATGCTTCCCTCTTTGGGCTGGGTGCTCTAACTGAGGGGAGAAAGTTTGACCCTGTCTCACTTTGGTTTCAGGAGGACATCATAGCCTCCCAGTAAAAACATCACTCTGACATCGCCTCTGTTAACAGCTCATTACACTTTGGTGACAGCAGCATACATGGCTTCATCCTTACCCTGACTGATTGTTCTTCTAGTTCAAACAAGCCTACACTCACATGCTACAGAATTGGTACAAAACGGGTGAACATAAAAAAAAAAAAAGCAAAATTTAGATTTTTCAAACTAAATCTTTTTTATTCAGATTTTCCTCTAATTAACCACCAGCATGAAGATGTTTAATTGCAGGGGTTCATTGTTTTCATGACCCAGAAAGCTGTTTGACCACAGTCTCAGGATTTTAGGAAAATAAGCATACAATAATTTCAACAGAAAAGTACCTATTAGCTGAGTTTACATCCGAATAGGCTAGCTTTAAGCAGAGCTAGCTAGCTAGCACAGAGCACAGATCAATGATGGAGAAAGGTTTTAATACGGTGACCAGACATCCCTGATTTCTGCGCAAAACAAAGCCTACAGCCTCCGCTGTGCCTCCGGTCTTGCTGCGCTCCGACTTCCTCGGAGCTCGAGGAGAGCATGCGCTATATTGTTATTTATACATTCATAGTAGCATAACATGCGCAAATCAGTGCTTAACACCATCAATCACACATTTCTGACCAAACATTTTCTTTTCGTTGTGGATCCTTGCAATAGAGGACAACGTTTGGTTTGTTCTCTACTTCCAAACTCAGCATCTCTTCATCAATGCCAGAGATAAGAAGTTTCTTTTCAAATTGTAAATGCGCTGTTGGAAATTGTTGTGACTTGATTTTACGATACTTTTAATCCTTAGTATAAAATAATTATTTTGATCAAGATGAGAAATTCTACAAAAAGGGGGCAAAGAAATGACGACAAACCAGCCAAGAGTGACTCAACAGGAGGGGAATAAATGGGAGAGAGAAACAAAGACCAGGCTAATTTCCAGATTGGGAGCAGGTGTCTGAGCCTAGAGAGGGGGCACTAGAGGGGTCCAAGCCAAAAGGGGAAGCACTAGAGGGGCCTGAGCCTAGATAGGTTTGAATGAGAGCAGAGGAAAATAGGAAAACTGATGGAAATTTGAAAAAAATCTACTTAGAAGAGTAAAACAGAGTAAAAGAAGATGGAGAGGAAAGAAGATTGGATGTTCAGATGGCACTAATAAACACTATCGATTGATACATTTAATTAATCTTAGGAAATAGGAGAGACACATTCCTGGATTTTACACTTGATTTTTGTTGTTTAATTATTAATGAATATGTAAAATGTCCCCTTTTTCTATTTTAATTCTGATGATATGTCTTTCTTTTTATCTACAAGCTGAAAATGTTCCCATATTAGGTCTCAGAACTATGTTCACCTTAGATTTCAATGAATGTTTTCCAACCAGGTAGGCTCTTCTTTATCATGTCAGCTAATGTAAGTGATTGTCTATGCCATCCAGAGACACAGAGAGACAAGTGAGGAAAGTTTATCTGTTAGTTCTGATTAAAGGCATCAGTTAATCACTTCAGATGAGTTAAGTCAAGTTGGACATTAATGGCAATGAAAAGCTGAATATCAGGTGTCAGATGAGCATACCCCGTCAGACCAGCATATCCATAGTCTATACACATATGCAAGAAGTCGGATTTGTGTTTATCCCTTTAGTTTTGTACGAAAAATAGACTTTAACCTACCTCAACGGTCGTTTTGAGGTAGTTTAAAGTTTGTTTTTCATACAAAACTAAATGGATAAATTAAAGAGATAAAACAAAGGGAGAAATGGGGAGTGACAATGACAGAACACAGTCAGTGAATTTTTGGGTTCTGAGATGTAAGAGACCTACTGTATGTAGCCTGACCATGTTACCTATAAACCATCAGCACTTGTTTTCAAGCGTTTTCTTATCTAATGTGTAGAAATTGTTCTGAAACAGGCCGATGATCCCAATGCAATGGCAGATGGAGGAAGATGGAAGAGGAGTTTTCTACTGGTGCTGAAGTAAAAGACCTCCATGCAAAGAAACTTTTCAAAGATGCATTCCTGCAACCTCAAGGACCCCCCACACACACACACACACAGACACACACGTATCATCGGAACCACCTTGAATGATTTAGCAATGATTCAGGTGTAGTGAAGCTTAGCAAATTTGTAATAGTCTGACCCAAAACTGAAATGGAATTGAAATTACGGTACACCTTTTTTGTTTTTGTTTTTTCAAAATAAACTTGTAGCCAATCAGCCAGTGCCTCTGATTCGCACTCGGTGGCCCATGAACGTGTTTATTTATTCAGCCACGGTGAGCGGAGTGTCACCAGTGATCCGTAACATATGAGCTAGCCCATTTTCTGCAGCAAATGTGCAGCAAAGACAGAAAATGACTTCAACTTGATGGTAAAAGTGATTATTTTCAGAGAAATGAAGGGAAGTGAATGAGTAAAACAGGCGACGCAGTCGTTTATTCACAAACTGGACAATTATCATCAATAAGATTTATGTCTTTTTATTTGCTGCAGGAAAACATCTGAAACCATGAGTGGTATAATAAGTTAAAAGTTTTCAATGACATTTTGAAACAGGCAAAGAAAGAGACACCACTGGGCTGCAGGATGAGCTGATCTGGAGGAGCTGCTGTCCATCAGAACCAGCAGAACCCCAGAAATCACTTAGAGGCCAACAGGACTCCATCAGCACTTCAAGAAGCATCACCGACTCATTTTCTACCACAGCATGAGTCTCAATGGGAGCCTTTTATTTAGAGGTTATGAGGCCGCTGTTCTGCCAGGACCCCGACCTCAAAGCTTCTGAAGAACAGTTCTTCACCATTTAGGCACAGAAATGGCAGAGAAAAAAACCTCTGCTGGTGGGTTCCTGCATCAGACTGCAAATCGGAGCAGTTGCATTTTTTTCCTCCTGCATTCTGCAGATGAAAAGCTTCTGGTGTTTAGTGCTAAATTTTTTTTTTCTTGTATTTTAAGCTTTTAATAAGTAAAAACCTTTTGAAAAAGCAAAAAAATTAAATATGAAACCATTTTAATCAGACTTTATTGTTATGCAGAAATGATTTATTATTTATTTTTTAACAAAAAATCTGTTTCATGTCTTAAAAGCTCAATTTTTACTGGGTATTAGGAAACATTAAATATCAGTTTGCTTGCTTAACATTTGGCAGATCAAACTCTAACAGAAATCTTTTTCACAGAAATGCTTGAGAAAACCTGTTTTACAGTTTTAAATCTTTATTTTAGTCTGAAATGTTCTGGTTTAACTTCTTAATCCACATGCACATGCATCACCAGAGGACCCCTAAAGTAACACCACTTATTAACAAATAAAGATTCTGAAGAAATGAATGTTGTGTCTTGCTGGTAGGGTGGAAGGTCACAGGGACGGTTTCATCAAGGTTCCTGAGCTCAGTATGAGCTCAGAGATTCTGTTTGCAAACAGCGCAAACCTGGTTGGTTCACTACCTGGTGTCTCTTCGTGTCTGATTCACTACATTTCAAAATCCTGGTTAGCCAAATTTTAGTTAGCCAAGGGAAGCCATGAAGCAGAAATGCCATACAAAGAAAGTTGGACGGATATTTATTTCTGCTTTCAAAAATAATCTAAATAACGAACATATAAGAAATCCTAAACATTCACCTCACATACAGAAAAAACTACAATTGTATTTAATCATATATGTCATGAATATGTGGTTTAAATGGACACAATGATTTACTTTCAAGAGTAAATCATTTAACTCTCATTTGATGTGCCCAGGGCCGTTTCTCAATATGTGTACTTGTGCATTCTCATGTACTCGTGTAACGTCATCAGTCCACATGTTGTTCTCGCCCCTCCCTCTTTACCCAGCATGCATCAGAGCAGACTTGTCCTTTCCTGAGATGGACAGCTGTCCCAGCATGCACTGCTGCAGCAGCAGCTTCCAAGGGAGCGCTCTCAGGGCTCAGAGTATTAAGTTAAAAGTTCTTTTTTCTGTTGCTGTTGTTCAATAAAAGTACGTTTTAAGATAATTTGGGGTGATTTAATGCCTAATAAAAAAAAAAAAAATTCCAAAGTTGAGAGGACCGGTGCAACCAGCGGAGCTCCGAGGGTTAACAGCAGCCAGGGCTAACGTTAGCCCGTCTGCAGCAGCTCTTTTTCTGCATAGACATTTGTGAAGTACCGCCTGCTATGATGGCAATATTTTTGTTTTATTTGGCAAAATGTTCATTTGATTTGTGTTTATCTGACTGTGCTCATTATTATTCCCCCAATAAATAAAAAAGTCAAATGTATTATTATCTAGAGGTTATTAATAACAGGAGGTGAAATGCAGCTCCAAGACGAGCTGAGTGTGTGGTGATGTCATCAGTACACTTCTGTTCCCTATTGACCCATATTTATGCTGCATGCTCCCGTTCTCCCCGAGTCCACACTTTCCCGTGTTTTTCTCAAGAACATACTTGGCGAAGACAGGAATCTGTGCTTGTGTTCTTGGGAATTGAGAAAATGGTTTCAACATCTAGTAACCTTAGCAATGGTGCATGAAGCCAGATTAAACAGCTACTTTTTTAATCAAATAGTTCTAGTTTTCGGTCTTTAAATATAAAACACCTCACAGTTTAGTGGGAGACCAAGATCATCGTCCTTGTAGAACATATTTCTTTTATATTTTGTGTTGCAAAGCCGTGTTAAACAGCACACAGGTTGGTACGTAATGTGTGCGCTGCTGAGTAATACTGAACATGCGCAAAATAAACGATGTGTGTGAAGCTCTCCAACGAAGAAGAGACAGCGTTTCTGACTTTCTCCTGTATGAAGCCAGAAGTAGGCAATAGTAAAGCATCTTGGTGACTGAATTCACAATGAACTGCTGCAGAAATGGGTAACGCTACACTCCTCTGTTTCACTGTAATTTTTTTAGTTTATATCACAATTTAAGCAATAAATACATTAATAGAATACAGAGGATGCGACTTGGTGTCCTCAGTGGTTGTTATGGCCCTGGATGTTCCATATATTGTCATGGTCTTGGCGCTGATGGTTAGCTTTTTCATTTTGCTCCTGTTCACCTGTCCCATTGGCCCGGCGGATGATTAATGCTGATTGTTTCCACCTGGTTCCTACCATCAGCGCCAGATCATTTGAGCTGTGGTGAGAGTAACTATGGTGATCAAGTGAGTCTTGTCTGTTATTCTGATCCTGACCTGTTTTCTGCTTTGGATATTCCAGTTTTTGCCTCGCCTGCTCTGTCCATTTTGGCTTTTTACTATTTATCCTGGACTTTGCTGGTTTCTGATCCTGGACTCTTTCACTGATTTCGATTGGATTACCCTCACGGACACTGTTGCTCCCTCAGCGTCGGCTGGCATTCAGCTCATTATCACTAAGGTTTCTGGAAACAGCCACGGCTACAAACGTTAGTTTGGTTACTACCAGGTCAGTGACTTTTGCTCCAAGTCATGATCAGCCCGACATTCCTATCTCTGACCTATGTTTCCTATCTCTGCATAGAATCCGCCCCTCTGACACCCAACCATTCGCTGTAATCCTTTTGTTCATAAATAAATGTTAGAAATCGTCCTGGTCGGTCTGTCTGAATATTGGGTCCTAGTTTCTGGGGTCATTACATATAGAAGACATAATTTAAAGGTTTTTTTTCACCTTACAGGTAAAAGATGTTCAGGATTAACAGCATCAGAAAGGATCACTTCTACAAAGCACTTCAATTCAATTTCTGTAGCTCCAATTCACAAGAGGTGTCATCTCAGGTCACGGTAGATCTGGTTCAATCAGATTACGCATTTAGATTAAAGGTTCAAAGTGTCTATCTAAGGAAAACCAGCTGGTTGAGCAGCTGGAGACAGTAGATATTAGATTGCTTTGAGTCGGTGACTTTACAGCAATCCCTCACACCAAGCAAAGAAAAAACAAAGACACATCAACATTTAGCAGATTTTTATTTGTATAAGTGTTCATATCTAAAATTCTCATACTAGTTTACAGTATGCTCCAGTTTTTGATGGTCTTTCATGTTGGAATCCAGATAAAATACTAAAGTTTAGGTTGTGACGTAAAAACTGTGAAGTAGAGTAAAAGCTTATTAAATGATCGCTGCCTGTTCTAGACCATTCTCTGGGTAGGTTCTCCTCACACAGTCTCGGCTCAGTCTTCAAACTATGACTCTGACTCATTATTCATAAAGTAAAGACACTGGAAATGAGGAGGACATCAGTTTGTCAGTAACTCCAGCTTTAATACAGTTTGGTTGGTGGGATTCAGTCCTCCAACAAAAGCTGACAGCAGCATCAATCTTTTAGATCCAGCTAATATGAGAATCAGCCTGGAAGCGTAGGTGGGTTTGAAATTGTTTTGAAGCTGGATATATAATTTCATTGTTTGAAAGGTATAGGCTACTGGCTACCTGAGCGACATAAATCAAAGACATGAAGACTAATCTGTTAGTGGCTATGCAAATCAGCAGAATGAACTGAAGATCTTCCACATCATAAACTCTTTTTTTTCTTAGTTTATTACACAGAGACATAAAACCGTGGAAGAAATATTGAGCCCTGTAAGCAAACAACTCACTGTTTGCTGCTTTAAAGCCATATCCAGCCTCCACTTCATCAGAGACGGCTCACATCCCATAAACTCTTCTGATTCTTGGGGCAGATGGCGGGTCTGATTCAGATCTTCCAGCCCTTCCACCTCCGTTCTGTTCCTGGGACGAGCCCATGTTATTTGAGTGAGCACCATGGCACAAGCACAGCCCCAGAGCAGAAACACACTTAGACCCTCATCAACTTAGCTGGCAGACGCTCCAAGAAAGCATCTAAACACGAGGTCTGGCTCAGCGTTTCTCTCGCCAAGCCTTTACTGTACATCTCAAAGAGCCAACCTCAGGGGCAAACGCTCCCTGCTACTAACCGTTATATACGCTAATAAGACATTAAATGGTGCTGCCAATAACAGATGCTTAATAGGCATGATTAATCTGTGCGTTTGTGATGCATATGATTACAGAACTAATAAAACTATAAACATGTCCGATGATAGTTACAGTCACGGTTCTCGCATCAATGCTGCCCTTTCTGAGCCCTGAAGTCCAATCAACCAAACATTAATTCACTATAGAGAAATAGTTATTAAAATAGTTATTATAAACTCATATTTAATAAAAACTCATATGTGACAAAGATTCAGGCCACATGCAAAGAGGAGTATTTACCCCTCCTCCAAACAAACCAACAATGAATTGTCTTCAGTGGGTTATAAGGTTTTATATAAATATTGTATATTCCAAATGCAATTTACAGATCTGATTTTGTAAAGACCCTCCACCCAAAAAAAATAAATAAATAAAAAATGCACACACAGCTCTATTAAAACTCCCACCAGATTTGTGCTTATGTTTCCCCAGTAGTGGATTCATGACACTGTGATACGGGGAGATTCTAACTTGGTTTCACAGAAAACAAAGTGCTATCCGTCTTTGTGGCCTATTTCTTTCAAAACCAAAGATCTTAGAGTTCAACACTGTTTTTTTTTATATCTTGAACCTTGATTTATGCAGTGGCAGTCATTCAAAATGGCCCTTCCCAGTCAAACTGCAGCCTAACAGCAGACAACTTCCAGCCACTGGAGCGACCCCCTCTTGCATACGTTTTACTGAATTTTTACTGATTTACAGGGTCCTACTGACCGGAGATAATAGCTTCTCTTTTAGATCTTAATGTCCACAAATCATGACAGAAAAGAGTATTTTTTATACAATGCTTGATTTTTAAAAAAGGGATTGTAAGGGACCAGCCAGCATTGGCCTGGGTGCCATTCGAACTTAGTCCATCCCACAAGGTTTGAGGTTGGGAAGTTCGGTCTGGCATATGCTCCATAGTAGCAGAGTATGATACGCTTCTAATATCTCTGGCGAGGCCAATCAAATTGTCAGAGGCGGGCTTTATACTACGATGATGGACAGATGATCCAACAATGTATCGGCGTAATCAACCCGCGTGACCAAGCGGCGCAGGTGACAACAACAATGGCTGCGGCTGGAGAGTTGAGGTGAGTAGATTCTGCTATTAGGTCTGTTCTAGAAGATGTCGACAGCAAATTAATTTTAAAGAGGAACAGAGAAGGGACGATCAAGGCTCATCTTCTTATTCTAGGTGTGCAACTGCGGCTTTGATTTTTGTTGACAACAACTATGCATGGCTTAACATACGTCACGCACTCCGTTGCTCTTATTGGTTGTAAGTGTCTATCAATTGAGTACAGAGGCATTTTATTTCCTGGTTCGTTCGAAACAAGCCCCATAATCACAGCTCTATGGAGCAGTATCGAACTCATATTCTGACTAGAATTTGGGTAGGACTACGATCAGGAAGGCTACCAGCCAAGTTGGCCTATCAGAAAAGTGGGGAAGTTTTTGAATGGCTACTACTAGCAATTTATTCTCGTTTGAAATCCAACCTCAAATCAGAATGACATGGGGGTGGGTTTGACTGGTGTAAAAAAAATTACCTTAACCCTGTAATGCCAAATGTATCATATTTGATACATACAGTTTCTGAAATGTTTTGCGTTTTGACACCTTTTGCATAATTTAATGGTAAAAACTTTGCTCAAAAATCCTATTGTACACAATCAGATATACCTGATAACAGGGGCAGAAGACTACACAAAAAAATAATCTTTGACTTATAAGCATAGTAATAAATTATTAATATCAAAAATGTATTTCTGTTTTTCCTTTTTACATATTTTGTTAAAAGGCCAAATAAGTAATTCAAACCAAAAAAAGTAATTTTCTGTTTTTTTTTATTCTTGGATCGGGCTTTAAAGGGTTAATGGTTTAGACCGATCTCTGTTTTTTAAGCCTTAAAATAGAGATGAAAGAATTCCTTGAACCTCTTCCCTTTATTATGCTCTAATACAGTTCTTACTGTCAGGTATCAAAACATCCTGACCTTGCCTCCAGTCACGTCCTAACTGGTAACTTTAACCAGCAAACAAACAAAAGGGTTTCATCATTTGATCAACACATCCAAGATTTCAATTTAAATCTGTGGCCTGCAGATAGTCTACGTTTCTCATCTCTATTTGAAAAAGCAGACTAAGGAGCCAACGCTTGTCACGTTGCTGCACCAATGCATCACACTGCTTGCCAGGATACAAGACAACTGCAATTCCCAGCCCTGGGGTTTCTCATTTTCTACCGTTTGCTCCAGAGCATAAGGTCGCTGTGCATCATGCACTGAACCTTTGGAGCTGAGGATATGATTTGCTGTCGACAGTCTGGGTTATTACCACCAGTCTGAATACTATGATGAAGGGGAGGAGAAAGCTTGGAAAGATAGAAGCGGGTGACAGAGCAAGAGGAGTGAGGGTAATAAAAAAAGGAGGAAACAGAGTGTATGAAATTGGACTCAAAAGTTTTACAAGACCCATGAGAGAAGTAAGAGAAGAGACAGTTAGATAGGAGAGGAGATCTAGTGTCAGATTAGGGATGCTGAGAGAATAACTCATTAAAAACTTGGTGAGCAACATATCATCTGGATTTACATTGCTAGGAGTTGGGTTTTTCTTTTCCTTTACTTTTCCCCCATTTCACAGCTACTATTGCTGATTTAATGAAGGTAACCAATTACAATATTCCATCCAAAAACAATGCTAATTATGCTCACTAAACTCAACATCTGTCATCTATTTATGTGAAGAAGAAAAATCAAAATACAAGCTAGAATTACTGCCATGACACTAGATAAAGGATTATTGTTGGTCTAAATAAAGGATAATAAAAGACATTATAATGAGGTGACAATAATGAGAAAAACTCATTGTGCTGCTAACAGAAGTGGATAATACAATATGAAAAAGTGAGTGGAAAAATAATTTTATTCTAGACCCAGATGAGGTATTTCCAAGGCAATGTAATAGACTGGATAATCTTAATTCACGTAAACTCACCCTGGTAATGTAATAAAATGAAACTAAACGTTAACCTTTTTTCCAAACAAGGTGGGCAAACAGAAATTCAACACTCATAGAAGCAGCCTAAGGTCCAATCTGTAGATGTTTCAGCTTTTAAAGGAACCAGACACACATTCTTTTTAATAGTTTGAGTACTTCCTCAGTGAATCAGTGAGACAAACAAAAATTACAAAGATCTTATCTTTTATCCACATCTGTTTCCTATTTACGTGTTTTTTTATTAATAAGTGTTGTTTAGCACTGGGAGGAAAAAAATGTTTCATCTCTCCAGCCCTCCCCAGTTGCCATTGATTAAAGAGGTCACATGACCCATGACAGCATAGCACAGGGGTGGCTCCTGTCATCTCATCAAGTGAGCTCCATCTTAACATGATGACTTGATGAGATGGATGGAATCTTGGTGTGCTATTGCTTGGTTGGAAAGAAAACCTGCAGCCACACGGCCCTTTCTGGAACCAGTTTGACACCCCTGGCTATAGCAGTTTATCAGGAGTTCATGGTTACCTGGCTTACAAGCCAAAGCTGGCATTAAAATACTGAAATATAAAATACCTATTGGTAAACTAGGTATATTTTTGACAATTGCTACAACAGGGATGTTTTTAATTTTTCTATAATGTCTGGATATTTGTCACATTTTCTTTGGCTCCTTGACATTTTACTGTTTATGTCCTGACCTCATAACATCTCAAGTTTTCTCAGCCACTACATGTACAATTTGAGAATGAAACTTCATACCCTAATGGTAATGTTACAATTCTCAGGGCCCTGTCACAACTTATGATGCGGATGCAGTCTGGAGAACTGATAGTTTCCTCCATTATACGGTAGCTGCAAGTTAAAAACACGTTCAACGGTCATCTGGAACATGTCAAATACGTTTATGTGCGTTTTTGATAAGTTACGCATCAGTTATGCACAAGTTACTCATAGATTTTAGATAAGCTAGATGTCACAACTTATGAGTATCTTACACCTAACGTATGTCAATAACTTACCTGTAACTATGAGCGACGTACGAGCATACGCTGGCATATGTCGGGAAATTTTGAGGATGCTCAAAATTTCTCGACATACTTGCTGTATGTTGATGTGTGCTTGCATGTTTCAGCGTACTTCAGTGTACTCATAACTTAAACACAAAATGTACCCATAACTCATCCAACGTATGCCAGCATTTTTGCCAGATTTTGCGTACGTCAGGCATAAGCCGATCTAAATCGTCAATGTGTGACAGGGGCTTCACCAGTTCGTGGTGGTAGTGCTACAACTTTAAAATGATGATAAGAGAAACAGACCACAGATAAAACATAATACAAAACATCCCTAGACCCTAGAGCTCTGGATGTTGTTAGGCTGTCGTGGCTCTCTTAACATCTCATGGAGGTTGAGGACTGGAAGGGCAGACTGGGGTATTGGTTCCTCTTCATAAGAAGGGGGAACAGAGGGTGTGTTCCAACTATATGGGAATCACACTTCTCAGGCCCCTTGGGAAGGCTTATGTTAGGGTGCTAGAGATTAGAGTCCATGTAATTGTTGAACTTCGGTTTCAGGTGAATTATCGTCCGGTCGTCAAAGAGCGGACAAGCTCTAAACTCTCTGGAGGGTACTTGAGGGTCATGGGAGTTTTCCCAACCGCTGCAGAAGTGTTTTGTTGAACTCCAGAAGGCATTCAACCCAGAGGTATGTGCTCAAAGAGAAAGGAGTCAGTGGACCTTTACTTGGTGCCACTCTCTGTATGAACAGAATAGGAGCTTGGTCCAAATTACTGGGATTAAATAAGACCTGTTCCAGTTGAACTTCGACAATGCTGCCCTCTGTCAACTGTCCTGTTCATAGCATTTATGGACAGGGTTTCTAGATGCAGCCAAGCACCAGAGGGGGTCTGGTTCCAGGACCAGCAGATCTCGTCCCTGCTTTTTGCAGATGTTGTGCTGGCTCCCTCTTGCCAAGACCTACAGCAGGCACTGGAGACGGTTAACAGCAGAGTGTCCAGTGGGAAATTATCGGGACCTCCAAGTCCAAGTTGCTTCCTCAAGTGGAGGAGTTCAATGTATCTCAGATGGTCCCATTCATGAGTGAAAGGGGGAGAATGGAGTGGAGATCATCAGGTTGATCAATTAAAAAAAAAACAATCTATGCTCTTTGCCATCTTAAAGTTTGTATTTTATATACCGATTATAGCTGATTTAAAATACAACTGATTATTTCTGAAATCTCAATTTAAAGAAAAAAAAATCTTAATCAACTGTCATGACCAGCTGCCCGTGATTATAACTAGCTTGTAAACATATCTTGAATAAAGAAAAGCTGTTATTTGTAGAGAAGCAGTACTGGATAGTTTCTCTGCTATCCCTTAAGAAAGTCCCTTCACTGAACCAGTAGCCAGTATAATTTTGACCAGTATAAACATATCTTCAGATTTCTTCATCTGATCAGGTATCAACTTAAACAGCAGCAAGGTTTTACACCTGTTAGTCTTCATATTCATGGCCAGTTAAAGAGCTTGTTTTCTTAATCTTTGTGTACAGGTTGTAGTTTCTGAGATGCCTCATGTTTGAAATATCTTTGGCAAAATGCAGCACCAGAAGAAAAAAACTTAAAAGGTCAAAGCAAAAACTCATTAAAAACTTGGTTTCACTGATCAAGAAGTAATAGGGTGACCTCTGAGTCCAAGCACAACGTTGCTTAACCACATTTCTATGACTACATACAAAGGAATAAATGATTTATTTACTAACAGCCCCTGTCTGCTAGGTGCTACTGCTCTGTTTGGTATAATAAACACAAATAGACAGACATGTTTAGCTAATTACTTTGGTCCACTTTGGCTGGTCTGAAGCAGTCTGTCTCTGCATGACTGGCCGTCGGTGTTAAGGAAATAAAACAATGTCATTAAATCTCTTATCAGCCTAACTGTAAATAAGCCGGTATATCCTTCACATTACTAGTAGAGGCCTGGTTTTATGTTGTGTTGGAATATTTTTTATCCATGTTCATTTAGCTGGAATGATCAGAATAAAGGAATTACAAACAACAGACAAGGACGCTCTTTTCTCTCGCTGTTTAACAACTTTTATTAACATGTACAACCGTTAAAGCAAAAGAGTGTTGTAGATGTAATGTAATCAACATCCTGCATGAGTGTCCAAAGTGTCCAAACATGTGATGAGGTACAGAATGATACATGATACATTATTTAGTTTTTTTTATTGATGCATCCATGAATTTTTTTAGCAAACAACTGCTAGTAACTCATAGCTATGGACAATTTTAAAATGCTAGTGACTCTAATAAGTAAATCCCAATAAGAAACTGGTATTGCCTTGCTCCATTCTTCCTTACTAGATGATGGATATCCACCATTTCCCCCTTGACAAATCAGCTGAATAAACACCGGAACATAGAGGAAATCTTTGAAATGTGGCTCCACCAGTGCAACCTGTAGTTGAACCGCTGATGTTTTCTAAGCATCATGGAGATCGATCCTCCAAGACCCGCCAATTGTTGGGCTGGGGTTGTCGAAGTCTTGTTCTGGGGGAGGTTTCTTCCTGTTTTTCCTCCACACTGTTGCTACAAGCAGGCTTAGTGTAAGGGGTTTCCTTCAAGTCAATGAGTCGATTTAATCAACTGGTTTAATCAACTGACTGGATGATCTGGTTGAACTGTAAAGTGCCTTGAGATGACATGTGTTTTTAATTGGCACTATAGAAATAAACTGAACTGAATTGAATTAAAGTCAGCTTTTGCTGTTGGTTTTTGTCTTTGGCCATTTTTAATCAAGGAGAGTGTGCTTTTGTAAATTGTTTAGTTTAGTTAGTTAGTTAGAAACCTCATTTTAATGGCCAAAAACCAAACCATACAAAACATTAAATTCACAGCCACGGAGAACAATGGGAAGGTCTTTGATTAGCATCCGACCTGGAGGAGAATGGACCTCCATTTTGCTTAACAATAGCACTCCAACTACAGGTTGCTCTGATAAAGACAACATACTCCTGGATAGGTGTGGAAACATCTTCAGAAAACTGAGGAAAAGTTTGTCTTGTGATTACCTCTGCCAAGGAGGTTACGTTTTTAGGAGAATTTGTCTGTTGGCCTGTCTGTACAGGATAACTGGAAAGAGTTGTGGATGGATATTGTTATTAGAAGTGTCCTCAAGCCAAAGAACAAGCCATTGAATTTTGTGTCAGAAGGCTCAGAACATAGGACCCAGAATTCGGGCAAGACAGACAGTGATATATTCAAAAAAGATGCTCGTCTGCTGTGGTGGGATAATTGGAAACTGGCAAAGTTCAGTCTGTGTTCAGAAGGAGTGTTGTCGAGAGCAGTGGAACTCCTTTTTCTTTGTGCTGAGACGGCGCCAGAGATCCAGGAGAGAAGAGAAGCAGTATTGTTCAGCGGCCAGAGCATGCATGTGAACCGAAAGATCCAGAAGGGTAATCCAAGCAGAAGACAGATCCAGGGTCGACGGCAGGTGGGATCGAGGTATCAGTCCAAAACAAACAAAACAGGCAAACAGAGCAAACAGGGGTGGTCAAAACTGAGAGGTCTGTGGGCAGAAAACAGATCAGGAACCGGCAGAACCAAACAAAGGAAATGCTAGAGTTATTCTTGCTAGAAAGCTTGAATAATCTGGCACGAAAGGCTGGGCTCCAGAGCCTTAAATAGCAGCAGGAACAGGTGGATGTGATAAGAGCTGACGAGCAGAGGGCGGAGCAAAGCAGAGCAGAGCAACATGGAAAAAAAAAAGGCTTCAGGTGCCAAGATCATCACATTTTGGTGATGATACGGTTCAGAATCTGGATACAGGAGTGTCTCTAACATTGTTTTATGGAGATATTTGGCAGAACAAGCACTAAACCAGACGGTGGCAGCACTGACTGACAGCTTCAGCATCAGATTCAAAATGTCTGAAGGTATTTTACTGAGGACAAAAACACAAGAAAAGTTATAATAATAATAATGATAATAATACATTTAATTTATACCGCACTTTTCATCAAAAAGACCTCAAAGTAGAACAAAAAAAGAAAAGCATTAAAAAAGAAATGCATAAAAAATAATAATAATAAAATAATAATTATAAAAGCTGTTTTAAAAGAGAAAAAACATCTAAAGGGACCAAAAGTTTTGGTAAAAAGAAATATTTAAAGGACTTTTTTTTTTTTAAATGACTCAAGGTGTTGGGGAGGGCATTCCACAGATGTGGGGCAGCAGCACAAAATGCCCTTTATCCCATTGTCCTGAGTCTGGTTCTGGGAAAGTGGAGGTTTGAGTGAGTTGAGCGAAGGGAGTGGGTTGAGTTCTGTGGGTTGATAAGTTCTTTAAGGGGGGGGGTTTGGGGGGGCATGTCCATGGATGCATTGATGTGTGAGGAGGGAAACCTTGTATTCAAGTCTGGTGGAGATGGGAAGCTAGTGTAGTGAATGGAGAATGGGGGTAATGTGCTCATGTTTCCGTACTCTCATCAGGATCCTAGCTGCAGAGTTTTGAATGTATTGAAGCCTCTGCAGTACAGTCTGGACTATTGCAACGAGTTGCCATGTCCTGGATGAATTTGAATAAACAGGGGTATTTTTTTACAGACACTTTTTGAGGTAAAAAAACAAACAAAAAAAAGCACCTAACTTATTATTTGCATTAATCTTCGTAACTGGGACAACAGGGCTTTAGGACTTTCCTCATTTTCTATTTACAACTATTGACATAAGATAAATATTAAGTTGGTATAAAGTCTACATGAAATTCTCCAGGATTATTTTACACATTCATCATTCTTTTCTCTGAGACCTGACATTAAACCATACAGTTTTGTTTGCAAGTATCTCCATAAATAATGCATGGTAGAAAATAAGTTAGGCCAGATTTAGCTTCATCGGGAGAAAACCAAGATATTATCTACATCTGCATTCCATTATTTAAACCATACTTTGTCCTGAAACATATAACACATGAAAAATTTGTTTCATAAAACAAAAATGTTTAATAAAAAACTTTATAGACAATAACCTTATTAGAAAACATTGTCTTCTCTTTATCTTCACTTAATAAACATTATATCTGTACAATGTATAATTAGTCGGCTGACTAGAGGGTGTGGAAAAACTTCATCATGACCTGCTTTTGGTTCTAAAAACAAAGCAACGATTCTGTCTGAGCAAATAAAACAATTAAACAGACAATCACCTAATTTCTCCTTTATCTCTTTCTTCAGTCCTTCTGATGGATGAAAAAAAGTCAGCCTGTATAATATTTCATTGTCTTCACATTGCGCCAGCCTCTTTATTAATTTAATTTATCCAAAGCTGCATTTTTAGTTTTTCTTTTATTCACTGAGCTGTATAGAGGGTCATGACTGTGTTGGTGTTTTAATATTTCTCTTTAAATATATTTATTTTTTACATGACTTTCTCACTTATGATTTTATAAATATTTTTAATTATTAAAAAGGTTTTTATTTATGTTTGGATGATATATTAGCTAAATAAGTAAATATTTTAATAAACATCTTCTGTCTCTAATCAGCAGAGGTGACGTGAGGCAGAGCGTGAACATCTCTGCTAACGGTTGATACCAAGCTACTCTGTACAGAAACAGCTCTTTAAAATTTAACTATAAAAATGTAAATCCCATTTTGCATTTTGACCCATCCCCTTGCAGAGCAGTGGGCTACCATTGTGAGGTGTTAAGCCCAGAGTGCAAATCTGTAAAAATGAATATAAATAATAAATAAATAGTGCAGATTTTTGGTGCAACAGCAAACTTGTTCAAACTTGTAAACATATTTTTCCCTTAAATCTGGGTGACCAGATTTGGGTTTCTGACCGGGCTTTCGAATTAAGCCATCATCTCTGGGAACCCCGGCGGACTGGGGCAGGGAGACAGCCGGGACGGAGCGACCGAACCTGACCCGGTGACGTCAGCCAGGTGGAACATGCTAGATAGTTTTTATTAGACACAATCAGCTCTTCAATTATATAAAAGTAATGTTAATAAAACTTTGAAAAGTCCATGCAAACATCAAATTTTCTAAATTTGGAAAAAAATTGTTTTTCTCCCCACACACATTTAAAATTTCTTGGTTTCAAATGCTTATTAAAATGAGAAACTCAGAGAAATGACCAAAGGTGGAAAAAGTGTCTGACATTGCTTGAATTTGACCCTAAAAGGATCCATCTAAAAATCTATTTGAATAAAAGTAAAAAAGTCACTTAATTTAAATCTACTTTGAGTAAATGTTGCTTAGTTTCTTTGAGTTACCTGCTGTACACTAAAGACAAGTTTTAAATCCAACCCAACACGTTTTTTGGAAAAGAGAAAATAAAAGCAAAGAATCCATGGTGGAAAAGTAACATGTGATCTTTTTGTTTCTATAGAACAAATTTATTCCGGTGTCTTAATGAGAAACTGAGCACAGACTGACATTCAATTTAGTTCAATTCAATTAAAAATCCTCATATGACATCAAATGTAAATAAAATGTTGCACTTACACCTGTTTTTTTTAACTAATTGTTATAGGTGTTGACAGTTGTTGTCTATAAATAAAGTACCATACTTTAGTGAATATTCCTCCCACTGCAAACCCGCATTGAACGCATTTATCATCATCTCCATGATTACGTTTTTTCCTCGTTTGTGTTTACCACAAAGAACTGGCTGAGATTGGGAGAGGATTTCCTTATTCATCTCTTATACGGGAACAGATTCTCTCCTTCAGGCTGATTTTTCTCTGCTTAGATCTTATATTTCACTCAGTAACGGTAAACTTTCCAAAGTAGTGAAGTAAATTACCCGGGTCATAATGTGTGTGAGTAAAAGTAGAATTTCCTATTCAAGAAAGTGTCCCAAAAATATAAATTACTCACAAAAACTACCTAATTAGAGAAACCTGAGTAAAATGAATTAGTTATTTTCCACATTAGGAAATTATGTGTTTAATGCTGATATATGCTAAAAAAAGGAAGCACTTTAAATATCCAACCTGTTGGCACAAATTCTGCTGATATCCTTGGCCAAAACCGCAACAATGGCCGCCAGCAGGGTACTATTCCCTCGGAGAAGATGAGCCAAAAATGCCCCTTATTCTATTCTGGGCTCCATAAACTTAAATCAATTTCACATCATCACATTGACATGTTTCTGGTTATTTGGTGTGTATAAGAGTCTCTGTCATTATTTTGGATCCTGTCAACTAATATCTAATTCACAGGCAAAACAATACAAGGTCATTCATTGAAGGCGGTCAGATCAATGGGTCAGAAGAAAAATCTATCAGCAAACACTTGGTGCATCCTGTTATTCAAGCAGGAACTTGAAAAGAAGGTCAAACTTGCAGATAAACACCTATCCTACAGTCAACGTTGTGGGTAATATATCTCCAGCTCCAAAGCCCAACAAGGCTAAGGGGTTAACTGTTTTTTTTTTTTTTTTTTCTAGAAAAAGCAGTGAACAGTTTATCACCTCTGCTCATCTTTATTCAGCTAGAGTCCATGTTTTAGATGTGTTGTGTATATGAAATTATATCCAATCCAGATGAATAAGTAAACCTACACAGCCACCACAAATGAACACCACTGCTGACATATTGCACATACAAAATATCCATAAAAAAGAAATGAAAAACAATCCAGTGGGCTTTGTTTCCAAGTTAAAAGACGTTTTGCTTCCCATCCAGGAAGCTTTTTCAATCAAAAATGTCAGGAATAACGTTGAGTTTGAGGTTTTATACAGTAGCCCAACAAGGCCTTGTTTTGTTTTGAAAACATGCAAATTGGAACAGATGAAGGAACAGATGATCTCACACTAAGCATGCTTGAAGCGACAGTGGAGAGGAAAAACTCAGTTTTAACAGGAAGAAACCTCCAGCAGAACCAGGCTGAGTGTGAGCTGCCATCTGCTGAGGCTGACTGGGGTTCAAGGAGACCAAAGAGGACAAAAAATGCAAGTTAAAAGGCGGCCCCGGCCAGGTAAACACACAGCCAGGCAGACGCCTGAGCTCCCAGTGCCAGCTCCCATGTCAGAGGATGAAGAGAGCACATCCAGCCAGTCAGAGTACCAGGAGATCCAGGAGAGAAGGGTAACAGCAACCAGCAGCAGCCAGAGCACACAGAGGAACCGAAGGCTCCAGAGAGGTCAATCCAAGCCGTGGACAGTTCCGACAACAGATGGAATCCAGCTAACATCCCAGAAACACAGGTAAGGTAAAACAGAGCAGAACAGGGTGGCCAAAACTCAGAAGTTTGTGGGCTCGCTAGAAGCTCAAATAATCTGGCACCAATTGCTGGGAACCGGTGGATTAAGTAGCAGCAGGATCAGGTGGATCTGATGAGACGTAATTAGCGCAGGGCAGAGCAAAGCAGATGAGAGCAATGAGTAAAACCCAGCATAAGGTACCATAGGTCATTGATGTAGCAACAAAGATCATGACAGCTTAATACTAAAGGCTGGTTTAAACTCAGAAACCAGATTGTCTGCTTGTGTGTTGCAGTGAATGCAGATTTGTCCCTGCCCCCTTCCACAGACACTCTGCTGCACTCTTCAAGATTGTAGGTGACCGCAGACAGACGAAAGGAGGCCTCTGATTGGTCAAATCTACATCAGCTCTACACTATGCGTATTTCCTGTTTGGTACCTTACCGGCACTGCGGAAGGATAACCAGCCTTTAAGCCTCTCCACACAATTTGCCTGAATTCACAAGATTTAGAAAAGATGAGTCAGCAAAAAAATGTAAATTGTAGATGCAGAAATTTTTGTCTGAAAAGCCTGTACATATCAATACTGGTTGAAATTCCAATAACCAGGTTTCTGCTTAAATGTGACAAAACAAGAGAAAGCTGATGAATACCAATAGTGTTGCAGGCCACCCCACGTATCAATGTCTTCTAATGGCCAAGATTTCCCCTTTTGCCTGAGGTCAAACAGAATGATTAGAAGGAAACCATCTGCCACGTAAGCATGACCGTGGCTAAATGTATCCAGCTTCTATTAGCAGCATTAAGAGTGCTGAAAATGACCTTTTAAGTTAATAGAACACTGAGACTTGATGATTCCTACTAAATTAGAACCAATTATAAGGTCAAGGTCAGTTAACTCTCCCAGGAGTTCAGAGCCGTATCCCACTGATTTATATATGGTTCCTACCGACATAAAGACTTACAGGAATGTTCATAAAGATCCACTCTGTTTTGAGACCATTCATCTTTCAAATGCCTCCCAAAAGGAGGAGTAACTGTCATCCTGATTTGAACGAATGAACGGCTTTCTGAGGAGTCCTGTTGGGGCGCAGCAAGATACAGGTTGCTCATATCCACCCATACTAATATGAGGGCTGCTTGCCAAAAGAGGTAATGAAGATACTATGCCATCTGTCCTATATGTTGGTTGCCTCTGAGGTTTACAGTACAGGAGCTGGCTGGCAGCCCAGTGCGTGGGCGGGGGGGCCCTGCAGCGCTGCAAGCTCGGGATGCACAAAGCCAGCAAAATAATCACATCAGCTAAGCTTTTAAAAATTAGAAGCAAGATACTTGTTACTTAATGAATTTTACAAGGGAAATGTGATTACAATGAATGCTAGTGCAGAGGCAGACTGCATCTCACACGATGTGAAACGACGTATTTAAAGTTCAGGAGTATCAGGCATATGGGAGCGTGTCAAACACACAGTATGGCTCAGCAAGAAGAACAGCAACACCTGGCAGAGAGCCCCGGGATTGGAAATACTAGGCCACGCCCACAGGAATATGTGTGATGTGGAATATCAGGGAGGTTATTCCAGTGTTGGAAAAGATCAAAATTAATCAAGACACTCCAACCTAGTATTTTTATTTTTTTTTTTCTCCTTAAGGTCAAATTAGAGAGAGAATGCGCCACATGGCAAAGGTCCAAATGAAGATCTTCTCAGGATATGTCATTACTGTCAGGTTCTTGGACTGTAATGTATGAGCTCTCATAGAGTCAATGTTTATGTTTCAAAGAGAAAAAAAATATAGTTTTTTCTGGGTAATTAACATTTATTATAAAGTGACCTACTAAGCTAACATGGAACAGACATGGTTACCGACAGGTCCTTTGGATCTATTTCATTTTTTCTCTTTACAAATTCTGTTTTTATTCATTATTTAAAAACAATAAGGTGATAGCTTCAGTTATATTGAGATCAAATCCCAGTTTTGACCTGCTAAATGTCTTTTAAGGACAAATTTTAAAAGATACTAATTTTTTACAGCTGAATTTATCAGTTTTTCTCAAGTTCTAATTCTGATTTTATACAAAAACTGTTATTTTAACTTAAATTAAGTAAAAAAAAAAAGTAAAATTCCTAAATTCTCAATGTATATATGACCTAATAAGACAGAATTTTAATTAAACCTAATTGAATAGATATTTTACTTCATACAGCTCTATTAATAAATTTGAATCCCTTGCCCTGTTTTTTTTTTTTTATTTCATGATTTTCTGCCCCCATGGAAACACATTGGCCCCCTCCTGGCCCCCTGGTACATTTGATCTAGAACCGCCACTGCCCCAGTGTATTAAAAGGATCTTGAACTCAACTGTGTCAGGTCTTATATTTGAGTCCCCTATTTCTGAGCCACACAACAGAGCTTTATTCTTAAGTTTCAGAAAATCTTTTCCTATTATTACTTCCTTTCGATTATTCACTGCAGTACTTGGAAGTACCCCCACCGTCCATTCCTTCTAACGGGCTATGCCACTGGATCCAATCAGAAAAGCAGATCCTGAAGTTTTTTTTGCAGAACATAGACACTACATGTTGTTATCTGCAGAGCTTCCACTTGTGAAAAATAAATAAATATCAAGGAGGTTAAACTCCAAATGTTTAAAAAGAAAAAGAATGGATTTTTATGTAGAAAGAACAGAGAGTGAGCTCTGATCATCGTTGCTGCACTAAAACATTTTTTATGAAAGGATTATAAATACCCAAATAAATCAAAAATGCTAAAACCTGCAGATGAAACATATTCGACTGTATTTTCTGGTACTTGCAGTTTTTACTGCAAACCTAAACGAATGGCAGCAGGAAATCCCCCACAGGCTGGCTGCTGCAGGAAGCTTTCAGCAGGGATTTCCAGCACTGCCTCCCAGCGGTAAGCTGAAGGTCTGACGCTCTGAACTGTATATTTCATTGGGATTGGGATTTATTATTTATTGGGCACTTTCTTGCTTAAGAACATGTTAAAAGTAGTTTTCCAACTCATAAAGAAAGTAAAGCCAAGCTGCTCTATAGCTTTAAGCTACAGAACAGAGCAGATAAACAACCACACTGCTGAGCAGCCAGAGCATTGAAGCGTCAAAGCAGCTGGACCACAGTTTGATCCCGTGTAAACATTTTGGCGTTAAGGTGTTTTTGATGCACAAAACTCTTTCAGTGTTCTTGATCACTAAAGCGCGCACTGTCATTATCCGATCCGTCCCAGAAGCACGAACCGAGCTGCCCATGCTCAAACAGATATCCATCAATAATATAATTACGGTACTAAAATTACTTATTTCTGTCATTAACTCTCTAAAGAACGCTAATACACATCTTTGAAGAATGTTTTATGACTTTTGTGAGACAATTTTGATGCTTTTTACATTTTCCTCATTAAACTGCTTCTCTGACGTCATCATGGGACATGCTCAGAGCAGTCCAGGATAATATGATTAAACCGTGTTTATCTGCATTTTTGTTGTTTCTTTCTTTAGATTACGCACTATATAGCATAATGTTAACATGAAAGGAAAGCTTTAAACTCAAAAAGACTAGATTGATCTTTAAATCCAAAGCCGAAAAAGTTAGCTCCTGGAAGTAGCGTAGGATCCTATTTCTGGTGCAGATCGGGCATTTGTGTTTAAAAAGGCATTTATTTTCTCAGGAAATTCATTATTAACCTTTAACACATTATATATTAGTACGTTAACTATTTTAGGGGAGTGAAAAAGGTCATTTAGGTCTTTTTAACAAAATAAAATCGAGGACGACACGAATGTATATCTGGATGCGCAAATAAGCTGATGGCGCATGGCGAATCGTGCTTCCGGGGCGATCCGGTTGTGACAGGCAGGTGTGGGCCTAATTCTGTCATGGTTGCTAGGCAACCACAGTTACGCTGATGTGATGGCAAACCTAAAACACCCCAATTAACAGCCGATCAGCTCCAGGCTGTGTTACTTTTTAGGATCTTCAAATGACCTGTTCGATGTGGGTTTAGAGAGGTTAACCAGCCGCCTGCTGTGGTTTCTCTGGGTTCACTAAAGCTCATAGCAACTTTATTTGTCAGTTTATGTCCTCAGGATATTAGCTCTGTTATTACTGTGGTTAAAGAGAACTGGGAGTCCACTAAACCTGTGCACAGGTCAAACTTAATAAAAATGTGAGCTCATAACTCGCCCTGAAGACTTCTGTGCATCTCCAGGGATCAGTTTAGATGTTTCACAATAAAAGTTTCTGTTCACATAGTTTTGTGTATACAGGAATATTTCAGATCAAAATGATTTTGCGTCTCATCCTGGTTTCATCAGTTTCTTTACTGTTTGCTGATTATAATGAGACTGTCAGGAGTCATTTAGGAAGGAGTCCCATTGGGTTTGATGCGATTAGTGCGTGAGCTTCAGAGTTTGCATTTGATTCAGTCTAAATGACAGAATAACTAACCTTCACACCTGGAGTTTCCGCATGACAGCAGCTAGATGCTTTCCTTTCAATGCCTCTAAGTTATATATGAAAAACAGAATGATTGCTTGATTTTTTTCTTCTTTTTTTGCCTGAGACGGAATCTAACTAGGTGCTTTCACCAGAAAGTCTGCAACACAGCCATTTGGAAGCTGACAGAACTCTGTGGGTAATGAGGATCTTTGCATATAGCCCCGACCGGCTGCTTTCCTGGATCAAACGTGGACTCTATTCCACTTTAATAAAATCTGACTGGCTGGGTTGTGGAGAGGGTGCTTTGATTTGCAAAGCTTTGAGAAATGTGATCTTGGCTGAATAAAACTTTTACAGAAATTGAGAATGCGGCAAGTCAAAACATCTCATTGTTGATTTATGGCTGAAGATTACCCCAAAGAAGCAGGGAAGATGGTTTCCTAATACCTTTTATAATTCATCCATGTTTCCATTCCCTCATTTAGACCAAAATATGGACGATATATATATATATTACCAACAAATCAATGAAGAGGTCTGTTAGATGCATTCTGTAAATATGCATAGAAGAATAGGATGAGAGTAGAGTAGAAGGAACATTAACATAAATATAAAGCATGAATCATTGCAGGAAAGTGAAATGTGTGAGTAACTTGAAGGGAAGAAGCGAAGAAGTTGAGAAGCGCTAAATGTCAAATAAAGAGACATGTGGTGGCGTCTGGGCTGGCAGTGATCGATGGACTCTGGTGGGAGGGTAATGCCTCTTTTACACCAGCAGGATCGAGCCTGTAGTGAGCAGAAAGAGAGAAAAAGACTAAGGCAGAGTTACTCCCTTTGTGACTGGAAGCAGACAAAGGGAAGAAAATCTTCTCTGTGGTTTAACTGTGCTGAGCACAGCAGAGAGCTTGATGAAACTTACAGCAATATTTTTTTAAACTGTTGTTTCACATTTATTTTATCATGTTTGAGTGAAATCACTGCAGAAACTACCTATGGTTAACATGGTAAAGAAATCATATTTAAATGTCAAATCAATCTGGCTTAAACATGTATAAAATGTATTCTATATTAGACCATATTGTCCCAAAATTTAGAAAAATTTCTATTTAAAGAAAAATCCTTTTTTCTAGTTACTTTATGCAGGCCAGTTAGTTTATACGTCAGCCTGAACACCTAAATTCGGCCAATCATATATCAACGGTCATCTGTCAATCAGATTTTTCGAGTCATAGCATCTTGATTCATATGTCGCAGTTAATATACTTAACGGTTTTCAATAAGAAATCGTGGAATCATTCCTTTCCCATTGAGTTCCGCCCCAGTGTTCACGGTGATGGACGTCTGTGTCTTCAGCAGGCTTAGAGCTAACAGAACTGGCAGCGCTATGGCAGGCAAGGGCTCAAACATGTACGGCTGGAAGCTCTCTACACCAAATCAAGCTTCTGCCGCCCTGAAGCGCCCTCTTCACAAACATCTTCGGCCCCCGCTCCTCCCTTCTAAATAAAAAATGTATGACGCCGGAGCTCATCCACCGACCTCGACACTAAACTCTCCTCCTCTTTGCATGTTTCCTCTGTCCATAGCTGCTTCCTTGACAGTGTCGTTTCTAGGTCACCAATTTAGTGGGGACTAACTTTTTCTGTTTTCAATCTTTCTCCAGCAGATTATAGCATTTCTCCTCAGCAGCCACCAATGGTCTCAGAGGCCTGATAATCAGCCAGGAAAACGCCTGAACATGCAGGACAGGTTAGAAAACCACTGATATAGAGCAAGATAATGAGGAAGAGCCCTTATTCTTAAAGAACTTCAAAAGATAGATCACAACCAGCTCATTTTTTGGAGATGGGTTCTTTGGTCTGAAGTGTTTGGACACCGTGACCATTGTTACGGGTGATCAGGTCACATACCAGGGTTAGTGATGGTCAGAGTAAGTTCTGGAGTAAAGTCCTGCATACCCTGGTTTTTCTGTTTCACAAAGCCAGGAAGCTTTTAACCTGAGTAAAATTAAGACAAAACTGCTCTGTGAACTAACCCTGCTCAGTAGCAGGACAGTTTGAAGGAATTCAGAGTTTTTCTTGCTTTTTAGCTTAATTCTGAACAATGAAGTCATGGAAATGATGTGTTCTTTTCTGGAAGAACAAAAGAAAATATAGGGAGGGTAATTAGAGTGAGATTAAAAGTTTTACCTTTCCTAGAATATCTCTTGATTATAAACTCAGATTAGAATATCTTCAGCATTAAATCAGATCCATATGCAGCATTTTCATGTTATTATTGCATTTAAAGTATCAACATTGGCAGTTAGAAGATGGCCTGATTCAACTATAAATGTTTTGAGGATCCCATCTTTAATCACTGCCTGTTATGTTGTGCATAGACACTTATTCAATGATCACATGGAGAATTATGAGCAGAATGGAAAAAATATCAAACATTTCTAATATTTACCAGATTTTCTTCAATTTAGGCTTTTTATTCTCCCATTAAGAGGCCAAGTTCAATCTAAAAGTTATATCCATATTAATTTGTCAAATGCATTTTACATCCTATATCTATACATGTGCAAATATATTTTTTCAAATCCTAAATTGGAAAATGTATACCTTGTATCTAATAGTTTGAATCTAACACTTACTCCTGAAAGGAGTTAAATAACGTCATCAGCTAGTTTATATAATTCATGTAATCAAGCTGCAGGAGGAGATTCCCCCAAATTCTTTGGCTGTTTGTTAAAGCGGTGTGAAGATATATAATGGAGTAGCTGGAAGGAAAAACTTGTGGGAACTTTAAAAGTAAAGTTTTTCATAGAATCAGATAAAGAAATTACATAGAATTCAGTCATCTTGTTCCACGTTGCATACCAGCTAAAATATATATTTTCACAGTCCCACTTATCAATCCAGGGAGAATTAACTGCAGTTTTTCACATGTGCAATTCCTTTGCAATCAGGAATGGAAATGGAAAGGATGTTGCTTGCAGCGTGCAGACAGCCTTCTCTGCATGACGACAGCGGAGAGAGAAGAAGATCGAGGCAGGCTATGGATCTACTCGCTCAGGAGGACAGAGTTTGGTGTTTTTATATGTTGTCACCAAAGTGTCCATTAACACAGTAAAAAGCTCAGTAGCTTTGGTGCTGATATTTTTTTTTTTGAATAAAGGTAGGTCTGAAAGTGCTAAGTTGGCTAAGTTGGTTCTCTGTATAAAAAAAATCATTACAAACACTCAAAGCAGTCAAAGCATTGATCACAATGAGATTTGAGTATTTATTCTGTATTTGAATAGAAAAGGATAGGAAATACATTTATTGTCCCACAATGGGGAAATTCTGGTGTTTACAGCAGAAAAATATTATAGAAAAAAATGGTCACACAAATGTGGACCTTAGAAAAATGTATAAGAATAACATAATAGTGAAGAGTTAAAAGATAAAAAACAAAATATTGTTCTGTAAAGTGTTTAAACAGTATAAAACTTTGCACATGGAGAATAACCAATATACAGCTATGGACATGTTTATAGCAATGGATATTTGAAGATAACAGCAACATGAGAGATGTGCACAATGACAGCAGCATGTTATTTAACTGACTATGAAAGAAACTGTGGAGAATTACTATGAATGTATCAACTTATGGAGGTTGTTGGGAACAGTGGTGGTTTTAGAGTCTTCCAGCTGCTGGGAGGAAGGATGCTGTGATAACGCTCCCTGGTGCATTTATGGTGCAACGAGTCTGTCACTGAAAGGAGACTCTCCAGTTCTGGCAACAGCTTCATGCATGAGGTGGGGAGCAATTTATCCAACAGAGATGTTCATTTAGTTAGGATCCTTCTGTTTCCCACCTCCTGTATTGAGTCCAGAAGGCATCCAATCACAGAGCTGGCCTTCCTGATCAGCTCATCCAGCCGCTTCCTCTCAGCTACAGATAAGCCACTGCTCCAATAGACAGCTCCATAGAAGATGGCTGATGCCACAGCAGAGTCATAGAAGGAAGTCTCCTCAGCAGGATGAGTCTGCTCTGACTGGTTTTCTTTCAAAATGATGAAATATGTATGCGGTTACAAAGGTAAACAAAAAGAAACATTACATATGAAAAAGACAAAAGTAAAAAACAGAAATACTGAAGTTGTCCTGCTGTGCGCCAGTTAGCTGTTAGTAAGGATTGAGCTTCCAGTTCATATGAGACAGAATCTGGTCCACCAAGAGAAGGAGAGACTCCTAACAGATGCTTAAAAAGCAAGAGTGAAGAGAAGGAGGATTGACTGATGCTAGTGATATATAAGGACGTCATGGTATTGCATCAGCACACACAAACAGTTCATAATATGCATAGTAGGTAGTTTAGGTATTATACCGCATGTTATGCATAGTGATAACATATGTGTAAAAATAGAATATGACTGTTTATTTTCCTTCTTTATTTTACTGTGTCACTTCAAATGACCTGAAAAGGTCTAATGGAACCTCTGGTTTTCTATAGTACAAACCTTTGCATTCATTTGGGGCATAAGTTGCTCAGCAAAAACAAAAACTTAAGTATTTCTATTTGATATTTCTAAACATTTATTCAAACATTTCAGGTTATTCCATCGTGGACTCAGTACAGATTCTGCAGCTTTCAGGCATTTAGCAGTAAAAACTTCAGTTGTTTAAACTGTAACTGAGGACCTTCTGCTCTGTTCTCTCCTTTGCTTCATAAATTTGCTTCATATTCTTAAGTGTCAGCTCCTGGCAGACTGATGCGTCCAATTAAGACACAAGAACAGAATAAGACGCATGAATAATGGACTAAAGTGGAAGAAGATTTTTTCCTGTGTGATGAAGTAACACTTGAGTTGATGCATAAAAGCCTTTTTGCATGCTGGTTATTTACCAAGGACGATTTTATTCATAACGTTAAAGCTCTTGTGTGTGTGTGTGTGTGTGTAGCTCCATTACCACCCATCACTGCTTTTATCTCATTTCTATTGTCTCTCAGGAGGTGCTGATAAAACACCCGCTCTCTGTGGGTGTGCAACCATACACTTTTCTGATTATTTATCCGTATATCGGTGTGTTCTCTACAGAAAACCCTCTCCTACATCCATGAAACGGAAAAGAGAGGAAGAAAACAACTAAGACAGATGAAAATCAAAGAGGCGTCCAAAAAAACAAAACATTCATACATATTTCAGAGAGCATGCAGAAGCATCCATGTGGGAATGCTATTCAGCAGTTTTGTTCCTTCTGTTATGATATTTTATTTTCAAATAAGGAAAAAAATGAAAATGTGTCAAAATAAATAAATGAAAAGGGAGCAAATCACTGTGAGGGAGTGAGACACGAGGACAGGCGTCTAAAGAAATGAAAGAAAAGCTACAGAATAAAAGAAATGAATGAGCTTCAGTTATAAAGACGTTCTGTTGAAAAGCGCTGGAATTCTGTCTGAAAGCTTGTTGGACTGAAACCGACACCGAGCCACTGGACCATGAACCCCATCAGAGCGGTTTGCCGTGGTTTCTGCCGCCACCATGTTACCACGCAGTTAATACATTAAAGCGATCCACGACCGGCTGAATGTCGGCCTAAATATGTTTAAATGTTTTGGACTTTGTTTCCAAGTTTGAAGATATTTCAAATCCAATCCAGGAAGCTTTTTCAATTAAACATGACAGAAATATAGTTGAGTTTGAGGTTTTATACAGTAGCCCAACAAAGCCTTGATTTTGCTTATAGAACATGCAAATGGAAACGGATGGACAGGTCCGACCCTTTGGAATGGGCCATAGCAATACCTGCGATGCCTAGGGGGCATTGCATACTAAGTAAAGAAACCAAATGACCCCCATATCAAAGGGGTGGACCCCTTCTTTAGTTTCAATTTGTATGTTTTCTAAACATCTTCAAACTTCGAAACAAAGTCCAGTGGATTTTCTTTTTTTTTCACTTTTATGGTGCTCCCATGATGGGAAAATAGTTAGATTTGAAACAGATCTTTTCCACCAATTGGTCTACTTCTGTAAAGGTCTAAAGCAACCACCACTGTCAATGCCTTAACCTTTAACTCATGTTTGAAAGTAGTTATTTCAGCAGTTTAGATGAGATTTAAATATCTTGTGTCTTGTGATCTTATAAAACCTGACAGTGTGGGTTATAAAAACAAATCTGTATCGGTCAGAATCGGAATGTAAGGCTTCTAAAGATCGTGAACCGTGATCGGCATCAAACCAGTAATCGGTGAGGTATTTATGCATCCTTGTTATACATTGACTTTTTAAATAAAAACATATATGTATAAAAAAAAGAAAATGTTTCCATTTTAAAATCTAAAGTGTTTTTTGAAGTAGAGAACAACAAAATTTCCTTATTCACATATTTTATAAAACACCTGAACTGACCGTTTGTTTGTTTTTTTTTGTTTTTTTTTTCTTTGTTTTTTTCAGGTTCCTGCAAGGCCTTAAACCTGGGTTTGAATGAAGACTAAGTCATTCTAAAGCACATATCAAGGTGCTCATTTTGAGCCTGGATCCATATTTATTTTTGATTCTGTTCATGGTGGAGAATCCTGCTTCACAGCAGCAGGTTGAGCCAAACATCCTCTAAATGTTCAGGCTCCGCTCAGGTCCGGCCAGGTAAAGATCCGCTATTGCAATCGAACCAAACAGGAAAAAGAACGGCGAACATCTGCTTTGTCAAGTTAAAATATAGTAACACCAGATTAGTAACTACAATTTAGAGCATAATTCTTATATATATATATTTTTAAAACTAACACCGTTTATTTAAAAAGATTGGATGCAAAACTATTGGTACTTCAACAGACCAGGAAGCAGATTTCTGATCTCCATCAGAAACCGCACATCAGCTGGATGCTGATGGGGATTTTTTTAATATGTCATATTAAATTAAGCGTTCCTTTCTGCTGTTTTGTTCCTAAAAATTTAATGATAATGAGCTCAGCAATACGGGAGGATGAAGCCAACAGTAACGAGTAACGTTTGTTTTAAAAATGTAAGGAATAGAAAGTACAGATACAGTGAAAATGTAATGAGTAGAAGTAAGAAATAGGAGGAAAAATAAGTTACAGAGTAAAGTATAGATACCTAAAAAGTGTACTTAAGTACTTGACACCTCTAGGAAGGTATAATACACGGATGTCAGGGTTGCTGGATTATTCACATGCTAAAGATAAGGTGATGGAGGATTTGAAGGACGAGTTTATCATGTCACCATTGAAATGCAAAGTCTGTCAGATATCTGATTGTAAGGTCATCCCTTACACTTTACTCGTTATGAGAAGGTCATATGTTCTTTATTTAACAAACAATAATCCCTGACACTCATGACGTCTGTTTTTATTATTAATCTAAATTCTGAGCTGAATATTTTTTTATTTTCTGCTGTGTTTCCTCCTCATATTTATTTCCAAACTCTGTTACTGAAAAGAACACTAAACTTTGAAAGAAAGAAACTTTTTAAGGTTTTGAACAAAATATCTGTGAAGTGGATCGACTTTCAGCAGCAGTGGTCTGCATGAAGTAGTCCCACTTCCTCTTGCAGCACTAGAAAACCAGACAACAGAAAGAGAGCAGCCTCAAGTCGGATGTTTCATGTTTTAGCTCTGAGGGATCAAGGCCTTGTCTGCGGTAATAAGAGTGCTGCTCTGGATTTGTTGTGGTAAAGAAAGAGTTGAACCATGAAACAAATTCCTCGGTTTACCTCCTTCATCTCTATAAGAAAGCTAATCTATCTCCATGAAATGTGAAATAGTCTGGATTCAGAAAAATCTGAACTCTTCTGCTAATCTGCATCCTGTTAACCAATCAGGGACCCGATGTGAGGAGAATGTCCTTTCATATTCTGAATTCAAACTTCTGAAAGTTCTTTAAACATGAAATTATTACATACTGCTCAATAAATGATCAGTGTTTTTAATTAGAGTCATTTTCATTTTGTGAATGTGCTTTACTGCAGGCATCCGTGCTTGTCAAAGAACACTACTACTTACACCTACTGGTTTTGTGGCGTCACCATGCATCGGCTGTCGATCAAGTTCCAGTGCTTTATCTGGTGTTTACGATACAGGCACTATTATTCAAGTCATCTTAAAAACATTCTTCTTCAAATCAGATGAAAATATTACGGGTGTTTTCTCTGGCCAGAAGTTGATGGCAAATCTCCCTCTTCAAGTTGGCGATCAACGACCAACCCGTCCTTGGAGGATCATGAATCAGAAAGGTGGAATAACTAATTTTTTTCACTTTTTACCGATGTATTCCAGCATCCAGCGGCCATGCACCGTTGGCATTGTCAGTTTTCACTATAGCTCTGGTGATTTCAATGGGTTAGAAGTCCTCTACAAATCTTCAATAATTGTTGTTGTTGATTTGCAGGAGTGTCTAGTAGTTCCCCATTGATTTTTTTCTTATAAGCGGGGAGAATGGCGCTAGACTTACGCACCGTGGCGTCACTGCTGGAAGATGTCAGGAGTGAGGTGTTGTTACTATATTTGGGCAAAAATGGACGGTCCGGACTCATGATCGCGCGTATGAAAAATTTCAGTTTTTACTTTCTATACTGATTAATACGTAAACCCATTAAATCACCAGAAACTATTAGTTTTATGCGTATAAACAGTGATTAATTCATTATTCCACCATCACAGATGTGTTTCCCTTTAAAACACATCTGTCAATGTATACCTAAAGTGGGATTTTAGATCCCAATATACGGCACTGTAGATTGTGGGTGGAACTTCAGGTTAAAAAGCTACGGCAGTTCTGAAGCAATTTGCAGGCTTCGATGAAAAACTCCCGTAGGGTAATCAGAAATTGACGTGGAATTTCTTAGGCAGTGTTCCCCCCATGCCTCCCCCCATGGAATTCTAGGGGAGGCTTTTAACATGTAAATGAACACATGCTGTGAGCTATACAAATGCAAACCAGGGTTGCAGGGGGGGTTTTACCCCAAGTGACATCTTTTCTGGGTAAGAAAATCTCTGATACAAAGAGATCAGGCTTAGTATAGCCTCTTACATTTTAGCTTGAATTGATTTATTTAATTAAAGTATAGAGACCAAAACAGATCTTTAGCTGACAGAGCAATACATTTAAGAGCAGTAATTATTTTTTTTTACAATTTGCATTTAAGATAAAAATATAAATATGTTGCCTCTAGTCAGCTATGCTCAATTCACAATAACTTAAGTGGAAAAGTTTTCAAGAAATGATTCTGAGATGATTCACTTTATAACATGGCGCATTATCCTGTTGGAAGTAGCCATCAAGAAGATTTGGTACACTGTGGTCATAAGGACATATGGTCAGCATGCTAAATTGGTTTTAAGTGGCCCAAAAGTGTGGCAATAAATATCCCCCAAATAGATGGTAGAAATAGATCAGGGTCAGTATAGCCTAATTATAGACTCTTACATTTTAGCTTGAATTGATTTATTTAATTAAGAGTACGCTAGTATGCCATGTGCAATGGCAAATGTTATGTAAAAAAATACACAAAATAATTTATTTCAAAAAATTAGTTTTAATCAGAATCAGTTGGCTGTAATGGTGAATCAGAATCAGCAAGGTTAGATTTCCACTTCTTTTTGCAAACAATATGTAAGAATCACAATGAACAATCTGCAAAGAACACAGTCTAATAACAAATATCTCAGTTTATTTATATGGCGCCAAATTCACAACACATGTCATCTCAAGGCACTTTACAGTTCAACCAGATCATACAGTCAAATTGATACAAAAGTTTTCTATCTAAGGAAAACCAGTTGATTGCATTGACTCATTGACTCAAATACAATCCCCCACACTAAGCATGCTTGTAGCGACAGTGGAGAGGAAAAACTCGCCCTTTTAACAGGAAGAAAGCCTCCAGCAGAACCAGGCTCAGTGTGAGCGGCCATCTGCTGAGGAGCCGACTGGGGTTCAAGGAGACAGAAGCAGAGATACAAAAGCAGCTGTAAAAGGCGGCCCCGTCCAGGAAACACACAGCCAGGCAGACGAGCTCCAAGGCAGCTCCCATGCCAGAGGACGAAGAGAGCACATCCACTCCAGTCACGGTCAGAGAAACAGGACCACACTGGAAAACAGGCCGATCTCCAACATCTATAAACAAGGGTGTTGATAGAAGCAGCACAGCTGATGTTTCTTTCAGGATATGGCGTCACAGCCAAGCAGGAACAGAGCGAGGCAAAAGCTACTCTGAGGAAAAAGCAGAGGCAAACATAACGTTAGAGATTGAACTAACAGATTCTACAGGAATAGGAGAACAGAGAAGTAACAAGTCAATAACAAATATTTCCACAACACAAGAAGAAATATCACTTGTTAAAAGTAAATTAATCAGTAGGGACTACCAACTGAAATTCTTCAATTAACTCAAACAATTTAATTGCATTTAAATTCTGCATCTTTTTCAGACATCTTTTGAAAAGGGAAAGTTCATTTTTGAGAGCAGAGATTGAGAGGGAGCATTTTGCATAGCGACATTTATGGATATAATGCTTTGTTACAATTATTAGAATATTGATTAAAAATTCAATTTTTTTCTTTAATGGATAAACCCAATTGATGTTTTGCCAGGGAAATAAAATCTAAATTTATTGTTTTAGAAGACAGAAAGGTTCGAGTTGATCCCATAAGTTTAATACTTCTTTACATTCATAAAAGATGTTTAGTTGTTTCCAACTGGTTGTACAAAAGCCACAATTCTCAACATTAAACTTAAATCTCTCTCTAAAAACTCATTTGAAGGATATATGTTATTTATTATTTTAAATTGTAATTCTTTATATTTAGGGAGGAATTGGGAATTTCAAATAATTTGTCCTATTTTGACTATCATAGATTTCTTAAAATTTTTGTAAGAGAGCTGTGCTTTTGTTCTTCCACCAAGGTACATATTATTTATAGAATATTGATTAAAAACTTTGTTGTTGCATTTATTATCTCTAATGTCCACCTGCTCAAATTCAATCTTATGAGTCTAGAATAAAGGAATTAGGTAAACTGTTTTAATAGAATGAATGAGGACATCAGGGATACCATTAAAAACTTTCTTATAAATTCTTAGTGAACAATGGTTTCCTAAACTTCCTCTTAAAATCCTCCAAACTTAAAAATCACACATTACCATTTGGCAAACAATTTATAGGTGCATTACACCACCTTCCAGAATGGAGCGGCCCGCCGACTCTTCTGCGCCAAAGTCCTTCCGTATAACAATGATGTCGTTATGTGATTGGAGGAGCCTGATGAGCCTTCGCCCCATCGCCCAATTACGTGTGAGCTTTTGTGCACTACGACTAATCCGCTTGAAGTATAGCATATAAACGAACATGTTTGTGTTTACTATATAGAAGAACTTCATCTCCAGTTACCGTGTTTGTATTTTTTTGTTACGTGAACAATGGCTGCACCGCCTCGCCATTCAACTTCGCCCCCAACTGCTCTTCGTCCACACAATCCGCCAGCCCAACCGCGGACCGGACGAGAAGAAACTGCTGATTGCTGAAGTCTCGCCAGCTTACCCAACATACTGCCGACATGAATGGCGCCTGACTCTGCTGGAGAATTGCGATGCACTCGGGTTGCCGTCCATAGAGGACAAGATGGCGGCTCACAGTCAGGCTAACTGGGGATACTCCGGGAACTTCCGAGGAAGAAGGCGGATTACTGGCGCCATGCTAGCTGATAAATATATGTTGATTACTGGTAGCGATGCTAAAAGCGGCCAACAGCTAGGCAAGCTAAGGCACAACCTAGCTAGCTGGAGTAAGCTACGCTGGCAACCTAACCTAAAACTTTATTAAGTGTGTATTTTTGTGATTCACAGGAAGCGATGCGCTTGCGTCTTCACAACTTCGAGGAGACTAATTGCAGGCTATATGAACTGGAGCAGGGGTAAGATTCAAAATATGCTTTCATTCTGCGGTAAAAGGACATGGATCTGCAGGATAGATACCACGATCCTTAGCTGTACTTTTTTTTCACTACACGATTAAGCCTCTACAATGGTGATGCGACTCTTTCTCTTTTTTTATTCATACCACTCTCATTTGTTTTCCAGCTGCCTGTAGGCATTATTATGAGGCGATGCCTTAGAGAGCTTCAGATACCTACGCTTTCACACTAAGCCAACACTGCGTCGGTGACTGCAGGCAATCTGCTTTCCCGGAGTCGGGCCAGAAGAAGAGGGTAAGACTTTATTTGGTGATTATTTTTCAGGTGCATTGATAGATGTGTTGTGTCCATACGCGGTGCGCTGATTCACATTTTTCAAAGCTGCTGCGGGGCAAGGTGTGCTTAGCAGATGAGGAAGTGGAGAAGATGGAAGTCATACCGTCGACCTCATGTCCGGCGAAGAAGGCCGGCGTGCGTCGTACGGTGTCTCTGGATATGATTAACCACTGATGCGCCGCCATTTAAGTAGGCGGATCTCACTGAACTCTGTGTGTGAAAAAGGCTGCCTTTAAAGCGATGCTGAAGTGCACAGTAGGCGTGGGCCCTTTAGACCTGCCTCGGAGGGAATGCTGCCAGTTACCTCCAACCCCTCGCAGGAAGCAAACGGACCGCTCACGGAGTTGTAATTTTTAGATACGCATGTTTTGATGCAGCGTTGTATATAGGTTGTAGTTGTGTTTCAATAAAAGCTCTTTATTTGCATAAGCAGCTTCCTGGCAAATGTTCATTTCCTGTATAAATTCATGCATGTCCTTGATGGTATCATAATAATTGTGTAGTAGTTGTAGGATAACATAAATACACACCATATGAATGAATAAATATATGAATGAATAAATATATGAATGAATAAATATATGAATGAATATATATATATATGAATAAATATATGTACATTTATATGTAAAATATATATATATATGCCAACCAATCAAATTGGTTTACTTTTTACTTGTTTAAAAGTACAGTGGTTCCTGCACCAATACTCAGTAAGAAAATTAAAGCCTACGGCGCGGGCTTTCACGCGCAGTGGTTTTGCTGCCAATCACGCAGCCATTTCACTTGTTTGAGAATAGTGGTTTCAGCCAATACTGAGAGTAGGTTATTCGGGCCAGACCTATGGCCAGCCACGGCCAGCAAGGGTTTGCTGCATTCATATGCTAATTAGGGCTATTAGTACCGCTGATCGCTTCCACATATCGTTAGAGTCCAAGGTTTCCCGAGCTGAATTTGTAGCAGCGCGACAAACGCCGACAAGCAACGGCGTGCAAATTGTACAGGAAACTGACCTAAAATCAGGCTACATCTGCGGAGTTTCATGGGGTTGCGACGGGACTAAAATCTCACTTTTCATGCGGTGTGCGATGGTGATTCCAGGTGGTTAAACTAACACCAGATTAAATGTTAAAAAGGCTTTGCCATATGAGGGGGATTGAAACGCCACAAAAGCAAAATGTCAAGCAACCATTGTCATGCAACGTGGTGGAAACCTTCAGTTTGATCGTACCTTTAGAGACAGGATGGGAGGCTTTGGAGTAGAGCTGCAGCTCCTCGCTGTCAATTCTGGAGGACTCCTGGTTTCGACATTTTAAAGGATTTATTCTTATTTCTTCAGGGAGGGCTGAAGAATATAGAAATAACACTAACCCTTATTAAAAAAAAACACTCATTACTAATGTGATTCTCATCTTTCACTTGTGGGAAACATTTGCACGTGACCTGTTATGTTGTTACTGTACTGTTGTCGCCATAAAAAAATTGGATGGTCCCCTACAATCCATTTTTAAACATCAATATTTTGTACCAAAATATTCTGTCATGATTTCTTGGACGGTGGTGAGATCTAAAAGCAAAAACTGTGCGTCTCCTGGTCGAAGACCCTGTAATTCAGTGAATGGGTGGAGTCAAAGCAAAAAAATGCCCAGGAGAAGCCCAGTGGCTGGACGTTGGAGGGGATTTTGCTGGGAGCTGCAGGGAAGGGGTTGCCATTTGTCTTGTGTTTAAATGGGAAGGGCCATTTTGAATGGCTGCTACTGTATGCGCAAACGCTGGTCACATACCTTTCACATGCAAAATACATATCAAGATTCCAAAAAAAGTAAAAAAAATTATGTCAAAAAAAGTAAAAAAAAATGATGTCATCCGCTACCATTCATTCATCCTGTTCTCGCTGAACTGCTGCTGCTAATTTTCCTCACATGCCTGGAAGATGTCTAGTGCTGCTACCACAGATGATCTCGCCCTCCAAATGGAATTGAACGATTCAGATTAGCTAGCTGAAAGAATAGAAGGGGTCGGGCTGCCTGTCACAACTCCATTCTGGCACACAGATGACGTCATACACTCTCCGCTTTTTTTTTAAATAAAATATAAATCTAGAAAATATAACCGCAGATGACTGGGGTTCAGTGATTCACCTACATGTTAGTGTAGCCGCCAGCGTTTAAGTAAAGAATACCCAGTGAACAGCTTAGTTTGTGCCTTCAAGCAGCTGCCCATAAGCAAGAAGTTACGCATTTATATACATATGTATATATATATATATATATATATAAATAACAAAACATATGGGTGAGTAGAACATGGGTAGAACATGATGCAATAACGTAAAATCAAGGGCCCAATGTAAATAAACCTGTGTTCCCCTTTAATATATATGGTGCAATTATGCTGTAGTTTGGTTTGGTGTTGTCAGTGTGATGCAGTCTGACATGATTTAGTTCTCTGTGTACCACATATTTATTTCACATTTGGTATATGGGATTTACGTATATGTTCTTTTCTCATCTCCAGGGGAGGAGATAGTGTCAGGGTTAACTCTACAACAGATAAATGTATTTTCTTTGTTCCGAGAAACCTCAGCTTTGATGACGTTCCCTGCAGGGCTGTCTCTGAACGGGTTGGGCTGTGAGCTCCTTGTTGCTCCATCATGGAGATTCTATGGCTGTACTGCACATCTGAATGAGGCTCCTCTCTAAACAGTTGAAGGTGGCTCTCATTGAGAGGGAGAAAACTTCATCAGGACAGCGATGTACTGCATTCTTTGGATCACACTGGCTCAGGAAGGTCACGTTATTCCAGGAATCTAATGTAGAGCAGCGCTGAGGCGGATAATCTATCAGCAGCTGACATGTGGTACCGTCACGAAGGAACTATTCTGTTTGATCCCTGACTAGTCTGTAATGTCATGCTTCACATCAGGCACCTCTGCATGATTAGCATTGATGGATATGGCCTAGTTTATATCTGGAATTGTGATTCACAGTGGTGCAGCCCTACACTGACTGCAGTTTATTCACTTTACTGACCTGTACATGATTGTTTTGTTCCTTTTTGCCTATTCTGTAACTTTCTGTTGGATGTTAGAACCATCCAACCATAGATGCTGATTCTGCACCCCAAGGTGTATTTCATTACATTTCAGAAGTCAGTATGCTTAGCTAACCCAATAACAGAACATTTTATAGGTTGAGAAAAAAAAAGCAAAAGTAAAATGTGTAATGTACAATTTACAAAATGTGCAAATACTTTTACCTCATTTGCTCCAACTGAGAAAAACGCTTTGCCTTCAGCTCTTCTTGGGTAGTGCCAATATGGCTGTAAATGGGCCATGCAGCAGGTAGCTGATAGCTGGATTCTTTAATGAGAGCTTTCCTTTGGATTCTTTGAACAGAGATTGCAGTAATTCAGAAAAAGGTGGGGGGTCCTCCCGTAGTCAGTGCTTTGTAGAGCCTGTCCTCATCTGAAGAGGTACATTTCTTTCTTGCAAAAATGCTCATTCTCTATTAGGGTGAACAGAGATGATCCATTTTGCCAAAGAGTCTCGTTTGGTTTTACTTAGACAGACTTTATTGTCATTTGTACACAATAGGGGTCGGATTTATCACATCCACTTTATGCGTAGTAATTTTGCGCCAAGAAAGTGGGAATTTTGCTACGGTGGGCTGAACCATGGTTTCTGCGTGGTGATTTGGTCAAGAAATGCATTGGCGTAACTGGTGCAGGCAGGTGCAAAACTGTTGGAGACGCCCCCATTAAATGATGGTTTTGCGCTGCTTTGTGGTTTATGCAAAGTAGTTTGTAGTTTGTGCAAACTAGTGCATTAAGAAATTTTAATCTAACAGTGACACCCCAAAAAAAGAAATATATATATATATATATATATATATATATATATATATATATATATATATATATATATATATATATATATATATAAGTTAAATCAAAGGATTGCATAATCCCTAAGGTGGTAGGTGGCTGAATTTCTACTTCACCCCAGCTAAGAAAAACAAACAAACAAAAATAGGTGTTTTGTATCGCCTGTAGAAAAATGCACATACCAAATGGCTCAAACCAAGAAGTGACTGTGGATAAGATGAATGCATTGGCATGTTGCTCCACAGGCGCCAGGGTGTCCCGAGGTTTCTCCGGTAGGGCTTACATGGCATTTAGAACGCCAGACAGCACTTCTGAAAAACTCGCTTGAATGACCCAGATGCAAAAAGTAAAACGTTGCGAGAGGAGTTTTGTCAGGATATCTGGTATTAGCGTGGGTCCTCCTCTTGTGGCTGGCTCCAAATCCATTCGAGTTCCCCAACTTACCCAGCTCAAAATGGCAATGCTGGACGAAATGATTTTTGATGATCGCGTTTCCTCGTTCATTCCAAAATACCACACGGAGTGAAAAAATGCGCGCCTTCGCGCCTCCTTGCTTTATTTCTCGATGTCTCCTTCTTGCAACAACAATCGCTGCCATGTGATGCGTAATTACGCACACAGCACCATTTGCACCTTCTTTTTGAAACCTTGTGTTAAATATAGAGTCAGATACCGTTAGTAAAATTGCTTTCAGGTTTGATAGTATCACTTAGCGAGTGTTAAATTAATATATTTACATGTTCTCCTCCCACAAGAGGCAGCACTTTTAGCGTGTACGCCATATATTGAATATTCATTGCGAAGAAAAGTACTAAATGGATAAGAGGCGCTATTTATTAGCACGTTTTAAAAACCAAATCCTTTTAGCACGCTGTTGATAGATCAGTTTGTACATTTTTTAAGCGTCGCAGTGAAATAGCTCAATGCCTTTTAATACACGCCAAACCTTTGATAAATCCGCCCACAGAGTGCAGCTCTCAAGACATTTACATTTTTAAAGTGCAGCTGTGACTAAAATGTAAACATGGTGATCAAATGTAAACATTAGGTCTGGACCTTGACTGGGACAATATAGGACATAAAAATACATTTCTTTAACCTAATCAGCTGTTTATGGATAAGACCCTTCTCTATAAAAAAAAAAAAAAAAAAAACTTGGATAAATGAAGACAATTTAAAAAGAAGGTGAATATATCGTAGAGTTAAGATTCTTTAGAGGTCAGGGGTTGACGTTGACTTTCACATTTCATTTGCCCAGAAACTATTTTTACTTGCCCAGTATAATGTTTGATAAATATAGTTCCTAATATTCATTTTTGTATATATATCAATGAAACATGTTTGTTTTATAAATGTTTTTTGTAATTCAGTATTTTTTAAGTTTACAGGTTCCTGGTGTGTTTATGCATTCGTCAGATAATGAACTACATTACCGTGTTAACATGCTTTTCAATCCTCTCTGCACATTCTTTACAAACTAAACTTTTCTTTAAACTGTTGTGTGCTTGTAAGTTTATACAAGATGATACTATTAATATAATGTGACTTTTCTAGAGAATCATTATACATAGTTATTTTATTCAGGGTTTCCAGTCTTACATAATTTCAGAATTCTGACTTTTAACTGACTCAGGATTAGTTTTCCCTGACAAAAATAAATGCAGCAAAAGACAATAATAACAACATAACAGGTCACCAATTTAACATGTTTAGCTCTAGAACATTTAAATGCAACTCTTCAATGTCTAAGAGAAAAAATTTTTATGAACATTTTTTAATATATGACCTGCATCACTGTACAGAAGACTGCCATATGATAAGAATATTTACACTGTGGGCATGGCATACAATTATGCCAATTTTCCTAATCCCTGACCGATCATTTTTAATCTAGGGTTATCTGGGTGGTGGGTGAAATGGTTGGAGGGTAAAATAGGTGGAGGGTGTGTTATTCAACTTACATTTTTTTGCCTTGTTGTTGTTTTTTAGCGTGCCAAGAACAAAAAAATGTGTCTGATTCGCGCCAATTGCCGGGCAAAAATCACGCCATCTGGCGGAAAATCTCATGGCTTTTTCAAATCACGCGAGAATGTGTACAAAACAAAAAAAATGGTAACGCTTGTGGGTCCTTTTTTAAGTGAATGTTGGCTGATTTAAAAGTAATTTTGAGTGATGAATAACTTTTTTTTATCATTACACTTGCCCGGCTGGCAAATGCAATGAAATTTGCACTCTCCCGACAATAAAAACTACTTGCCCCGCGAGATCGGGCGATGGTTAACATCGAAGCTCTGAAGGTACTCCAGAGGTCAGTTCATCAGAGGACTAACCCACCAGGCAAAAATTGGTCGAAAGTTATTGACAACAGTTCATGGTTGAAAAGCTGTTGAAAACTGAGTGTGCAATGTCTTTTCAACAGTGTTGCCAACTCAGCGACTTTGTCGTTATATTTAGCAACTTGTCAGACTCTTCCAGCAACTCTTTTTCAAAAAAGCTACTAGCGACAAATCTAGCAACTTTTTTGATGTCACTGGTGGCTTTTGGAGACTCTTGAAAGCTTGTGAAAGCATGTATCATTCCTACTGTTGTCCTCCAGCGGCAGTGGCCACCATAGAGCGCCTCCCCCATCTTAATCCCGTTCTCCTGCTTCCGCAGGAGTCCTTCCCTCTCAGCGCTGCAGCCACACCATGTTTACCCTCAGCGTCCAGACTGGCCCTATAGTCACTCTATTACAGATGGAGTCATGTAACGAAAGTTGCAAGACGCTATCCAATACTTCAATAATCCTGGGATTATCAAAGTATTTCTGATTCAGATTCCTCATTGATGGGACAGGAGTTGTGAATGAAACAGTGACCACCAATGTGTCTACTGATGACTGAAAGACATCTTTTTCCTCCAATTATCTGTTTAGTACAATGTGTTGAATTCATGTTCATGTATATTTAAAGACATTCAATCAGTGGAAAAAATTGCAGGGGGGAATATAAAAAAAAGTCTAAGTAACCAAAACTTTAACGACCCTAGCGGTTGAAGACCCCGTTCTAGGATCATCCAATCCATCCTTGTTTCCACCAAACACCAGACCTCATTTAGACATTGGTTTTTAGCCTAAAACTGTTCCGTCCATGAAAGTCTTGATTTAGTCCAGCAACGGTTGCTAAAAAATTGGCCTATGCTTGGTGTGTCTGATTAAGTCCCACCCAGTCTTAGCCTGGGTGCCATTCCGAACTTAGTCCCGCCCACAAGGTTTGAGGTCGGGAAGTTCGGTCTGGCTCTGCTCCATAGTAGCGCGAGTATTATCGCCCACTGTCAGGCGATCCAATCAAATTGTCAGGGCGGGCTTTATACTATGATGGACAGATGATCAAGAGTAACGTAATCAACCACGTGACTAAAGCGCGCTTTAGTCAACAACAATGGCTGCCGCTAGTGAGTTGAGGTGAGTAGATTCTGCTATTAGGTCTGTTCTAGAAGATATCGACAGCAAATTAATTTTAAAAGAGGAACAGAGAAACGCGATCAAGGCTCATCTTCTTATTCTAGGCGTGCAACTGCACGCTTTGATTTTTGTGGACAACAACTATGCCTCGATTAACATACGTCACGCACTCCGTTGCTCTTATTGGTTGTAGGTCTATCCAATTGAGTGCAGAGGCATTTTTTTTCCTGGTTCGTTCGAAACACGCCCCATAATCACAGCTCTATGGAGCAGCATCAGACTCATATTCTGACTAGAATTGAGTCGGACTACGTCAGGCTAACCCAGTCTAACAATAGACATTGAAAACTCTTCGTCTTTTCAAAAATCTGAAATTTAACTGAACTTTTCACCTGTCACTTTTTAACCAAATATAGACGTCGATTGGAAGTAAATCCTGTCATTTTTTCAATGTCTTTTCAACCCATTTTTGCACCTCATAATCAAGATGAACAACCCCAAAGTGTGCATTAACCAGATGGACCCTGCAGTCAGACAGTAATGCACACATGCCGACGCTGCTGTCAGACTATTGCGAAGGAGAGTCTGCATTGACATCTATTAATTTCTATGGCCTAACCCAGACCCTCGCCCTTACCAACACCTATCCTGCCTCAACTCCTCGACCCAGGATAAGTTCTTGTATTGATTGGGATGACTGTGCTGCACTACAATGTGGATATTGATCCATTGATTATTCCTTGCTGACCGGACTTTTCCTTTAAACATTAAAATTGAAAGCTTGGATTTTTTTATTGATTTGTGTTGATGTTCTGAGTTTGACTGACATCTGATTGCATAAAAAATTTGGTTAACCTTCTTAGATTTAAGACGATACATATTCTTAAGACCTATCATTCTGTGTGGATAAAAGCTGGAATCCATTTTTGTCCTGGTGCCCTTTGAAGCAGGTTTTTTCCTTTGCACTCCCACCCAACACCACCCACTTTTTTTTTTTTTCCTGCAAACTCTGTCCTTTGCCTGGGGAAGAAAATGGAGTTGCTGGCTCAATGCCACACCTGACACTCCAGTTTTAATCTGATTAATGTTTTTAATTTATATAAGTGAGTCGGGAGAGAGAAATACAGAGGCTGTTGCTTTTACTGATGCTGGAACTTACGCAAGCGCTTATTTGCAGGCTCGGTGTGACGGGTGTCATACTGGCAGAGACTGTTTGTGTCGATAGAGACTGAGTGGAGTAAACACAGAGCCAAAGATGAAAAACGTGAGAGCAAACGGTGAGGGCTGGGGTTGAAATGAGGAGAAAGTGAAGTAAGAGACAACAAAAGGAAGGAAAAATGGGAAGAGACACGCTGCAGGGCAGCAGAGCTAGTCGGAGAAGAAATAAAGGATGTTGATAGAAAGAGTGAAGTGAAAAAAAACATGGAAGAGCCAAGGAGAGGGGGCGGAGGTAGAGAAATGGATGAGAGGCTCAGGACAATTTGATTGGAAAAGGAAAAGAAAATCTTTGAATTGATAAATAATCATGTCCCCCAGCTCTACTCCCTAAATTAAAAACCCGATGCCAGCTACAAATGTTGTTGGGAATGTCTTTATAATAATGTTTCCACATTAGCATTATTGTGTAGAGGTTTTCCGGAGCACACAGAGCCTCTCTCTTTGTCTGGCGAATGTATATTCCGATCACAGTGTACTCATGGCTTTCCATTAATGTTGCATCTAATTCATGAATCCATTCATACATAAAAACTGCTATGGATACATACAGCGGCACATGCAGATCTCTGGTGAATATGAACAAGAAAAATCTCTCTTTTATCCACATTATATAACTGTCAAGGGGGACTCAGGTCTTTAAGCCACTCAGAACCAGGCTGGAACCGGACCAATGTTTCTCACAGTGACCAGGGTGGTACCAGAGGTTCAAAAACTGATGGAGAGGTCATCGTAAACTGAATTCATTACAGTGATATTTGAATTAGAAGCTGCTATTTATTTTATTTTTCAAAAGAAACATTCAAGCAAAGATTGGAATAAATAGAAGGAGATATTTTCCTCAGACTTTTAAATCCAGGCAGATATTATCTTTCTTACCGAGTCCCTATAAGTACATGTGTTAAGCTAACGTTTGTTAGCCAAGGAAAGCCATGAAACAAAAATGCGAGAATAAAAAAACAAGAGGATGATAAAAATACCCATTTCATGTTTAGAAAAACCCGGGCATGTGATACTTTCAATCATTGCACACACAAAGGCTTACGCTAAACCACAGGGCGTTCACAGCTCCACTGTAGCGCAATTCACGCCTGATGCGTGATTCACCTGCTCACAATGCCCAAAACCAGGTTTCCAAACCTCAGTCAGCAGTGAGATGGCGCTACCGACTGTCTATTCCGAAGCCAAATGAGTAGAAGAGGAATATGAAGCTCACTAGAGTGGAACACGCTGCCTTGGCTATTTGGGCAATTTGGTGTGCTGAAAGCCCTAAAAGAAAAAAGCGATACGAGTATTTGGACAAAGACATGTGTACTGAGCAACGCTGGCTACTACTACTGTCATCAATTTTACAGAAAGAACTCAATTTCACTCACACCCCTGCCTTGCTTCTGTGTTTTTCTCTGAGATGAAGAGTCCTTGTTTGCGCACTGAGCGATTTGCCCGCGACCACCTTACAACAGCTGACTGAATTTCTCAAACATGTTTGATTTTCTTCCCGATTCTTATGAGAATCTCTGATTGTGAGATGGTTGTTGAGAGGCTGATCAGCCCTCGTTACAATTCTGCTACACTACATTACACGTAGGCTTAAAGTCGGCCCGATTGAAAAATTCTTGCACAACTGGAGAATCGGCCTGAAAAAAGGGCAAAAAATCATAGTGTACGCCTGGCTTTAGAGAGTATCAATGGTGAATTGGTTAAAGTGAGGGATCTTAGAACGCACAGCCCTGACAGAATCTGATTTTAAAGAATTAAGTCCTTTGGACTTTGGATAACTTAGCTATATCTTGAATACCTCAAATCAGTAAGAATGCTTAAGCCAGTTTTAAGTGTATCATACTAGATAGTTTTTGACCTTCTCTCCCTGGAAGGATTCTCTTAGCATCAAACTGAGCTGAGGATTCAAACTGAGGTTTGAATCAACTTCTTTTCCCCGAGGATTGTTTGGGCTTCTCTTTGAGCAGAGTGATTCATCTCCACAAGAAACCGTTCAAGTACCGCCTTTAGGAAATCTAAGTGGCAGTCAGCTCCTCCATTCCTCCAGAAAACACCTTAACCTGGTTAAACCCTGTCGCCCTCCATCAAACAAGTTCTATTACTGGAACAGCCCACACCGACTGGATTCAACAAAAGACACCTTTTTCTGGAACGCATGAGTCCTGTTGCCTTTATTTCCTTTTCAAATCAAAGACACAAATTTCCACTGAGCCTGAACTAACATGGGAACCTTTCCCTTTCTACTTCTCAGTCCCGGTTAAGCCAGTGTTCAGAGCAGCACTAGGCCCATCTCTACCAGTTCTCAATAAACCTGTTTAAACCTTCCCCTGGTCTCTGTTTGGTTTTTCTGCATGTGGGTCAGATCTTTTCCGGGATAAAATCATGAGCTTAATATTGACTATGGGTATGCTGGTTTGACACGAGGTATGCTAATCTGACGGAACACCAGCACCCTTGTGTAATTCAGTGACATCCCAGGGTTAAAGTCTGTTAGTGCAATGCACAGGACCAGGGTTTGACTCCTGGTTGCATCAGGAAGGGTGTAAAAAAGTGTGTGAGCAAATAATAAGGACTGGGAGGCCGCTGAATTACAGAAGGCAAAAGCAGATACAGGAAACCTTTAATGGTGTTTGTTCATACATGTAAAGTTTTGTTTATTTTCGAAGAAGATAGTCAGAAAATATAAATAACAGTTAATCAATAACTGTGAAGGTGAATAAATCATATAAGCATTATGAATCTTTTTTCCAAATGTGTTGCACACTGAGGCTTTGGAACCTAAATTTACTCGATTTTAATGAGTGTTGTTTAGATGCTCCAAACACACCTACAAGTTGTCAGTGGTCATAATGGAAGTAGTAAAATTGAGAAGGAGGCCCTTCAGGCTCGAGCCTCACTGAGTCTTGAAGCAGCACACATATATCAGCTGGCCTCAGGATCTACATCGTCTGTGGTTTTATAAGCACAGTACATTTGGTTTTGGAGGAAATCAGAAAAGCTGTGAAAAAGGACTTTTATTAGGAAGCCAAAGACCGTCCAGCTGACCTTAAGTGGTCACTGAATTTGCAATTAAAATAATAATGTTTCGTTCTTAGGAACCTGGGAGGCTGTTTTAGTACACAGTGTTTATTGATAAAAAGCAATGTCATCACAAAGTTGACTTTCATAGTTGATTCATTAATATTAGATGTGCCTTATCTAACTAAGAAAGTCAAACAAAACTTATATCTCTGCCTCCCAGCTTTAATTTATGCCTCCTGCATCTTAACCTTTTACACCTCTGACTATGACTTATTTCTAACGTATCTTTTTGATATTTTAGAACAAAATTACAAACCCATCTGTCTCAGCAGAATTTAACCTGAATCCATGGCTTAAAGTCCAAAAAACTCTTTGTTTCTTTGCATCTCTTTGATCCATACATTCAAGTAAACAATTTTTAGTTTTTGCATAAAACAAGTTAAACAGCACCCCCTACAAAACCACATTGAGGCATAAAATGAAAATCTAAGAGATCATATCTCTCCTATCTTAGCTTCTCTTCATTCGCTTCCTTTTTAAATCCAGAATAAAATTTAAATTCCTCTTTCTCACATATTAAGCCCTAAATAACCAAACTCCATCTTATATCATAGATATGATTGTTCCTAACAGAGCACTTTGCTCTCAATCTGCAGATTTATTAGTGCTTTCTGGAATTTCTAAAAGTAGAATGGGAGGCAGATCTCAGATTCAATGACCAAATGATGATAACTGAATCATAAATCCAAAGATAACTGAACAAGGAACACTGTCATGAACCGAGGACAGATGGACCCAGTATTCAAGGAGAGACAGTCAGTAGGAAAGTTCAAAACATTTAAAACGTGGGGATATCTCTGACCACTAGAAATAAGGTTTCGAATTGAGGCAACTTGACTTTCACTTATCTTGGATTTTTGGATACCGGCCGTAAGGAGGAAATCAGGGCATTAATCTGCCTCTCCGATATTTGTGATCCTGCTTATCAATCAAAAAGTTATTTGAATCCACTGATTTTAGCATTTGGAGCGTGAGATCGATGGACGCCATTTAGAGGTGAAGAGGGAGCTGAGTCAGGAGGCAAGGCTCTCGATTTACCTATCAATCTATGTTCCCACCCTCACCTATGGTCATGAGATCTGGGTAATGACCAAAAGGACAAGAATGCGAATACAAGTGACCGAAATGAATTTCCTTCGTAGGGTTTCTGGGCACCTCCTTTGAGATCGGGTGAGGAGCTCAGTTGAGCTCGGGGTAGAGTCGTTGCTCCTCAAAGTCGAAAGGAGCCAACTGAGGTGGCTCGGGCATCTCTTTCTGATGCCTCCTCGTCGCCTACCTCGGGAGGAGCTCCTCATGAGAGGCCCAGGACACGCTGGAGGGACTATGTCTCTGAGCTGGCCTGGTGTCGCCTCAGGAACCCCTAGAGGAGCTGGAGGAGGTGTGTGGTGATCGGGAGGTCTGGGCATCTGTGTTTAGACTGCTGCCTGCAAGACCCGACCCCGGATAAGCGGAAGAAAAGGATGGATGGATGATTTTAGCATGAAGCCAAGTAAAAGTGTGGGCAAATAGTAAAAAATTGTTAAAAAATTAATGAATTTCATAGCATCAATATAAATAACTGGCTTCTGTGTTTCTCTTCAGAAAACGTCTCTCAGAACGGTTCTGTACTTTTATGACTTAGGGCATAGAGAGGTCTTATATAATGTATATATTTAGAGAAAACAATCTATGAGTTCTCCTTTAGTTATATAATGTTGCAAGGCTGACAGTGTTTTATTCAATGCTTCATCTAAAATGTGTAAAGAGGAAATGAAAGAAATGTCAGTGGAGACTAAAAAAACACTTAAAAAGTCTCTTTAGTCTCTCAGCTGGTTCTTAGCGCCTGTCTCCCCGCTCAAAGCCTTCTTCACCGTCATCTTCCACCAAATCCTTGCTCTAGCCTCCAGCAGCACTTTCAGAAGACTGTAATTTGAACCGAGGACAACACAGCCTGAGAAACGCTTCCAAAACAACAATGAAGGGTACTCCCAGGCATCCATGAGCGGTCCACATTCAGCGACCTGACGGCCAGCGCCAGCTTACATAAACACGCGTGTAGCAGGGTTCCAGATTACCAGGTTAACATCATTTTGTCTTCAGAGGCTGTAGAAGGAAACCCAAGGCGGGTGGACAAGTTTGACAAAGAGTTGAACTCAGTTTAAAGCTTTTTCCCCCTTTTTTTTTGTATCTCTACATTAAGGTTGATCTCATTCTGATATATTTGCTATAGTGGATATTGATGGAATATGTGAGAATATGTGATGGTCTCTTTCTCTCTATCATACGGTTTGCGTTGCTCCTCATAGACGGGTCTATAAGAAGCCTTCCATTTCAGTGGAACTAGTTTGCACATCATTCCTCCCCCATATCATGTTAAACTCCCTCTCTTTGCTCTCAGCTGATGTTGTTTGCTGCAGGAAGTCTGCTGCATGTTGTTGTTCCTCTGCCTCCTCTCCGTTCTTGAGAAGTGCGAATGGGAGCTTAGAAATGAGCACCCGAGGAGAAGCAGGAGCATCACAAAAGATGGCATAGATAGGTGTTGGGGGATGAGATAGAGGGGATGGGAAAAGAAGACTCAGGGAGGAAATGTGCTTCAGAAAAAAAACATGATGAACGCTGTTTCCTGACCTCGTACATTAATGTAGGGAAACTTTTGTGCATGTGAATGTTGGATCCTCTCTCTGTACAGCACCTCCTTTGGAGTGATGCACTTTTTGTTTGAGAAAAATGTTCTTGTGTTCAACATTTTCATGGTGATTTTTTTTTTTAGTTCTGCCTCCTTTTATCTGTGGAATAAAAATTGCCTTTCTCTAGTTTACAAGATAAACACATGGAAGTTTTTGGTTCCATTTGTTTAAATGAAAGAGGAAACAAATATCTTGAATCTGTCAAACGTAATAATAGTTACATTTTTATGAAAAAGAACAAACTAAAGTCAGATATTGCTTTTCAACCAGGCTTCAACAGATAATGATGATTCCTTTGCATTAATATTTAGTTGCCCAGCCTTCAGAGGCGATCCCTGCCATCAATGGTTCCTGTTCCTGTCAGTCAGACCTCTGTCCCTCTCAGCAGGTATTCTGCTCCACTCCTCATCAGCAAACTGCTCCAGGTGTCTCAGCTTTGAAGGCTGCCTTTTCCAGGCGGCCTGTTTCAGCTCCTTCCAAAGATGCTCAGTAAGATTTAGATCAGGGCTCCTAGGAGCAACTTCAGAACAGCCCAACGTTTTCCTCTCAGTCGTTCTTGGCTGTTTCTATCTGTGCGTTTTGGACATTGATCTTTTCTTGATATGCTTCTTTTTTTTTTCATGTATGAACATAGAGCTGACGAGCTTTGGCAAAAAGCTAAATTTCTGTCTCATGTGTCCAAATCATGTTCTCCCAGAAGCTTTAAGGTTTATCAAAATGAAGTTTAAATTACAGCCTGGCTTTTTTATCATTTGTTTCCTTGGTTCCTGCCTGGTCATGTCCAATTAAAGGAAAAGTCCGGTGAGCAAGGAGTAATCAATGGATCATTATTTACACCTAAAACTAATATATTCGCAGTGATTTAATGAATTTGGCGTTAATCCGTAAAAAAAATAAAAACAATTTTCGTTGTGATCACTTGGTCTGAGGGCGGCCATTTTTTGCCAAAATATAGTAACCCTCCCTCCTGCCATCTTCCAGCAGTGACGCCATGGTGCGGTTAGCCTAGCGCCATTCTCCCCGCTTTATAAGCAAAATCAATGGGAACTACTAGACACATCTGCAATCAACAACAATTATTAAACAGAGGTGGTGGACTCAGATTCCAGCTTCCAAAAACATACAATTCAATCATAGACATGATCCCTTCCAGATATCACCAAACCCCCACCCCATCACAGAGGAATCGAGGGACCTACCCGCTCCAGCCGGTGAACAATACCTCCTTAATGACCAACCCTTAACAATCATAGACAGGTTTCAGGTATTACAGGAGACAATCCCCCTTAATGGCAATCCCCCTTTAACGAACGCACCCCCAGAATCATAGACAGGTTCAAATATTACAGGCTAACGATGGAACTAAACGACCCATTCATCGTTACCATTGCATGTTTCCCAAGCAATACAAGGCCTTGTCTATATAAGAACTCAAACTCACTGCGGATCCAGACATTTGAATTGAGAAAGCTTCCTGGAGAGGTGGAAAAACGTCTTCAAATCTTGGAAACCAAGTCCAGTGGATATTTTTTAATTTTACGAACAACAATTATTGAAGATTTCCAGAGGACTTCACCATTGAAATTCACCAGAGCTATAGTGAACCTGACAATGCCCACTTTGCATGGCAGCTGGATGTTGTAATACACCGGGTAAAAGTGAAGTGTTATTTCACCTTTCTGATTCCTGATCCTCCACGTCGGGTTGGTCGTTGGATTACCAACTTGAAGAGGGAGGATTTGCCATCTAACCTCTGGCCAGAGAAAAACCCGTAATATGTAGCCAACATTTGGAAGAAGAATGTTTTCAAGATGACTTGGATAATAGCGCAAGATTGTGACAAAACACCAGATACAGCACTGGGATTTGATCAACAGCCAATACTGCACTGTGACGTCACAAACCAGTAGGTGGCAGTAGTGTTCTTTGACAAACATGGATGCCTCCAGTAAAGCACATTCAAATGAAATTTACTCTGAATTAAAAACACTGATCATTTATTGAACAGGATGTAATAATTTCATATTTAAAGTACTTTCAGAAGTTTGAATTTTGAATATGAGTGGACTTTTCCACTTTGGCTCAAACAATGAAGGAGGGTGTGATGTGAATAATGTTCAATTAGTTTGAAGTCCACCTATAATCTCTTTCTGGGCTCTTTCATTACCAGTGAAATCAAAAGCACACACATTTGTTACTTAAGTAGATGTATAGATACTGCAGTTTAAAAACACTGGTAAAAGTGGAAGTTTCAACTTGACCTCTTTACTCAAGTAAAAGTGAAAACGTATGTATTCCAAAAACTGCTCAAAGTATAATAGTATAAAGTAAACTTTAAAATAAATCTGCCAGATGCCACTATATGAATTAAAAGCTCAATTTTAAGACTACTTAAAAAAATTCTTTGAGATAGGGCCAAGGATGAGGGAGGTCTTTTTGGTCTCTGTCTCCATCTCCCGATACGCTCTCGCCTGTGTCCAACCTTTCAGACATTTCAACATGTTTTTCTGAATCCGACATTGTAGCATGGCATAGACAATTCACGCTAGCAGTTTGAAGAACACCTGCTTGCTTCTGATGATTTCTTAGCTAGTAAAATAGAATAGGGCTGGGATCTGTTTTGCTAGTTGAGGGTACAACTAAAAATTAAACAAGCTTTTATCAACCAAAAGTAAGCTTGCATATGTTTGATTTCCCTCTCCTTGGGCTGTCACCTTGTCGTGGTGGAGAGGTTTGAGTGTCCCAATGATCCTGGGAGCTATGCTGTCTGGGGCTTTATGCCCCCTGGTAGGGTCACCCAAGGCAGACAGGTCCTAGGTGAGGAACCAGACAAAGCGCAGCCCAAAGACCCCTATGATGAACAAAATATTTGGATTCAGCGTTCCCTCGGCCGGGCTTTTACCCATAGCCCGGCCGGGCTCAGCCCGAAGAGGAAACATAGGTCCCCTTACATGGGCCCACCACCCGTGAGAGGGGCCATAGGGGTCGGGTGCAATGTGTGTTGGGCGCCGGCCGGGGAGTGGACCCTGGCGGTCCGATCCTCGGCTGCAGAAGCTGGCTCTTGGGACGTGGAATGTCACCTCGCTGGTGGGGAAAGAGGAAATGGAGGTTGAGAGGTTCCGGCTAGAAATAGTCGGTCTCACCTCAACGCATGGTTCTGGTTCTGGAACCAGTCTCCTTGAGAGGGGCTGGACATACTTCCACTCTGGAGTTGCCCACGTGAGGAGGCCGGGCAGGAGTGGGCATACTTGTTGCCCCCATCTCGCACCTGCACGTTGGGGTTTTACCCGGTGAATCCAGAGGGTAGCTTACTCCCTCCTCCACGGGTGGGGGCGGGTTCTGACTGTTGTCTGTGCTACGGGCCAAACAACAGTTCAGATTACCCACCCCTCTCGAGTCCTTAGAGGGGGTACTGGAGGGTGCCCCTCCTGGGGATTCCCTTTGTTCTGCTGGGAGACGTAAACACTCATGTGGGCAACAACAGTGAGACCTGGATGTGGGCGTGGGTTGGGAGGAATGGCCGCCCTGATCTGAACTCGAGTGGTGATCTGTTGTTGGACTTCTGTGCTCGCCATGGATTGTCCATAACTTGAACACCATGTTCAAGCATAAGGGTGTCCATATAAGCACATGGCACCAGGACACCCTAGGCCGCAGTTCGGATGATCGACTTTGTCATCGCGTTTCATCGGACTTGCGGCCGTATGTCTTGGACACTCGGGTGAAGAGAGGTGCTGAGCTTTCCACTGACCACTACCTGGTGGTGAGTTGGCTCCGCTGGTGGGGGAGGATGCCGGTCAGACCTGGCAGGCCCAAACGTGTTGTGAGGGTCTGCTGGGAACATCTGTCGGAGACCCCTGTTAGGCGGAGCTTTAACTCCCATCTCCCGGCAGAACTTCGAACACATCCCGGGGGAGGTGGGGGACATTGAGTCCCGAGTGGACCATGTTCCGCTTCCTCCATTGTCGAGGTGGCTTATCTGAGCTGCGGCCGCAAGGGTTGTCGGGTGCCTGTCGTGGCGGCAACCCTCGAACCCATTGGTGGACACGTCCGGTGAGGGATGCTGTCAGGTTGAAGAAGGAGGCCTATCGGGCCTTTTTGGCCTGTGGGACTCCGAAATCAGCTGATGGGTACGGCGGGCGAAGCGACATGCGGCTGGTTACTGAGGCAAAAACTCGGGTGTGGGAGGAGCTTGGAGAGGCCATGGAGAAAGACTTCCGCACGGCTTCGAAGCAATTCTGGTCCGCCTTCCCGCTGCCTCAGGAGGGGGAAGCGGTGCAGCACCAACAGTGTTTATAGTGGGGATTGGGGTGCTGCTGACCTCGACTCTGGACTTTGTGGGTCGGTGGGCGGAATACTTCAAAGACCTCCTCAATCCCACCAACATGTCTTCCATTGAGGAAGCTGGGCCTGGGGACTCTGGGCTGGGCTCTCCAATCTCTGTGGGCGAGGTCGCCGAGGTGGTTAAAAAGCTCCCCTGGTGGCAGGGCCGCGTGGGTGGATGAGATCCTCATCGAGTTCCTCAAGGTCCTGGATGTTGTAGGGTTGTGTTGGCTGACGCGACTCTTCAACATTGCATGGACATCGGGGGCAGTCCCCTGGATTGGCAGACTGGGGTGGTGGTCCCCCCATTCAAAAAGGGGGACCGGAGGGTGTGCTCCAATTACAGGAGAGTCACACTCTTAAGCCTCCCCCGCAAGGTCTATCTCGGGGGTGCTGGAGAGGAGGGTCCGTCGGATAGTCGAACCTCCTCGGATTCAGGAAGAGCAGTGTGGTTTCCGTCCTGGTCGTGGAATGCTGGACCAGCTCTACACCCTCAGCAGGGTCCTGGAGGGTGCATGGGAGTCGCCCAACCAGTCTAAATGTGCTTTGTGGACTTGGAGAAGGCATGCTCGACCGTGTCCCTCGGGGCCCTGTGGGGGGTTCTCCGAGAATACGGGGTGCCGGGCCCTTTGATATGGGCTGTCAGGTCCCTGTATGACCGGTGTCAGAGTCTGGTCCGCATTGCCGGCAGTAAGTCGGGCTCTTGCTTCCGTGAGAGTTGGACTCCGCCAGGGCTGCCCTTTGTTACCGATTCCTGTTCATTACCTTCATGGACAGAATTTCTAGGCACAGCCAAGGTGTTGAGGGGATCCGCTTTGGTGGCCTTAGGATTGCGTCTCTGCTTTTGCAGATGATGTGGCCCTATTGGCTTCATCAGGTCGTGATCTGCAGCTCTCGCTGGATCAAAATTTCGCAGCCGAAGTTTGAAGGCCGGGATGGGGATCAGTGCCTCCAAATCCGGAGGCCATGGTCTTGAGCCGGAAAAGGGTAGAGTGCCTTCTCCGGTCAGGTGTCCTGCCCCAAGTGGAGGAGTTTAAGTATCTTGGGATCTTGTTCACGAATGAGGGAAGAAGGGGGAGGGGAGATCGACAGGCGGATTGGTGCAGCGTCTGCCGTGAAGCGGGCGCTGTACCGGTCTGTCGTGGTGAAGAGAGAGCTGAGTCAAAAGCGAAGCTCTTGATTTACCGGTCGCATCTATGCTCCTACCCTCATCTATGGTCCTGAACTCTGGGTCATGACCGAAAGAACGAGATCGCGATACAAGCGGTGTCAAATGGGTTTCCTCCGTAGGGTGGCTGGGCTGTCCCTTAGAGATAGGGTGAGAAGCTCGGTCATCCGGGAGGGACTTGGAGTAGAGCCGCTGCTCCTCCACGCCGAGAGGAGCCAGTTGAGGTGGCTTGGGCATCTGTTTAGGATGCCTCCTGGACGCCTCCCTGGTGAGGTGTTCCGGCACGTCCCACCGGGAGGCCCCGGGAAGACCCAGGACACGCTGGAGAGACAATGTTTCTCGGCTGGCCTGGGAACGCTTTGGGGTTCCTCCTGAAGAGCTGGAAGAAGTGGCTGGGGAGAGGGAAGTCTGGGCCTCCCTTCTTAAGCTGCTGCCCCCAGCGACCCGACCCCGGATAAGCGAGGAGGAAGATGGATGGATGGATGGATGTTTGATTTCACCTTCAGCTTCGACACAGATCAAAACTAAGCAGAGGAACAGACTGGATGTAGAGAACAGCCTGGTATCAGCTGTTTTTCAAACACTGAGCTATCGGAGCTCATCAAAGCAGCTCAAGTGTGTTGATGAAAACAAAGTAAAACTAATTTAGTCTGAGTATAATTCTTGTTCTGTACTTTTGTTCCCAATTCATCAAGTTTAAATGTGATAAGGGAGTTACTCAGAGGAGCTCTAGTTTAATAAATACAGGTTCAAATTATGATTTTATTTTGTATTTATTTAGATTCATTACTAACTTCCAGGCAAAATATTTATGTTGTTTTTTTTATTTGAGTTAGAAAGTTTAAAATGCTGAATTAAAATATTAATTATTATAGTTTTTATTTTATAATCAGTTATTGTACATTCCATTTTTGGACAATTGTCAGTACTTTTGGCTGACAGGGGAACTCATGGTAAGAAAAAATGCCCAAAGGGGAACACCAATACATAACCACATGCTAGTCTGTCACCATCTGCGGTTTGTGTGACCACACACACACACTCAAACACACCTCCACACTTTCTATAAATATACTCAAACAGAAAATGAAAAAACAGACATTCCATTGCTGGATCAACCTGTTAGGAGACCATGACTATAGGCATCAAAGACCTGTGCATCAAAAGCAATGAAAAATACATCTAAAAACTTCATATATGCAGCCAATTGCATTTGGTTACATGGTGCTTCAAAGCTAAAGCATTACCTCATTTCCTCAGAGATGATGCAGTACCAAAACCATTAACTGGATGTCTTAACAATACCCATTTCATGTCTGACTTTTATATTATATCTTATAAATAAGAGAATAGAGATGGTGTATCATGAAAATGATACACCATCTGGAATGTTGTGTGAAAGTTTTCTTTTTACAGTCGTAAAAAAATCTCTAAAAATTTGGGGTTAAAAGCAAATACAGTGGTGATGATGATGATGATGATGATTATAATAATAGCTATAATTATATTATAACTATTACTTAAGAATATTACAAGTATATTATTTTCATAATTTTCTTGATCAGATATATTCTTACACCAGTAATAAATATTTATCAAAATGCTAAATTTACAGAACAAAAAAAATAATAAAATGTCCACAATTTCCTTAAAATTGCTTTCTCTTTCTAACAGCTACCAAACATTAGGTAACAATGATAATAGCAAACAACATCTGTATAGAGTAAACTGTGAAAACTAAGTCAAACCGTTGGAGAGTCATTATGTAAGACCACATTCTAGAGCTTAAACAAGAAGACCAGGAAATCATTGCAAGAACACCGGCAGAGAAAGATAACAGAAATGGGATCAGGCTGCGGTTGTGTCACCGTCTGGAGCTCAGACAATCCCTCTGGGGAATCAGCGCACCAGAGTGAAAGAGAAGGCAGACCGGAGAAGCCTGCTGAGGGAACAGCAGGAGCGGGGAGAGGCTACAGCTGGCTGGGGCTAGCTATAGAAGTTAATGCGGAGGAACAGATGAGTACAGCGGAAGATCGGATAGTACACCAGGAAGGTAGAACATTGAAGGCTGGGTAGAGACTATGCCTGCCCAGGAGTAGGACAGTGGTACATCAGAGAAGCCAGTCAGGGAATATGAGCTAGAATGGGCTATGGCTGGCTGGACTGGACCTCAGCAGAAAGCTGCCTGTCAGGTGGAGGAGGGGAGCTGGGGGCCTCTAACAGACATCCCAAGTCTCCCGGAAGTCTCCAGCACCAAATACCCTATAGAATCATTCTATGGCCCTTTTAAAAATAGAAAGCTGGCACTCTGGTTTGACGCAGAGCTGTGCACTCTGAAGCAAAATGCTAGGAAACTGGAGAGAAAATTGTGCTATACATGCCTACGCGAATCCTACGTAGTCTGGAAAAATAGTTTACTGCTGTATAAGAGGACCCTTCATAAAGCAAGAGCAGCATATTTTTCCTGATCAATAGAGGAGAACAAGTATAATCCTAGATATCTTTAAATAAAGTCGCCGAACTTACCAATAGCCATAGCTCTGTTGAACTGTCCATCCCACCTGCTCTTGGCAGTAATGATTTTATGGGATTCTTTTTAAATAAGATTGATTTTATTAAAAATAAGATCATTATGAGTCCTCTAACTATGATTGGATTATCTCTGGAAGGTGAGGCAGCATCTGAGTTAGCCATAGAACTGGAACTGGGTTTTAACTTGTTTGATTCAGTTGAACTTTCAGAGTGAGCAAAACTATTGTCTTCCTCTAAGCCTTCAACTTTTATGTTATCCAGTTCCAAACAGGTTGTTTAAGGAAGTATTCCCTTTGATCTCCTACTCTATTTAGATGTGATGGTAATTCTTTACCATCAGGAAGTCCACAAACTGTAGTTACAAAACTTCAGCTGATCCAAAATGATGCAGCCAGAGTTCTAAAGAAAATTAAAAAGGGAGACAATATCTTTCCTATCCTAACTTCTCTTCATTGGCTTCCTGTTAAATCTAGAATAGAATTAAAATCCTCTTTTCTCACATATCAAGCCTGTTTTTCACTGTAGTACGGTTTCTCTGACTGTGACTGGCAGGATGTGCCCACTCATCCTCTGACATGGGATCTGGCTCGGAGCTCGCCTGCCTGGCTGTGTGTTTCCTGGACAGGGTTGCCTGTGGAGCTGGTATACAGTTGCCTTTTGAGTCTCTGCTTCTGTCTCCTTGAACCCCAGTCGGCCTCGGCAGATGGTCGCTCACACTGAGGCTGGTTCTGCTGGAGGTTTCTTGCTGTAAAAAGTTTGTCTCTGCTGCACTCTTTTACTAAAGCTCAAAGACACATCTAGTATTTAACTGGATTACACGACTCAAATGTAAACAATAGTTCAGATTTTTCATTCACAGCCGAGGTGATGATCAAATGTCACAAACTTAGCCAAAATCATTCCATTCACATCGCTAATTTCGCAATCTTCGCCTTGCTCCATTTTTCTCAATATTTTTGCAATCCATATCTGCCCTCTACATAGAGATAATATGGGGCAGTTCCAGTGATGTGGAAGACCCCCTGCCTTATTCCACTACCAAAGAAGACTCAGCCATCAGTAGTCACTGAATATAAATAAACCCTTTGCGCTGACATCCCTCATTATGAATGTTCTAGAGAGACTTCTGTTGGGTAACCTCAGCAAACAAACAAGCAACTATCAGGACCCCCTGCAGTTTGCTTATCGCTGTGGAAGATGCCACCTGCCCCAACAAATCCAATGTTATTTAGACAAGGCAGACAGCACTTTGAGGATCGTGTTCTTTGATTTCTCCAGCCTGACCTACATTGTGAGAAACTCCAGAAGACTCAGGTGGAGGCATCAACAATCACCTGAATCAAAGTCTGCCTGATAAACACACCACAGTTTGTCAGACTGAAGGGTAAGCTGTCTAATCAAGTAGTCAGCAGCACAGGAGCACCAAAGGGAGCGGTATCTTGCTTTGAGCTGAGGTGAATCTCGTCGGTTTGCTCTTCACAGATGATGTCTAGGTTCAGTTAGTGGGCTGTGCTTGGCTGCACATGCTTTAACATCAACCTAAAGTGTTGGGTAGTCCAAAATATAACAACACAACATTCTTGAATTACTACCAACAGCTAATAAATGATGGATGTAGACTGACTCAGTGATGGATGTAGGCCGGCTAAGTGATGGATGTAGGATATATGTAGGCTGGCTCAATGATGGATGTAGGTTGCTCAATGATGGATGTAGGTTGCTCAGTGATGGATGTAGGTTGCTCAATGATGGATGTAGGCTGGCTCAATGATGAATGTTGACTGGCTGAATGATGGATATAGACCGGCTAAAGGATGAATGGGTGGCTAAATGATGGATGTAGGATGGATCTAGGCTGGCTTAATGATGGATGTACGATGTATGTAGGATAGATGGAGGCTGGCTCCATGATGGATGTGGACTTGGTCAGTAATGAATGTGGGCTGGTGCAGTGATGGATGTAGGCTGGCTCAGTGATGGGTGTAGGGTGGCTAAGTGATGAATGTATGCTGGCTAAATGAAGAATGTAGGCTGGCTAAATGGTGGGTGTAGGCTGCCTAAATGGTGGATGTAGGCTGGCTCAATGATGGATGGCTGGTTAAAGGGTGGATGTGTTCTTGCAAAATTAGGATACTGGATAGTATCATTGTTTTGTTGACATTCCTGGACGGGTGTACAAGGAGTGTGTAGGTTAGCTGGCTGGTTTTTTAACAGACATTTTTGACACCTCGCTGGACAAAGCCATAGTGCCAGCATGCTTTAAGTCTGCCACCATCATTCCGGTCCCAAAGAGGCCTCAAGTTACCTCATTTAATGACTACCGGCCGCTGACTCCCATCATGAAGAAGTGCTTCGAAAGGATGGTTAAAGAACACATAGTCTCCAGTCTGCCGACAACATTCGACCCATTCCACTTCGCCTACTGACGGAAACGCTCCACAGAGAACGTCATCTCTTCCACTCTTCACTGAGCCTGGCACACGTGGAGGAGAAGAACACAAACATGCTAATGCTGTTCCTGGACTTCAGTTCAGGTTTCATCATCATAATTCCACAGCATCTGATGGGGTAACTGGAACCTCAATAAACCCCTCCGCAATTGGCTGCTAGACTTCCTCACCAATAGACCTCAGTCAGTCCGGGTCGGTCAGAACACCTCTGATGTCATCATTCTAAGCACAGGCTCCCCTCAGGGCTGCATCCTGAGCCCCTTGCTGTTCACGCTGATGACACATGACTGCGTCCCGAGTTTCACCACCAATCACATCGTGAAGTTAAGTGAAGGTAGTGGGCCTCATCACAGATGACAACGACTAGGAATAAAGAGAGGAGGTGGAGCAGCTGGTGGGCTGGTGCAGAGATAACAGCCTGATCCTGAATGAGGAGAAGACCAAGGAGATCACCGTTGACTTCAGGAAGAACCGTCCTAACCACGCTCCACTGGTCATCAACAGCTCAGTAGAGGTGGTCAGCAGCACCAAATTCCTGGTGGTTCACATCACAGACACCCTCACCTGGACTGTAAACACCACCTCACTGATCAAAAGGGCACAGAAGCGCATGTACTTCCTGCAGAGGATGAGGAGAGCCCACCTGCCCCCACCCATCCTCCCCACCTTCTACAGAGAGGCACCATAGAGGCGTTCTGACCAGCTGTCACACTGTGTGGTGTGGAGGCTGCAGTGCCTCCAGACTGGAAGAAGGTGAGAACAGAGGTAAAAGCAGCTGAAAGGAATAGGATAGTGGGGCTCCTCTTCCCCTCCATTAAAGACATTTTATCCCAGTACTGCATGTCCCGAAACCCGTAACATCATAAATGACCCCTCACACCCCCACAATGGATTGTTCATCTGCTGCCCTCTGGGAAGAGACTTTGCAGAATTCAATGCAGGGTCCAGCAGATTCTGAAACAGATTCTTCCTCACTACCATCAGACAGCTATACTATTGAAAAAACACCAAATTAAGTCACAGACTCTGCATTACACTGATAATAACAAAACCAAAATACGGCATACTGGCACCATATATTTTTGCCTTGAAATGCTCTTGAAATTCCATATCAATGTGTTTTTGCACCATGTTTTTTTTTTTCTATTATCACTGCTGCACTTTATGAAATGCAAATGTTTGTTTTGCTGCTAAGCTGCTGCTCATCCACTGTCTGAAAGCTGTACAAAATAAAAATTTTGTTTTGTATACAAAATGGTAATGAAAGTTGTCCAAGTCTAACTAAAAAGAATTGTTGTTCTTCTTAAGGGTGAATATATATATATATATATAGTTCTGGCAAACAAGGGTACAGCTGTGGGCCATTGTCCAGCTGTAGTGTACATATGGGATGATTCAGTCAACTCTGTTTGGTTATACCATGAAAAATCAGTGTCTGTGTGTTTCTTACAGGGGTGGAAAGTAACGAATTACATTTACTGAAGTTACTGTTTTGAGTACTTTTTATGAGTAATTTGTAATTTTCTGAGTAGTTTTTGAAATAAGTAATTTTTACTTTTAGTCGAGTAAATTTTAACCTAATTAGTTTTACTTTGCTACATTTAAAACCCCCTCACCTTACTGAGTTAAAAAAAATAAAACAAAAATACCTATGATGAAAAAATTAAATACGGCCGGAAATTTAAACCCCTGTGTCACAGAACCGACACTTTAAAATAGAAGACTGTTGACTTCTAACAGCACTTTATTTACACAATTCAAACATATAAACAATTGATGTAAAAATAAGTGACAGTTAAAAATCACTATTAAAGTAAAACAAGTGTCAGTTAAAATCATTAAATGAGGAGCTTGTTAATAACAGGTTCCTGTTGCGTTTTAGTTTGATTTCTGGTATCTTTTGGGCATTTAATTTTGTGTGTGCATTTTGAAAACTTTAAAACATAGTTTAAATTTCTTTTATTCCTATCATGGTGTTGTCTGTTGGACATTAGGATTGAAAATTGTTTGCACTTTATGGTACAGGTTGTGACTGTCCTTGTGCTGCGTATGAGGAAGTATGTTCTTTTAGCCCAGCTGATCTTTTGCAAGTGTGGATGTACACTGAAATGCGCCCTGAAATTGATTAAAACATCTTGTGGTCAATTCGATTCATGACTCATCCTTTTTGCATTAAATAACTCAAAAGTAACTAAGTAACTTTTACTCAAATTACATTTTAAATGAAGTAATTTTGTACACTTTTACTTGAGCAAATTTTGTTTGAGATGGGTAATTTTACTTTTACTCTGAGTAGAATTTAGGCAAAGTAAAGATACTTTTACTCAATTACAGTTATTTAGTACTCTTTCCACCTCTGGTTTCTTAGGAATTTAGGCACCATCTTTAGACCAAAACCCCCCAAATCATTTGCTTTAAAACTTTCCAAGTTTTGCAAGGAGTTGCAAGTCTTCTACAACAGCTGTGTGCCATTTTTTTCTTTGCGATATTCTCCAGTCCTTAGTAAATAAACTGATTTCTGCAACACTGACCAGATTGACCAGTTAATGTACATGTTCAAAATATGATTGTTGACTACATGCTTCGGTCACTGCCTTTCATATGCGCTGAAACGTTCTTAGAAAACACTTAAAATTGGATTACAGGAACTGTTACAGTTACGTCTTTGATATTTAGGTTTACAAACATTACTTTTTCCATGTAAAAAACTTCTCATAATATCTTTAGCTTTGAGTAAAGTCTTAATGTATACAACATGCCGAATCTCCTAAGTTTCCGCTATTGAACAAATATCTAAAAGCATCATCTTATCCTCATGCATAAGGGATTAAATCCAATACCCATTAATAATTGATGATGGCCTAGCAGGCTGGGAAACTAATATTCAGAGCAAAGTTTGAGTTCTCATTGAGGAAACAATTTTGTTTCCCTTTGCCTGTAAGTGTGAATGTGTATGTGTCTGCATGTCTGGACTACTAAAGGTTATATTTGCCATTTGTCTGGGTTTTGGGAAAGGCACCAGTAGAAGTGTGGACCACCGGAATACTGATGGCTGCTGTGGGGATTCTCAAACATTCACAGCCACATGAAATATGTTTATTGAGAGTGTCTTTAAATGTCACAGAGGCTGCCATCTCATTGGGAATCCTCTGCCTAAGAGGCATGGAAGGGACTGGAATACCTAAAAATAAATGGTAATGCTGGGGAATGAGGGTATCTGTGTAAATCAAATGCATCTTCAGCCTCATGAAAAGATTTAGACCTGTTAAAACTTTAAGACTGTTTTGAAATGTAGTTTGAAATTTGATCTGACTGGGAGAATGATATATGGTCACCAGGAGCGGATTTATGAAATTTGGGGAACCAGGAAGAGACAGGCAGGGGCCCTCTGAACTGAGAAGACAACACATAAAAAATACCCATTATACAGATAGAGAAATGTTAATAGAATAGACATCCATTATCTGTTCTAGGTTGTGTCCCTCTCTTCTTGTCCCTTTTCTTCTTGTTTTCCTCTCTATGTTTTGTACTCAGCTGACTTTTCATGCTGTCTCTAAAGGAATGAAAGATTTTTCAAGCACTAAGCTCACTTTAGCTCGATTGCTCCTTCCTGTGTTTCCATAAAGGCAAAAATAACCCAGTCCTTCTTTCACTGTAGACAAGCCATGATCTGCTTATCTGTTCTCCATTTTTTATTTGAATGAAAATAATAGCTGCATGAATCATGACAGCAGACAAGATAGAGGAGAAAGCAGGAGGCGGGTTACCAATCTACTTGCTCTGGAGAGCAGAGTTCGCTTCGCTGCTTTTATATGTAGTCGCCAAAGTCTCCAGTTGCAGAAAAAAGTCGCTAGATTTGGCGCTAGTAGTTTTTGAAATAAAAGTACTAGAGGGGTCTGAAAAAGAAGTCGCAAAATATAAAGACAAAAGCGTTAAGATAGCAACACAAATGATGCTCTTTGCATCATTTGTTTTCGAAAGGTTTGCTGCTGTCTGTTTGGACCTTTCTGAGCATGTGTAGAAAATGGACTGATCCAATGTGGTGGACACTGATAGGGGTGGGGTCTGAGACACACTTAATATATTACATTATATGCATTCTGATGGCATTTTAGCAAAAGGATTTTTAACAAAAACATAATTATTGTGCAGAAATAGTTGTATTAACCATGCTTGTAAACAGAGCATGAAACTTGGGGCCCTAGGCAATTGTCTTGTAATCCCTAATGGTAAATCCCACCAGATGATCACAAAGTAGCTGGTCATACATGTACCTAAATGTGAAATATATACTTGCGCTTGAAAGTTTACATACCCTTCCATTTAAGAAAATGATCAGCTACCAGCAGTGTTGGGGAGTAACGGATTACATGTAACGACGTTACGTAATTTAATTACAAAAACAGAGTAACTGTAATTCGTTACAGTTACAATGAGAAAATATGTAATTTACTTACAGTTACTTCCGAAAATATTAAGAATTACAAATTTTGTTACATTTTTTAAAAAAATATAAAGAAAAACCTTTGCGAAATATGTAATCATATTTTATTGTTTCGCGCCCTGTATCGCCGTTTCCTGCTACGGCTCCTTGTCTCTATCATATTTGCCTCTCTGATGATCCATCCTGTGCTGGTGGAGCCTCGTTGAGGAACAGCAAGCGAGCGGACGGTTGTATTTCAGCTCAAGCAGCGCATTAAAAATGACAGCCTTCCAGCACTGGAAATTTAAGGAGCATTTCATTTACATTCTGTGAAAAATGGCTCAAATTCTAACCGTGCAGTGCAAGAAGTGTTTGCCGGCTATGCCAAACCTGAACCTGCTTGTGTGCTAGTCTCTGCAAACTGCGTAAATGTTAGAGCCTGGGGAGGGAACAGAAAAGAGTATGGGCCCCATGAGAGGAGTTCGAGAAAAATCTTCCATGCCTGGTGCTGGCATCTCTTCTGTGTGGACATCCTGTAGGATTGCCTGTCCAGCAGTTCCCCCTCAGCTTAGTGCTTTTTTAAGGTTCACATTCAGTTCTCAAAAATTAAATGTTGAACATGGGTCAATACTCATTAAAACCTTAAAGTAATCAAAAAGTAATCAAAAGTAATTAGTTACATTACTTTTTAAAAGTAATCAAAAAGGTTACACTACAATTACATTTTAAACAAGGAAAACTTGTAACTGTCAACGGATTACATTTCTTAAGGTAACTTACCCAACACTGGCTACCAGTAAATGGAAGTTAACAAAGGTTATATTATATAAAAAGTTATAAATAAATAGCAACACGATGAGGCAACCAGTGAAATCAGGTGCTTTCTGTTAAGATGCAGGAAATCATCAGTTAGACTTCTGCAGCTTTTGACAGGGGTGTTGGGTTGCTTTTCATGAGCAAGGCACTTTCATTTTTCTGGGACAGTTTGGTTTTTATCATTTTTTATAATCCAAACTCAAAATCTATATTTTACTTTGACTAAATTGTCATTTATTTTTATTATGACTTTACTCAGTTTTCAATTGATCATTATCTATAATGGGAGGGATGTATGTATGCGTGTCAGGTAGCTCACTTCCTCTTTCTCACTCATTTGTTCTGTTATAGTTTTAAACACTGGGCTCTAAGCATGCTTTAATGCAGAGCACATCTTGAGAGATAATTTCCATTTAGAAATGAAAATGCTTCTCCCACTCTAATTGCTCTAAAATTAGTAGCAGGAAGAGATGATGAAATGAGACGGATGTGGTTTGTACTTTCAGTCTGTGACTTGGCTCAGTTTGATATAAACGGGATTGATGTTTGAAAGGAAGAGAGAAAGAAGTCAGGCTGCAGAGAGGAGGTTTTATTGGTTCCTGTGAGGAGGTGACAGGCAGGAAAGCTGGACGTTTTAACAAGGGGGTGAAATTAAAACCCTGCCATTGAGGTCCCGGAGCGTGTGAGGGTAAAAGCGAGAACGGATTAGCTTAGATGACAATGTCAGAAGTCAGGACGGAGATGTTAACCAGACCTTCAGCTATCCTCGTGACTCAGATGCTAAAAGCAGCAGCCCCAGCTTCAGTAATCTAGAAACGTTGGAGAAAATAGAAAACAACAAAAAAATGATTAAGGTCTCATAGTACGATATATCACAAAGAGATAGATTTTTTCCAATTCAAAAAAAGGAACTAAAATATACTTGCCTGCTAAAGATGGTTCAGCTATTTCGTGACTGTCATTACAAGAGTAATCAGGCCTTTCTGCCATGTAAAGGCTGGATATCCTCCTGCAGCAGTGTGTCGCAGTGAGATTGTCGCAGATATTTTTGATTTATGCCCAATATTTTAGTGTGGTCTGCACTATGTTATTCCATGCCACAATGGAAGAGGGACAATTAGGAACTAGCTGTGGGTCTAGATACGGCCGAGGCGGAGAGGATGTGAGGGCAAGTCTGTGCGACAACGGAGGGACATGAGGGCGAAAAAGAGCAGAGATCCAGGTGGAAAAACGGTCCCAGTGTTCTCACTCACCTCGCTCTTCTAGCTGGTCCATATTCATGTGTCATTTTCCTCAATGGCGGTCATACAAACAAAACAAGCCGATAAGTTACCAAACAGGAAATACGCATAGAGTAAGGATGTAGATTTGACCAAACAGATGGCTCCTTTCTGCAGTCACCTACAATTTTGGAGAGGTGCAGCAGAGTGTCTGCGGCAGGGGTTAAGGCATATTTGCGTTAACTGTTAACAACCTGGTTTCTTAATATAAATCAGCCTTTAGGTCTGGGATACTGCGGTACAGACATTTGGACAGCCTGGAAGTTAGCAAGGAAGCAAAGGGATGTGGAGGATGTTTAAAAACAAGTTTTTCCCTGAGAGAAGGTGAACCAGAGGTGTATCGGACGCACCATGCTCATTGTGAGCCCGGTTATCTGTCAAATCACCATACCCTGTCAGACCAACATACCCATTTTCAAAACCCACTGTCCCTTTAGTTTATCCTTTTAGTTTTGTACAAACAATAAACTTTAAACTGCCCGTAAAAAATTATTTAGTTACTTACTTTTTGGTGTTTTTTAAAGCGCATGTCGATGTGACCTTAAATAGTTTTTTTGTATATGACTAAATGGATACACACCTGTTGAGGTAGTTTAAAGTCTATTTTTCGTCAACACTTAAGGGATAAACAGGACTAGCATACGCGTATGCAAATCTGACGTCTTGTGCATATTGACTATGGGTACGCTGTTCTGACGGGGTATGCTGATCTGACAGAACACCGACATTAAAAGATGCTACAATATTTTATCCAAGATGGCGGTGTTGGCTTCTTGTTTTCTTGCTTTTTGGGTGTTTTATTTTTATTTATTTTTTGGTGTCCTATTCTTGGCATTTTTTCTGTGGTTACGATCACTGGAGGAGAACTCCTTAACAGCAGTTTCTGTTTGGACATTTGAACATGGCAGACATAGCAAATATTACAGGCCTGCTTTGACTGTACACACTGCCAGCCACTGTCAATATGAATGACTTTCTTCCTCATTTGGATCAGATGACTAAATAGATTTACAAGGAGTACAAAACTTTTTAGTTTAAAGTTAATAGATAATAACAGTTTCAAAGGTTTAACAGAATATTGATTGAGAATAATACTTTGAGCTCTTAGTGGACAAAATTCCATCCAAAAGTTCTTGACAGATAAATCTTTCCTTCTTCTCTACCTGTCAGGAATTGTTGTCTTTATTTGTTGTGTTTTGCATATTTCACACTATATCACATTTTTGCTGTAGTTTTGCTTTAATGCCAGGACATGCAAGGTTTCACTCACTTTATAAATAAGCTGGCTTATAGCGCTTACAAAGCACAGTTTTAAGCCCATTGTCCATTTTGTTTAGTGCAGCCAATATTTAGCTTGTTGAATGACAATCGCCACAAGGCAAACAGGATCATACTAACAGATGACATTGGCTGAAACTTATCTTTTTGTGTCCTGGATGCGTCAAATTGACTTTTCTGCTAAATAACCAGAAACTATTTGCCTTTATGTTAATGAAACCTAAAGCTTAGCAAGCCTTTCAGCTATATAAACATGGAAATATAAACAGCAGATCAGCAGGTTTTACCATAGATAAATGATTTTTTTAAGTAAACAGTTTTAACATTGAAATTATATATGTAGTTTTAGTGCATGTTTGATAAATGTTTTGTGTTGCAGAAAAGTGTTTTATTTTTTATTTATATACTGTTTATTAAAGGGTTTAAAAAATACATATGCATTTTTCTACCATGTGGGGTAGAAAGATGCTATTTACTACCATCTCTGGAAGGAGTGTAGAGTTTAGGGGTTTTAGCATATTTTTACTCTCAAAACCTTCATATTTTATAAGTCAGAGTTCAGTGTAAATCTATGGTAAATATCTATACCATATCTATACCATATATTAACAATATATTGGTATCCGATTCTCTTCTTCTGCCTATTTCCCATGTCTGTTTAATATTCTTATTGGATTCTTGGTGAATTATTGATAATATTTGTGAGAAAGGGACCAAATCTCATGACTGATCTCATCTGTCCTTGTGTCCAAGCTACAAATCACAGCATCAAAAATTAACCAAAAAAAAATCTCAGTTCATGAAGATTTAACATGAACCTAAAAACGCATGTTTTTTCTAAATACCTTGAATAAATTCACAAACCTTAACCCAAACATTTTGGATTTCTCAGCCTCCCTCTTCCTGACTCCCAACAATAAAAGATAAACCCCTGCTTTATCCAAATACGTAGAAAAAATTCCAGTATTAAGCAGGTTAAGGAACCTCTGAGGAGAGGATATTTTACCAGTTGTTGGCTGTATATTTACACTTTTACTATCCAGATTTTTTTTTTACCTGATCAATACTGTACAGCTAAATTAAGGTAAAAGACATTTTGTTTTTGTAGCACAAATAATGAATATATATATATATATATATATATATATATATATATAAACTTCGTGTGTATGTGTTTGTTGAATACATCAAGATTTTCCACATTATCTGAAAGCAGATTTTTTCTGCTGTTTTCCATAAAATCACTGCCTGCTTCATCCAACCTGATTATAAATCAGAAGAATAAGAGGAAAGAACAAAGAAAAATGCAAAACTCGGCACCCTGACTTTCTTCTTCATGAAAAACACAATCATTGGGATGACCTTAAGCTTAAGTGGAGCCAAGGTGACGTCATTGGCAAGGAGGATAGATGTTGAATAAACCCCCTGAGTTTTAAGTATCTACATGTGTAGGTCTACTGTCAAAATAATCACATAGGGCTCCAAGAAGAAGAATGTCTAGACTGTACCCGGTTATTAAATGAAACGTCAAAGCAGCCGACTCTGCATGGTTTCAGCCTTATGCGCTGCAGTTTTCACACTGCATACTGTGCTGCACAGCCTCCAACTCTCCAATCATGTTTTCACCCAGATTGATGGATAGCAGCTGGATGCAAAGCTTTAAGACATCCGTGCTCATCGTCTACCAGCATCATCAGCTAAAGCAGCTTCATTTAGTCGCCTCAGCAGTTTTAATCAAACAGCATACAGTAGCACACTGCACTCAGCTGTGATGTTTTCTAATTGCTTTATATGATGTTTAACTCATTCTGGATCCAATACTAATATGCACAGACAGACTCAAGACACATTGAAGTCTAAATAGTAAACTAAGGTTTTCTTGAAGGAAAAATGCACATTTTCACTCTGATATGTTACAGTGCTTATCTTATCTTTGTTAGAAAAAAAAGAGAAATAAGAAAACGAATACATATATGACATTTGAATATGTGAATCACATGCAAATAAGTGAATCAAATGTGAATACTTGAATCCCATGTAAATATGTCAATCACATGTGAATAAGTGAATCACATGTGAATATGTCAATCACATGTGAATAAGTGAATCACATGTGAATATGTGCACCTCATGTGGATCACATGTTTATACGAAATCACAATTCAATTCAGTTTATTTCTATAGCGCCAAATTCACAACACCTGTCATCTCAAGGCACTTTACAGTTCAACCAGATCATACAGTCAAATTGATTCAAAGTTTTCTATCTGAGGAAACCAGTCGATTGCATTGACCTCATTGACTAGAAGGCAATCCCTCACACTCCAAGCCTGCTTGGCAGGGAAAGTGGAGAGGAAACCCTTTTAACAGGAAGAAACGTCCAGCAGAACCAGGCTCAGAGAGCAACTGTAAAAGGCGGCCCCGTCCAGGAAACACAACCAGGCAGACGAGCTCTGAATCAGCTCCACTGTCAGAGGATGAAGAGAGCACATCCAGCCAGTCACAGCGAGAGAAACAGGACGGCCTTAAAACAAAAAGATCTGCCTCCCATTCTACTTTTAGAAATTCTAGAAACCACTAGTAAACCTGCTGATTGAGAGTGAAGTGCTCTGTTAGGAACATAAGGAACAATTATATCTCTGCAGAGTATTACAAATACTTTAACACATAAATCACCATGGATGGGAGAAATGGCGTTGAAAGTAACGTTACTAACTGTGCTCATGCCACAGGGGAACTACGGAGACCGTCAACGATCAAATGTTCTTTCTCCTTTATGGAGAAAGGGAGAAATCGGGACAGATGGATGGATGGATGGATGGATGGATGGATGGATGGATGGATGGAT
>JAGKQL010000054.1:34972834-35081597 GCA_018398635.1 Cyprinodon brontotheroides
CTCTGCTCATTAACCTCTCCCCATATAAGCTGTGTGACAGCTTCACCGTAGTTTTATCGCCGCAAAGCTTCCAGCCATGGGTTCCCTAGTTCCTGTTCCTGCCATGTTTACCACGCTTTGCCACCTACTTTTGCGCATGTCCTGCTACCTGTGCCTACTCTGCCTGCCTGGAACCAGCAAACCAGTGTGAGTTTCAGTTTGTTAATCTATCCCTGAGTTTAACCTGTACTCTGTCTCCCCTGCCTTCCAAGTAGGCAGAACCCTGTGCTCATCCAAATAAACATTGGACTTAATCCCGCCAGTGTGTCTGTGGAGTTCTGCATCCTGGGCTAGCAAACCAACCACGTATCATGACACCTACACCATATACAAACTTTGGAAAAAGAAACAGCACTGAGAAGAAAACAGGAATCTGGAAAACAATAATTAATTTTAAACCCAAAAGAAGAATAAACTCAGCTTAAAACCAAGATGGAGAAAATGCTGCAATAATGAGACAACATTAAAGTATTCAGAAAACAGTCAATGAGAAAATACTGAGGTACATAAATAGAACAGGGAGTGAAAAACTGACAGGTCCTGAGGATCAGGACAGTAATCCTGTTTTTAAAGTATTATTGGAAAGCTGAACGTCCGCTAAGCTGCAGGCTCAGATACCAGATAACTGAACAACGGACATAAACGGGTCCAACCTGAATTAAAGCAGAGGAAGGAAATGTTCTGCAGAAAAGACATTTTAAACCTATTCAGCTTTAAATCTATTCAGCTTTCTGCATCAAAAGCCAGATGATGGTTTAAAGTTAGAGCTCTATTATGACTTGTGGAATTCGAATTCAGGGGGTGCGACCTCTGAATGCCAGAGTCGTAGGCCAATTATGTCATAGGCACCGATGTCTGATTGGATTGCAGGAATCCTTGTTATGCAGCCAACATATGCATCCTTCTTTTTGCTTATTTTGGGGGCCAGCGTATCCTACGTAGCCTAAGATATTCCGCGATTCATTGCGAGTCCAAGCAAGCCGGCTCCTCCGTGCTCAGAGGAGAAAGGTACTTAGCGCTGAACAGTAGTAAATATTGGAAGTGCAAGTTCCAAGTATGTAAATACGTAGTTATGTCTGAAATGACTGAGAATAGTTTTTTTAATATAACCCTCAATTGAGTTAGATATGTGGTGATTAATGTTTGCATTATTGAAAAGTTTGTATATGTTATTGTGTAAATGGGTATTTTAAGGACAAATTCTAATATATGTGCTGTGTTGGAACTGTAAATCTGATATAATGCAACTGTTGAAGCTCCTCAAAAATCTTATTAGCTGCCAGAACAGTAGTGAGAAGTTCGGTATTCATTCTTTTCCTGCTTTGTGTGTTAACTGAAACGGTTGCTAGGCAACAGAGCATATGGCGGTAAAAGCATCAGATGGCAGGACCTGTTTGAATTCACACCTAAAACTCAGTCCCCTTATTTTCATGGACTTCCTAGGATCCAGGTCCAGATAGACCGCGTCCCTGAAGGATGCAGCCTTTTACAATCGGAACACACCCTGAGACTGTAGTGTGTTAAAAGTCGTAGGAAGCAGCTGTTCCAACCGCTGTATTTCCGAAATCTCTCCCGAGTGGTGCCCAACTTTTCACGAGTGAATAAAGTGAATGTGATTGGTCGGCTTATCAAGAGGGCGGGGATTGTTGTGGCAGAGGGTTCGTGAAAGCACATTTGATGGTGGCCGGTTTGTCGGAAGGATCTTGCTAACCAGTTAGCAACTTAATGCTAGCAGGTTCCTAATGGGAAATTCCATTGGGACCAAGTAGCACTAAATTGGTGACTTAGAAACGACTGTCAAGGAACGCTTATGGACAGAGGAAACATGCAAGCAGGAGGAGAGAGAGTTTAGTGTCAGGAGGTCAGGTGGATGAGTCTCCTCCGGCCATCCATTTTTATTTAGAGGAGGGAAAAGCGGGGAAGATGTTGTAGAAGAGGACGCCAGGGCGTGCAGAAGCTTGGCTTGGTTTAGAAGGCTTCCAGCCGCAGAGCATGTTTGAGCTCCTTGCCTCGCAACGCTGCTACTAAGTTCTGTTAGCTCTCACGCCTGCTGAAGACACAGACGCCCATCCCCTGAACACCGGGACGGAACTCAATGGGAAAGGAAATGATTCTGATATTTTTATTTTCAACCATTGGCGATATTAGCTGCGACATATGAATTAAGGTGCTATGACCACAAAATTTGATTGACAGATGATCTGATATATGATTGGCCAAATTTAGGTGTTCAGGACTGACTTTTTACTAAATGGCCTGCAGAAGATAATGAAAAACAAAACAAAAAAGAACAGATTTTCAGACAGGTTTATTTCTTTAAGGTAGAAAGTTTCCAATTTTTTGGACAATATATTCGATAAAGAATACATATATATACACGCTTAAGACAGAAGGATTTGAAATTTAAATGTGATTTCCGACTTTAACAAACAGGGAACCTATCAGGGCAGGCTGATATGAACGAAAAAACATTGCTAGATGCTTTCACTCAGTCAAAATTAATATTGATCTAAAATATAGCAGTTTATTTTTTAAATAAATTACTAAAATAATTGTCCCATATGTCTCATAGAATGATGTATTTACATAAAGCTGTAGATGTACATGAGAAATGTCTCAAAGCTGAATATAATTTTATACATTGGGTGGGGGGACGCTGGGGGGTTCAGCAGAGCCAACTGAGGAAGAAGCGACAGAGGAACTGATTAGTCTAGAATAGAACGCAGCTTGAAGAATCTTAGTGTAAACAATTATGTCTCACTGTGTGCTGTGGAGGCTGCAGCGCCTCAGACTTGAAGAAGGTGAGGAGAGTGGTGAGAACAGCAGAGAACAGCAGGCGTTCCCTTCATTAAAGACATTTCATCCCAGCGCTGCGTATCTCAAGCCCGTTACATCATAAATGACCCCCCCTCACCACCATGGACTGTTCTCCCTGCTGCCCTCTGGGAGGAGACTTCGAAGCATCCGATGCAGGTCCAGCAGATTCCAGAAAAGTTTCCTCCCTACTTCCATTAAACTGCTGAATGTTGTGTAAAATGGGTTATATAAAAAAAAAAAACGAATGTTGGAACTGTAACTATAGTCATATGTTTACATCACTGTTTTTCATCACAATGTTTCATCACTGCTGCTTAACTTATCAAGGCTGCACTTTATAGAATGAAATTGTTAACAAAATGTCTTTTTGTGTACACTTATGTATACAAAATGACAAAATAAACCTGTCTAATTCTTTAAGTTTAAGAATAGATATAAAAACTACTCAGCATCACCATGCTCTCGGTTACAGGTGTCCAAATGTTCTTGGACACCCTGGGGTCGTGGAGATAAAGTCTCTTTTGAACGAACGATTTCTGTCATTAGACTATTTACATTTACTACTCTACTGCCGTTGGTGGGATACATATTTACTGGGTGACTACTAGCTTGCTTGACGTTGCCATGATAAAGTAACTTACGTGAACTTGTGTTGATTAGGCCTCAAAATAATTAAATTAAAATCCAAGTACACGTAATGGTAAAATAAAGAAAGTAAAAATACATTTCTAAAATATTTATAGGACATTTATGAATTGTGCAAAGTATTTGTAAGGATTTTTTTTATCTCCCTCTCGCCACTAGGGAGTGCTGAAGCCCCCCAGCACGCCCACCTCCTGCAGCCATGGTCTCATTAGAATCAGACATTTTTAGACATTGAATTTATCATCAACACCTTTTTTTATAGATGTTTGAGATCGCCCCGTTTTTCAGTGTAGTCCTTGTTTCTCTGACTGTGACTAACTGGATGTGCTCTCTTCATCCTCTCGTCATGGGAGCTGGCTGTGTGTTTCCTCGGACGGACCGCCTTTTACCGTTGCCTTTTCTATCTCTGGCTTCTGTCTCCTTAACTTTCCTCTGGATCGCTGAGGGCCACCACACACTGAGCCTGGTTCTGCTGGAGGTTTCTTCCTGTTAAAAGGGAGTTTTTCCTCCACCGTCGCTTTACAAAGCATGCTTAGTGTGAGGGATTGCCTTTAGTCAATGAGTCGCGATGCAATCAACTGGTTTTCCTTAGATAGAAAAATGGATCAATTTGACGTATGATCTGGTGAACTGTAAACTGCCTTTAAGATGGCATGTGTTGTGAATTGTTCGCTATATAAATCTATGTAAATGAATTCAATTTAATTGAACTTAGAGCACCGGTATTTTATCCTGTTCCAAAAAAAAAAAGAAATCCTCTGCATCCAGCTTTGAGATAAAACTACATAAGAAGAGCTCAAAGTTGTCCTTTTTCCTGAACCTGTTGGCTTACCTGAGCCGAATGCTGATTTTTGCCTTGCTTCCTTTCAGGTTAACACTGGGGCAGCGCAGGTGTTTGCCGACCACGTTTCTGAAGAATGAAATGAAAGGTTAAAACTTTCTGCTTCTTTCTTGTTAGGAACTCCCAGAAGATCGCCTCGGGCTGAATCCTTCTAAAAACTTAAACGACCATGAGGTTTATTTCCAATTGTAGCGCAACTGAGCTCTGCAAGTTTTGCTTTTAGTGATTCACATGCGGCTTGATTTATTTAATGCATGTATGAAAATGGAAACCAGAAAAGAAAGGTTTCGTCTTTGATCCGAAGCTGAATGAAAATAAACAAGCAGCGGTTTTCCAGCTCCGTCTTTCTGCTGCTTTTACACCTTTCTTTACCTTTAAGTTAAATGAGCCTGCACAGTGTTGTGAGTATCTTGCCTGCAGCATGTTTAATAGACAGTGTAACTAAGTGTTTTAATTCAAAGTGCACTCATATTTAATTAAGCGCATGGTAATAGCTCTGTCAGGAGAGAAAGTTTTATCCCCTCTGACTGGCTCTTTTGTTTTCGACTCACTGCTACCTGCGGTGCTTTGTGGTTTGGTTCAGGACGCCTTCATCTGCATGGCTCTCAGTCAATCCTAATTCACATGAAGGTATGCTAATCACAATTACAGCATGAATTTTATTGACACGCTTTGATGTTTGGGTGGGCTCGACGCAAAGCACATCCAACTCTACAACTTGGTAATTCCAGGATTTTGGAAAACAGAGACAGACGCAGTGACCTGACATAGAAAAAAAAGAAACAGATCCTCGTCTCATCAAAAATGTAACCAAACTTTGTGTTCTGCTTTTATGTCTGTTTTTCTTCCACTTTGCAAGGTTGGGTTGTGAAGAAAGTATTGTCTCTTCCCTGCAACACCAAGGAGCTTAATCTAGGGGTTGGGGGAGGAGGAAGGTGTTAAAGCTGTCCAGAGAGCCTACAGAAAGGTTCAACGCCCCACCCTACCTTATCCTGAGGCAGTTTTGGTATTGGCTGGGCATCGCCTGATTGTCCCTTTCATTAGGATATTTATCACCCATTGATATCCATTAACATGTGTTTGAATTATTAACTATTTATTTTGTCTAAATTAAGATTTTTTTTTTTTTACATTTGTTATCATTTCGTCATTTCTATTCTGTGAATGGAGGGATAAAAAAGCAATATCTGCTTCAGCAATAGCCGCAAAGAATTAGGATACCCTATTTGTAATCCTTGAAATGGAGTGTAATATGTTGGTGAAGATTCTCAGTCATCCAGGTCATACTCACCAAAAAAAAATATATATATATATATATCCTCCGGAAATTACAGCGGATAGTTTTTTTACTTTATTAGAATATTAAGTGAGTATTTTTCACGTTAGCTGGGTATCAGCTTCACACAGCTGAAGCTCCTCCTATTCAATTATGCGGTCCAGTGTGTAAACTAGTGTTGCACTGATACCAGTTACAGTATCCGACGGGGCCCCGATCCAGCAGTAAAATAGTGGTATTGGCATCGGTGAGGTACCAACCAATGGAGCACCAATACCATTTGGGAGCCAAAACTCAGGGCTTTTAAGAGTTAATTCAATTATTAATGTAATTTTACTTTCTTTCTGTTGCTCTATTATTATACATCTTATATAAGTTCATGAAAGTTGCATTATTTTGGCATTTGACAGCCAAAACTCAGGATTTAAAAGAGATTATTTAATTATTAATGTAATTTTAATGACTTACTGTTGCACTAATATTATACATGTTATAAGTTCATGAATGTGGCACTATTTTGGCCTTTGAGAGCCAAACGTTTCTTCAACGATTGTCACCCATTCCAGGTAGGAAATAAAAAGTTCTACTGGATTCATTTTGTATTAGTCTTTTTTCCTGCTTCACAAAGGTAGGCAGCAGCTTCGACAAAGCCATGATGGCTATTATTTTACATCCAATAGTATGCAGTTCTTCATATTTACACACTCACATACACACATTTCAAAACAGATGGTATTGTTGGTATGGTATAGCTAGGGCTGCAACAACGAATTTAAAAAGCGTTGGCAACGAATTTCATCATCGATTAGTTGTGTCAGCCCTTAGTTGGCGCCATCCGCCGCCGCCGCCATCACTGCCACTTGACTGAAAGCGGGGGCAGAGAAAAAATTACGGCAGAGCGACGCAATTCAGCGCTGCAGGCAGCAAGAAAAGTTGCCAACCTCAGCTTACTTTTCAGACCCTCCAGCGACTATTTAAAACTAGCGACTAGCGACAAATGTGGCGACTTTCTACGGTGTCACTGGCGGCTTTGGAGACTCTTACGTGAAAGCATGTATCGTTCCTACTCTTGTCCTGCAGCAGCAGCTGCTGGGGGGCAGCTCCCCCATCCCAACCCCGCTTCTCCCAGGAGTCCCTCTCAGCGCTGCAGTCAGAGCCGCAGGATGTTTCAGCGTCCAGACTGCAAATGAAGCGCGCATGATGCGCGGGGATTGACGGCGCAAATTGATCACAATAATTAAAATAGCCTTTATAAATAAATTAACTTGCAAATTATGAGGGCAAGGCTTTTAAAGTTTAAATCTTCTGGCAAAAGATAAAGTAAAAGAAGATCCTGCAATTTATGGAAGTAAAGCAGAATAAAAATCCAGCAAGATCAGTAATATGTCAATTAATTATATGCCACATTCCCATGTAAATATCTGTCTTTTGGAGGATGTGTTTTTTTAGCACTCCTAGTTCTTCTCATTTTTATTCCAAATACAATTTATAATTTGAATCACAGGGCTATTTTTATCTCTATGGTTCAGTATTTTCTCAAAGTAGCAACTTTAACTGCTATACTTTCCTGTCTTAAAAGGCAGAACTCTTCTAGTCTAAAAAAAACTCATTTGTTGTTGAAATGGGGGGGCCTATTGTTTGAACCCCTTAGGGGCTTTAAAAACAAAATCCTCGCTTTCAGCTTTATGGAAACAAAGTAGCCTATATTTTGTGGATGTACAGCTACATTTCTCATGTAAGTTTCGCGTAGTTTAACACAAACATTTATTTTTTCATTTGCACCAGTACAGTTAATGAGCAACCTGTACTTGTGTGCTTGTTTGTTCTGTCTAAAATGTTTTATTTTGGAAATAAAGAGGTTAGATATAAAAAAATATTTTTGTGTCCGATTCATCGATTAATCGAAAAAATAATCGTCCGATTCATCGATTGTTGAAATAATGTCGTTAGTTGGAGCCCTAGTATGGTATCGGTATCGGCCAATACTGCACAGCTGGGTAACAGGGCCGAAAAATGGTATAGGTGCAACGCTAGTGTAAACACTGCATCTGAAATGCAGAGTGGTGAACTACCTGCGGTGAGCGCGTAAATCGCTCGGTCTGAAGGCGCCATAAGACGTCATCTACAGCAAGAAGCCCACATCAAAGACGTTTTTATTTGAACCCACAGCAAAGATTTGGCTTAAAAGCAGAACAGCATTCACAGCTTTATGTCACTGTTTGTGTCTTGATTTGCTCGGGTAGCTGTAAAATAAATTAAAAGGACAACAATTGATTGTTTAGAAAGCGCCTTTCTCTCACCCAAGCACTGAATAATGAGATCAGCCTTTTTACGGTCTGAGAAGAGCCGTTTGCTTTTAGTGCACTCATCAAATATTCAATCTTCATGTACAGTTCCTGCTCGTTTATAATAATCATTGCCACCATAAACATCTTGAATCCAATGAATCCTCCTCATAAATGCAAACCATTGATTCTTTGCTGTCTGAAGACTTTTTGTCAAAAGAATTACATCGAGGACATGTTTTACCCAAGAAATATTGATCATTTATTCTTCCATGTTTTTTTCAGTGTGAGTTTAATGAAAAAACAAAACAAAAACAATCATAGGAGAAAATAATAATTACAACACATCCAAGCAGATCAGACTTATATTATATTTAAATCAACCACACACCAACTAGCTTTAATTAAATCCTGTCTGTCTTGCTGTTTTCCATGTCAGCCGAATTTCCACGTATGAAGCGGAATCACAGAAAATATGACCAGGATGTTCCTAAAAGGCTGAACAATGAGCAAACTTTTAATTTGTAAAGTATTTTATCACATAAAGCATTAATAAATAAAAGCATCTTCCAATATTCACTTTCACCTTGTGTGAAAAAATTCACATTGTTCTGATTTTCAAATAAAAAGAAACTGAACCTAATTACTGATGGATGGAAGAAGAAAGAAGCAGAAACAATAAGAAACACAGTGAGGAAAATACTCTTATTTGTATAGACGTGGTATTATGGGATGTCTAACCAGAAAGTGTGTGGATAAAAGTACCAGACGGGAAGCTGAATCAAAACCTTGACACAATAAAGCTGAGAAGCATTTCCTGAAAATAAAACACCCCGTTTGCCTTAAATTGACTTTCCGCCTCTGGGTATGACAGATCGGCTCAAATCAGAAGCAGATTCTTTCCTAAGTCAACAGATCGCAGATTCTTCAAGATCAGGCTGCTGCAGAGGCAACAGCCTGATCCTGAACATGGAGAAGACAAAGGAGATCATCTTTGACTTTTGAAAGAACCGTCCTAACCACGCTCCACTGCTCATCAACAGCTCAGCTGTAGAGGTGATCAGCAGCACCAAATTCCTGAGGGTGCACATCACAGACACCCTCACCTGGAATGTAAACTTCACCTCACTGGTCTAAAGGGCAAAGAAGCGCATGTACTTCCTGTGGAGGATGAGGAGAGCCCACCTGCCCCCCACCCATCCTCATGTCTTTGCCAAGTATGTTCTTGACAAGAACACAGGAAAGTCTGGACGATGGGAGAACGGTAGCACGCAGCATTAATATGAATCAGTTGGAACAGAAGCGTACTTGTTACATCACAACACACTCGGCTAGTCACCTCCTGTTATTAATAGTCTCTAGATAATAATAAATTCTTACTTTTTTTCATTTAGTAGGGGAATAATAATGAAAACAATCAGATCAACACAAATCAAATGAACATTTGGCTAAATAAAACCCAAAAAAAACACCATCAGATCCAGCAGTCCTTTACACATGGCTATGCAGAGAGAAGGCTGCTGCAGACGGGCTAACGTTAGCCCTGTAACGTTAGCCTCAGAGGTCGCTGGTTGCCACAGTGTTCTCAGTTGGAACTGTTATTTAAATTATGCACAAAATCAGTAAATGGGCCATATGGAGATGCTAAAACGTATAACGTTCTTGGCTTAAATGATCTTAAAACATACTTTTATTGAACAACAGCAACAGAAAAGAGACAACCCCAATATATATATCTATCTATATATCTATATATATATATATATATATATATATATATATATATATATATATATATATATATATATTGATAAAAAGATCATTCATATATCTATCTATCTAGATAGATAGATAGATAGATAGATAGATAGATAGATAGATAGATAGATAGATAGATAGATAGATAGATAGATGGATAGATAACTAAACATCCAAATAAAGTGATAGCAACATTGTGCAGAAACAGTGCAAGGAATGAATAACTGTCATTATTACCGGGGGGTTGGGGGTTTCTGAATCACTTTATGGATGCGTTGTAGAGATTGATGACCACAGGCAGGAATGATTTCCTGTGGCGCTCTGTGGTGCATCTGGGTGAAAAGCCTGGACAGCATCCTCCTCTCTGCCACGGTGGTCAGAGTGTCCAGCTGCTCCCCCACAACATCACCGGCCCTCCTGATCAGTTTGTTCAGTCTGTTGTTTTCAGCGACTCTCAGCCCACCGCACCGTGGCAACAACAGACTCATAAAACATCCTCAGCATCGCCCCACAGATGTTAAAGGACCTCATCTTCCTCAGGAAAAAGAGTTGGCTTTGGCCCTTTTTGTAGACAGCTTAGGTGTTTTTTTAATCCAGTCCAAGTTATTGTTAAAGTACACTCCCAGGTACTTATACTCCTCCACAGTGTCAACAGGAACCCCTGGATGGAAACAGGGGTCACAGGTGTTTTTGTCCTCCTCAGACCCATTATTAGCTCCTTAGTCTTTGTCACGTTGAGCTGCAGATGGTTCAGCTCACTCCAAGTGACAAAGTTGCCCACCACAGTCCTGTATTCAGTACACATATTGAGAAATGGCCACTGTTTCACCCATTAGACTAATACATATTGTTTACCTCTTTAGGCAAAGAAAGAAACATATCTAAACCTGAAGGGTTAAGTTTTGCTACTGAAATGCTTTTCAGTGGAGAAGACAGTGAGAGCACAAACACACAGCTGAAAAATGTACATAAACCAGTAATGGTGCTAGACTGGCTACGTGATTGTTTCACTTCCTCATTGTTTTGTCTTATTGTCTACTCGGCAGGTAGATTGGCAGGTAGTGAGTTCATGCCCTGCTTTCCTCCTTTCACCGATTGAGCAGAGCTACCTGTAGCTGCCCTGCAGCCTCCAGCTGCTCTGCAGCACTTTGACAGAAGCAGGGCAGCAGCCCCTCTGAACACCAGCTGTAGACGATACAAAACGGCCACTACCTGGTACCTGCAGAACCAACTCCTGTATCATACATGGCTGTCACCTCCATCTGCCATGTATATCAATCAGATATTAGAGTTTATAGCATTTAGAGTTTTGATTGAAGTCTACTTTACTTTTAAGGTAGCCCTTTCTTTAAAGGAATAGTACACCCAAAAACATGATTAGCCTTCATTTTCTACTCACTTATGCTGAACAACACTCCTGGAGTACTTTTTTGATATCTCAAATGCATCTGGAGATCTGGGAGGCTTCTTGCTGATCTGACTTTGACATTCAAATAATGGAGGTCTATGGTGACGAGACAGAAAGGTCCATAAAAGTCCACAAAAAACGTGTCAATATTGCTCCATACTGCTTTCGTCCAATGTATTCCAAGTGTCCTGAGTGGGTAACTGTCTAGAATTTACGAAGCGAAGTCATTTAGAATGTTTTTTAGAGCATAAACAGTAGTGCAGCATAGGATTTCTAAAAGCGCGTTGCCTGCGCGAGTTCACGAGACCCACGAGGAAACAGCGGCAGACCAAACCAGATGAAAGTGTCGCATTCAGTACCGTCTGCTCTGCCGATAATGCAAGCGTAAGAAGAAATGTGCCGTTTACCTGTGCAAAGAAGAAAGAAACGAAAGAAAGAAAACAATGTCTCTGAGGACTTCAGTGGTGAGGAAGAGCATGAGTTCTTTTGCCGAGCTGAATGCGCGCACTTTCATCTGGTTTTGGTCTGCCAGCGGTTTCCGTAGAGTGGGTAGAAATCGGCGCTTTTACGGAAATCTATATACACTACTGTTTATGCTCTAAAAACATTCTAAATGACTTTGTTTTGAGTAAATTGATGCTACCCACTCAGGACACTTGGAATACATTGGACGCAGCAGTATGGAGGAATATTGACACGGATTTTTGTGAACTTTATGACAGCCTTTCTGCCTACGGAGCCACATGACCTCCATTGATGAATGTCAGCAGGCACCAAGAAGCCTCCCAGATCTCCAGATGCGAATGGATATCAAAAAGTACTGCCAAGCCCGTTCAGCATGAGAATAGAAAATGAAGGCTTAACATGTTTTGGGTGTACTATTCCTTTAAGGCCAAGTTTACAGGAACCTTTATCAGTGACCATGAGGTTGTATTTCCCTTATGTTTAAATATAATAGGTCAAACTTTCCTAAGTCTTTAGACACTCTTCAAATTGGAAAATAACAAAACAACCAGCCATTAATGTTGGTGGCTGTGAATCATCATAACAGGAAAATGACCACAGAAAAAAGCAGCTGCACTAAAGCTACTTTTGTCTGCGGTTGCAGCATCACTTTAGAACATCTAAAATGATGGAGACTATGAGAACAAGGCTGGATGGGGACCAAGCGTGGCTGCACACAGTGAGGAGGACGGTAAACGAGGCAGAATCCAATGTTTGCTGTGAGGCAACTGTTGCAAAGTTTCAGCATTGTGTGTTGTTTCAGCAGATCCCCCTGAGGTTCTGTCTATGCACGGTCTGAAACTTTGTCTTGTTTTCCCTCCCCTGATGCCTGCAGAAATAGACTGTATGAAAAGTCAGGAGGTTTGTGACACAACAGCTTTAATGAGACAGACTTTTTAAAAAGTACATTGGGCTGAAGAATGCGGCTGGGAGTGTTGCAGACTGTAATCATTGGATTTTCTGCTTTCTCATAAATGCACGCTCTATAAGAAGCACAAAGCAGGCTGTGCATCATCCTCTGAGTTTAGTTTCAACATCGTGCGAGAGCAGCTGTGGGATGAGCACATGCTCTGATCCGAACCGCCTTTAATGCTTCCTCAGTGTTCTGGAAGCTTTCTGTCCCCCTGCCTGGCAGCTGGATGTTTCAGACACTCGTCTGTCTCTCATTTCTTGCCCCATTGCCTTCAGGACCAACACACATCCCATGACATCGGAGTCCCATTTCTTCAAGAGAATTACCCACAGCCATGTGAACACCTCTTCTACTGCACAGCTAAAGTCAGCCTCTTTGAAAAAGCTGAACTGATCAAAAGGGTTGATATTTTGGGGTGAACAGGATCACTGTAATGAGCCACAGAGCTCCAGTGTGTTGGGGCAATCCTTAGATCCTTCCTCTCTACTCCGTCCATCCATCTTCACCATACTCAGGGTGGGACTTCTAAGGTTGCTAGGAGACGACATTCATGAAGGACTTATTATTTTGATACATTCACATAATCACAAAGGGTTGCCTATTGTGGCGATAGCCTATTTTTTCCACTTGTATGTTCTCTGGGCTTTTGCAGCAGTGAGGAGTTGTTTGTCTTTGAGTGCTGCAGAGTAAAACTCTGAGAAATACAGTTCATTATTGAGGTTGACAATGAGTTCAGCTCTAATTCGTTCAGTAGAACATTTGTTTCACACATTAGTCCATTTGTTCTTCATTAAGGAAAAAATAATCTCCAAAAAACCAGATCGTTACGTATATGTTGTCTGATTGTTGGTCACAATGCAGGACAGGCCCCGGGAACAAATTTACTGTAAGTTTTGTATATAAAGTGCCCTTGTTCTTCATTTTAATTACCATTTTAGACTATTTTTTTACCCTCACAGTAATACGGGACAAAGTGCTTTCCTTTTCCACTAAATATTGGACAGGTAGCTTTATTTCTAAATACGGAACGATTCCGTTTTTCAAGCGACGGTTCGCAAACCTAATGATACAGTACATTCTTTGCTACAAGGGATGTAAGAAATATCAGCATTTTCATCAAAAGAAAAGAGAAAAGAAACAATAGCTGTGATGTCACCCAGGTCAAAGTTCTTATTTGTGTACCTGATGGCTGAAGACAGCTTTTCTGGTTCTGATCCATTCGAACACCAGCTGTCTAGCAAGGCAGTGGAAGGCTAAAGATAAGATCAGTCCAGGCAGAATCCTGGAGTCAAGCATGTGTCCGTTCTTCAACATGGCCGCCATTCGTTCAACACAACTATAATCCCACCAACAATTATAGCACAGAGAGAAAATAATAATACTTGATCTTTATTGATCTCACATTGGAAAAATTTACCTCTACATTTAATTCATCCACTTGGGAAGCAGTGGCTGCCATGGTGGGGCGCCCAGGGAGCTGTGTGGGGTTAAGGGTCTTGCTCAGAGAGGCAGTCTGTAGGAGGGGGCCTCAAACTCAGAACCTCAGCATTCCAAGCTCTATGCCCTAACCACTAGGCTGCCACTCCCTTTATTAGGTCTTTGTAATGGTGCCAATGAGCTGCAGAGTATGAAGCTAAAGTAGAGGTTAGGTCATTGAGAAAACAGTCAGTGCTTCTATTTGTCGTGTTTCTACAAGATATTTCAGATTATTTTTACTGACGTCTTGTTTTACTTCCAGGTAATTATCTGTTTATACAATGGATCCACTACAGGAGCGCCGACTCACTGCTACTGCTCAGATTCTCCGGCTATAGACCAGTGAAAGGTTTTACACCAATTAGTCTGATCTGCTGCCTTTGTTGATGGTTTGTCTGGAATCACTGTGAACCCCTTCATCTTTATTATGGTTAGAGGGAAAAAGAACAACCACTGCTAGCTCTACTCAGCTAATTAGACAGTTGTCAGCTGGCACATATCACAGTGAAGGAAGAGTAAATACTAAAGTAATGAAATAAAGATCTTCAATCATCCTTACAAATAAAGATGAGTCCAGGCTGCTCTCTTTTAAGCAAACAGCAAATAACAGAAGTTAAGAGAGAAAGTTGTTCATCCTGCAATAATGGAAGCATCAGGGAACCTCTGGGAGGCATTGGATCATGTTTTTATAGAAAATGACAGTAAATTTGATGAATATTCAGAACAATATAAAACACTGTTAAAATAATGTGTATTAATGTGTAATTAGAAATACATTAGGAGCAGCTGATTCATAAAATTAAAATAAAGCCTCTTTCTTTTGATCTCTTAGTGTGTTAAAATTCTGATTAATAATAATACTGGTGTAGAAGTGAAGATATTTTGCTTTTTATATATTACTTATTTTAAAAAAAGAAGAGTTTCTGTCGGATGGAAGGCAGCTGCTCCAGTCAATAGATCTCTGTAAAGGGTAAAAGGTTGAAAAACTTCTCTAAAGAAATGGATAAAAGCGAAGGCCGACTGCGTTCCCACCATGCGTTTCAACCACAGCAACGGTCGGTGTGTCTTTGTTATTAGCAGGAACTCAGTCGGTCTTTTATGACCTTAGATGTGATGAGGCTGCAGTGCATGATGGAAGATGTAGTTACAGGCTGGTAATTTAAGTGCAGCAGCTCCTTCACATCTTTTTTCAGTAAGTTTTAATCTATGCAATGGAAAACCTCCTGATCTGTTCGACCTGGTTTAATAAAGGTGGGGCTGTTCTCGCTCTGCATGTTGGATGTGGATGAGGACTGGATGTCCGAGCTCAGGGATCCTCAGTTTAACAGACAACTGGATAACAATGTGGGTCCTGACAGTTAAATGTAGCTCGTCTGTGATACTTTACACAATATGGAATTACAGGCTTTAGTGCAGTGGTCACGGATTAGCTGACCGCGGTCTGGATCCGAACCCACCTGCTGGACGGAGGTACAGGGCACTCAGGTCTAGAAGGGCCCGTTTTGGCAGGAGCCTGATCCCTTCAGCCATCACCTTTTATAACAAAAGGTCCCGTTGAGTGTATCATGTCTTGTACTTTTGCTGGTGTTGGTGTTTAACTGTGGTGTCTTTGAGTAAACATCTGTGTATGTGGAAAAGAATGTCCCCTTGAGGACAAATAAAATCTAAAGTTTAAAGTCTAATTCGGACCCAACCTGATTTAAAATATTTATAAATTACCTCATGTTGTCCGACGGCAATGTCTAATTTCACTTGTGCCCCTTCTCTTGTTTCTACGGTAAAGCCCTCTGAGACCAGGCTACCGTGATACTAATTAGTCGGTCTGAGTTGCTACAGCAGTTAAAGGTACACTATGCAACCGGTGTTGATTTTCCAGCGAGGCTCTCCCCAGAGGGCAGTAAAGTGCACTGTAGGTAAATATGCTCAGCTGTTCTCCTGGTTTCTCCGTCAAGCCAGAAGCTGATTTGTTTTGAGCTTAGCAGGCGAGCGCCTTGAATGACTAATGCTAATGCTAATGCTGCGTTCTGGCGAGTTTACATGCAAAGTCAATGGTTGTGCCAGCGTCAAGAAGGCGCAACAAAAGGTCCCGCGGCGTGTTTTTGAGCAGCAGGCTGAAGCAGCAGCGTCGGCAGCGTTTAATCATCTGGCGCAGGGAGAGAGACACAGGCGCTGATGATCAGAGGCTATGATCACTCCTCTTATCTAATATGCAGTTTGGATTATTTAGATGAAAAACATCTACCAGCTGCCGTGGTGAACGGCGAACGGGAGGCGACCCGGCCAGAGGCTGCTGATGAAGGGATTCCTACTGTGTGCCGCACCGCTGGTATGTTGGGGTCTGGCGGCTCCGACAGAAATAACATTGGGAGGCAGGATGATGATAATCTGAATGAACTGACTGCACTGATTACGTTTTCAGGTGTATTTTCTCACTTAAACACATATTAAAACTACTTTATTCCCACTGATCACAGCGAAAAAATAACTGCAAGACAGAGAAAGGATAGTGAAGCTCCTAAGCTGCGCGTCAGACACACTTTTTTGCACCCGGCAGCCAGAGCAACAAAGCTGCTTCAGCCCGTAGCGATCAAGAACTAACTGGTACAAGCAGCAAAAATGAAGAAACGCTTGAGCCGATGTTGCTGCTTTTTGCTTACTGCGAGAAGCACGTAGCATAACTGCACAATTCTTAAAATAAGAGTGCATTCATTCTTGAATTGAGGACTCTAGTGAGATACTTTGACAATGGAAAATAACAATTTACATTTATAAAATAAAAAAATTATTATATAATTATCTTATTTTAAGAGTAAAACAAATTTCATACCATTGACAAATAGTCCTATTTACCTACTCAAATGAAGGGTAAATACACTTCATTTAAAAATTGTAATTACTTAAACCTAGATTGTTTTTGCAGTGTTTAGCATGGCCCTCCCAGATTCAAAAGCCAGGCGAATTGAAGCCCACTCCCCTCCAAATTCCAGCCACACTGGGTGACCCCCTCACTTTTACATATTTTTTTACTCTTTCACTGAATTACAGGGGTCTGACCAGGAGATGATGCTTCTCTTTTAGATCTTAATGTCCACACAATCATGACGAGAAGGAATACTTTAGTACAAATATTGACCTTTGAAAGAAATTGTAGAGGACCAACCAAAGGGGCCCATCAAGGAAGAGGTAGGGGAAATTTTGAAGATGGCTACTACTGTACCATTAAACACTTTCAAAACAAATGATGCTGTCAAGGCAGATAATAGAGAAAAATATCATTCAATAAACATCCTGCTTCTGTTTGTTGTGCCTTTAGGCTCTGATTCCTTCACTGACCCTTGATGAAGTAAAGCTTGGTTAAGCTCAAAAGCACTGCCTCTACGTCACATCCTGCATTGCTGCCCTTGCTTAGGAAGGTAGGATCAAGGCCTTCTACTATAGCTCTACTGTTTCCTGGTTCCTTCTAAACTGTAGCTTTTTGATAAACAGGCTTACTGAAAAGAAGTGAAAATGGTTCAGAAAATGAGGAAGGGTTTAGCTTGTTCAAGCACTTTTATCAGATTAAGGTAATCAAGAATCTCCTGTTGGTCTGCAGAAAATAAAAGCTGTAAACCAGTTGTCGTGCTGGCTGTTTTCTGGCTGGTTTAAGGGCAGGGTGGGCATCATGCCAGGCAAGAGATCAATAGCAAAGGAAAGCGAGATGCAAACACAGCAACAGCTCCAGAGAAATTGATCTATAGTGTGTTGGTGGGGCAGCGTAGGGAGTGTGTGTGATTTGGCCTGTGAAGTGCAACTCAACATATCCTGTTTGGAAGGGCGACCTGTAACAAATGACTTTTCAGAGCAAGGTTAATGCCTAATGTATTCCTATTTGAGGAACAAGCAGAAACATAAAGCCTATTATGCAGTTCTTTACAGTTTCTCATAAAGTACAGAGGAAAATAAAAAATAGTGATATTAGCATTATAAAGTTTAACCCAGTAATGCCCAGTCCTGGTCCTCAGGGACCCCTGACCTGCATGTTTTTGATATATCCCAGTTCCAGCACACCTGATGCATGTTAGGGCTCCTCCTCTGGAATAATGTGCGGCAGAAGACTGTAAATCAGCCATTCTTTTCTGGTTTTGTGCAACAAGGACACACCTAAGACATGCAGGAAAGACAACCACTGGTTTAACCCAGTCAGAGCCTGAAGCTGACATGTATCGAGGCATTGAAGATGTTTGAATTTAATCTCATATTTAGATTTTTCCTGTTTTTTTAGATGTTTTAGTTATTCCTTTCTTTTCACTTTCTCCTCTTAGAGGTTTTGAGACACTTCAGTTCCTCATATTGACTGCAGGATTACCTTTCCAAAACTAGAATGGGAGGCAGCTCATTTAGTCATCAATCTCCTGGGGACCAGGGGGACTCACCTGCTGGCTAATCTGGACCCAACCTGATTTAAGACATTTATAAATTACTGCATGCTGTCCAATGACAGTGTCTAACTTGTGCTGCTTCTTCTGTTAATATGTTAAAGCCCTCCAAAGCATCCAGGTTCAGGCTGCAAATAATACAAATTATCCAATGAGCTGCTGTCGGTCTGGGTTGCTGCTGCTGCTACTTTTAGACACAGCAGGCAAAACCTGTGGCAAGCGGGTGATGGGAAAAAGAAGGAGAAGATGATGAGAAAAAGATAGCAGAGAAAGTGTGGACTGCTTCTGGAAGAACTGTGGTGAACTGGTGAAAGAAAGTGAAATGGTGCTCAAAGATGACCCTGCACATTTAGGGGATGTTTGGCTCAACCTGCTGCTGTGAAGCAGGATTCTCCACCATGAACAGAATCAAAACAATAATATGGATCCAGGCTCAGAATGAGCTCTGCTTGATATGTGCTTTAGAATGGCTTAGTCTCCATTTAAACCCAGGTTTAAAACCTTGCAGGGCAGCATAAAACCCACTGCTCTCATTAAGACAGAAAAGAAAGAAAATTGGTCAGTTCAGTTTTATAAAATATGTGAATCAGGAAATGGTTTATTTACAGACTGAATGGTTGTTGTTCTCTACTTCAAAAAACACTTTAGATTTTAAGATATAACTTTTTTTTTCTTTTTTTTTAAGTCAATGTATAACATGAATACATAAACTGCTAAAATTCTTCTTAAAGGAACAGATTATGATTAAAAGTCTCTGGACCTTTACTGGTTGTTGATTTTCTTTATTCGGATCCCAGCAGATTTTTAACTGGTTACCCCTATTTTAGATCATTGTCCTTCCACTTCATATTTTAGATCATTGTCCTTCCACTTCATAGTGGAAGGACAGGAGATTTATTCTGCAAATACTATCATGCTGCCTTCTGCTTTTTTCCCCTGCAGGGGTTTTTAGTTTTATTGGAGGCCTTTACTCTGATAGCCAAAGAAATCATACTCTTATACAAGAACCAACGATATACAGAGCTAGACGGTCTTCTTCTGCTGCAGTGTTTCATTGTGGTGCAGAGCAGAAAGATGAACAGGAATAAAAGATGCTCAGGTCCTTAAAGGGGAGTTCTCTGTTTTCTGTTACACTGAAAAGATTTTGAGTATACTGTGTAGCTCATCTTGCCTCAAACCACATCTCCCATTAGAGATAATTAGTTGCTTTTTTATTATAAAAACGGGTCTAAGACTGGAAGAACTAAACCTCCCATCGGTGTCTCTGCCTCCCACACAACTGTTTACTTCTCACAGATGTAGGATGTCAAGTCTGTTGCTGGGGCAGACTATCTGTTCTCAGCTGTTTGGGTGTTATGCTGCTCTCATTAGGACGGGTTTCAATTCCCTTCTGGGTTGATGGGAAAACTGGGAATACCTCTACAAGAGCTACAATCAAACATTTACCAATCAGAAGAGAGGCGCTTTGTTGTTTTTTTAATAGGTACAGACAGTCCCCAGCCTCCGAAGGATGCATGTTTTAGTGTTATGATAGAAATTGCAAAGATTAGCATGAATGCCACTGGGGCAAATATATTCCTGGCTTCTGCTAATACATGTTTATTGTTATATGGGAATACCAATGACCTCCTTTCCAAGCTGTCAAACTGCTGTTGGTCTTAGATTAAAGGTGAAGAGGTGTGAGTTTCTGTTTGTGCAGATAATATGATTTTGGTGCTGAGAGAACAAAAGGTAAATAAAGGAGAGTGTGGTGGAAATGACTCCAGCATGCTGCCAGGAGTGTCTGATTTTTACCAGGGAAAATGTATGATACTCAATACTTTTTTCGATGCTGTAAAGATGAAAAAGTTATAAATAATTAAAGGCATAAAAATGTTTTTACTCACATTAAAGGAGTCTTAGAATGATTATATAGAGTATTTTGTGCTGATCCTTAAGTTCTCTGAATAGGGTGTGTAACATTGGCTGGGCTGAAAAGGGCATATTTGCTTTTCTATGAGCTCTAATGCAAGCCTGGTTAAAAGTCCTAGAATGAAACGACATGCTTTCTTCTTCTTATGGTGCTCAGGAATATCTAGATGAGCTGTGTGCTGATTGGTTGGTTCACAACGAGCAAAGCTGCTGAACGAAGACGCATCATAGCAACAAGCACTCACTCACTGAAACATCAAGATTGTTGATATGGTAGGGTGACCAGACGTCCACTTTCTCCCAGACATGTCCTACTTTTCATACCTAAAGAAATGTCTGGGGGCAATTTCAAAATCGCCTGGGACTGGTGAACTACAGTGCAGCAGAACTGAGTCTGGTCTGGTGCAGGGAGCCAGTGGGGGATGGAGTGACGGAAACCGACCCAGTAACGGTAGCCTGGAAACAGGCCAGTAAGGCCCCTCATCTGGCTGACGACGGGTGGCTCATGGCTATCTGCTGAGGTCAGTCAGTGGCCCAGCAATCAAAACTTCATACCCGCCCCCCCGGGGCGTGACAAAAGTACAGGCCAGAACCATATAAGGCAACATCCCCGAGTTTACGTCAACTCGGGGCTTCGTTTGGATCCGCACGATTTATGGTGGAAGTTTAGAATAGTGAGATCTGCATAGAAAGGAGGTGTTGATGGGGTTTGTCTGTAGGTCCATTTCACCCACTGTACAATTGTTATTTATCTATGACAATATAAACTCGGTTTTGCATTCTGTAACCCCTTTAAAAACGGACATTTTTTTATTTCAGAAGGAAACTTTCTCCACAGAATCACTGACACTGATTATTAATTACCACAGATCAAATAAGTCTGCAAATAAAAAACAAAACTTTACACAGTTTGACAGCATTTCCAGGTTTTCTTAGATATTATTCTCTTAATCTGCAAATTATTCAGAAATCTGAAATCAAAGAATGCAAAAATATGCTAATAACAAGTATACTGGTGAAGATTCTTAGTCATCTAGGTCATAGGTCCAAAAGTAAAAAAAACAATCTACTGGACTTTGTTTTTCAAGTTTGGACTGAAATTTCCAGGAGAGAGCCCAGACTAAAGACCTCAACAACCGATTCCTTATGGGCTGACCTGCTCTTCAATTGGCTTGTTCTCTGTGGGTTGTTTGGGCTCCACCAGCGGCCGGTCCCTTCGAAAATGGGCCTGGAGGACAGCCCAGGGGTCGAGCTTCAGGGGCGCAAAATCCCCTTCCTGGATGGGAAGCGAAACGTCTTCAAATTTGGAAAGCAAAGTCCAGCGGATTGTTTTTTTACTAATAATACAATTCGATGCTGAATACGTAGTAGTATATAATTAGTAGTACATCCGGACACAGCGTATCTATGTCCTTCTATCTCCTGGCCTGGCCACGTGTGGTTTTGCTGCCAATCACGCGGCGATTTCACTTGTTTTGAGAATAGTGGTTTCAGCCAATACTGAGTAGGTTATTCAAGCCAGACCTGGCCAGCCAGGCGCGGGAGTTTGCTGCATTTCATATGCTAATTAGGGCCATTAGTACAGCTGATCGCTCTCCACATACGTCAGAGTCCGTTTCCGACAATTTGTGGGACTGACAAATGGCGACAAGCGCGGGTTGCAAATTGTCGTTAACTGCCGAAAATGAGGGAGATCTGCGGGAGTTTACGGGGACGAAAATCTCACTTTTCTTGCAGTGGTTTTTCAATGTTTTTCTCTCATCATACTCACTTTGAAGCACATATCTCCTGATAGGAAATGAGTCGCATGGACTTAACGTAGGAGAATCCGATTTAACACATGGGAGTCACATGTGAAAACGTGTCACATGTGCTTTTAACATGAAATCTCCAAATCCATTTTAATGTGCTTTTACCCATGATTCACATGTATACCAAATTTTTATTTCACATGTGGTTCATGGGTTTCTTTAGTGAAGGATATTTTAGGTTCGTAAGATGATTGATTGATTGATTGATTTAAATAACATCATTACATTCATTACATGAGCTCTAGTAGTCAAAGAAGCAGAAGGTGCCAAAGGAAGAGAAAGGCGCATAGGATATATACGGTATATACTGTACTGTGCGTCCACATAGGTATGACAGCTTTTTTTTTTGTAGGATCATCATACAGTGTTATTGGACACGATGTTTACACGGCTATTTATATATATATATAGTTATTGCACTGGGTGTATAAATATGGAGAATAAGTTTATTGCACAGGATATCACATAATAAATTACACATTATACATTGCACAAATTATTGCAAAGTGTACTCCATGTTTAGAAAGTTCTTTAACTTTATATTTAGTGCCATGTAACACCTGCTTTCCAACATCTTAGCAAAGAGATTAAAAGGACTAACGGCTACACAAGAAAACTTACTTCGACTGAAGTTTCCCACTGCTGTGTGTTGGCATTTGAACGTTAGTGTACCATGAATGTAGTTAGAAACAGGTGGATGTGGAGTAAAGCGTTTTGACTGATTGGCATGACTAGATCATATCAATAAGTTCATTTATTATCCTCTTTACCTGTAAAGAGACGTTACAACATGTAACATTCAACGTCCAACTGTCCAACATCAGGAAGACCTAACTAACCTGCTTCTCATTTGCCAACAGAATGAAAAAAAATAATCTCTTTTATCCATTTTATCAACTCCTGCAGTAAAAACGAGGCAGTGACAATCAATGCCCCTTTAATGGACTTTAATGGAGGAAAATTAATAAAAAATAAACATAAAAAATTGTCCCAATAATATGGCCTACTTAAAAACAAATTAAAACTGGCAGAGGAATCAGTGGGAGTAGTTCTAAATGTGGGTCATGATAATTGGGCTTGGAAATGAAGCTTTACTCTAGCTTGGTTTTGCAAAGGTTTGTTCTGCTGGAAAGTTTAAAAAAAGGAAGAGAATAATCTCTGTTTGAACATGTGGTCCTGTTGCAAACTGCCTTGGCCTTTTTTTCACCTTCATATTACAGAATCTATACATTTCCTTTCATCTGGCTTCAGACCATTAAAAGCAAGAAAGATTTGTTCATTCTTTGATGACTTTCTGCTTCAGCTGAGCACTAATGTAAAGATCTGGGGGCAGTGAGCCTGTTTATATTCTCTTGGTTTAATATCAAAGCTAAATTATGTGTTTTGGTGTTTAGAGAGATTTTTCAAAAAGAGTAAAACCCAAGGTTACTTTAGCTCTTCAGACACTCAAAACAGCAGAGTGTTTGCAACGTGTTTGCAAAGGTTTCCACTTGTCGGCTTTTCTTCACTCATATGTAAACTCAACAGCCATCCTGTTCCATTAGGTTTATTATTGACCAACCATTTGTAGCTATGGCAGCTTCCACACTGTGAGGCTTTCCACGAGGCTGAGGAGTTCGTGTAAGAGAACCTGCGATGATTTGACTTGTGTTGAAAATTATAGGAAAGTCATATTTAAATGTCAAATCATTCTGGCTTAAACATGTATATAAATGTACTCTTTATAAGGCGATATTGTCCTAAAAGTTAGAAAATTATTATAAAAAAAGATCCTGTCTTAAAATCTGTTCTTCTTTTCCCGTTATCTTATGCAAACCAGTTAGTTATACTGGCTTGCATAAATTTGGCCAATCGTGTATCAACTGTCATCTGTCAATCAAGTTTTTTTGGTCATAGCATTTATATGTCGCAGTTAATACATGCAAAGCTTGAAATAAGAATCAGGCATAGAGCTAACAGAACTGGCAGCATTACCGAGGCAAGGGCTCAAACATGTACGGCTGGAAGCCTGGCGCCCTCTTCCACAACATCTTCTCCCACTTTCCTCCTCTAAATAAAAAATGTATGATGAAGGAGACTCATCCACGACCCTCCCACACTAAAAACTCTCCTCCTCTTGCATGTTTCCGCTATCCATAGCGTTTCTTGGCAGTGTTCGTTTTATAAGTCACCAATTTAGTGCTACTTGGTTCCAATGGAATTTCCCATTGGGAACCTGCTAGCACTAAGTTGCTAACTGGTTAGCAAGATGCTTCAGACAAACTGGCCACAACCAAACTTTGCTTGCAAACCTTGTGCCAAAATAATCCTGGCCCCTTGATAAGCGACCAATCACATTCACTTTATTCACTCGTGTAAAGTCAGGCACCACTCGGGAGAATTCGTAAATGCAACATTTGGAACAGCCACTTCCCTATGACTTTAAAATAAACATCTGATCCAGTTAATCATTAATGCTCCTTGATATACTCAATGTTTTTATTAATAGCTGCCTACATTGAAACATATGCTTTATTTTCACAGGACAGTAACAAGTAAAAATAGTTATTAAGCACAACTTTTAAAGAAACATATTACAGGCTAGCAGTAAACTAAATCAGAAATATTGCTTTACAAAATACAGGGGAATATAACCACCAATACTGGAATAGTATAGCATTAGTACAGCAGCTTGTTCACACCAAATGCATTTAAAGCAAAGAGGTGGAGGTGTGTCAGTGAACATCGTTCAGTGTTTCACAATGCTGTCAGTGGAAGATATCGAAAATGTATGGATTTTTGGTTTTATGATACTCGGAATTCTCTTGTTTGGATTTAGACATGGCAAATTCTGATGTATCTTCAATTATAGAGGATGTCGGCGGCAATTTGGGCACTGATCAGGCTGCCGGCAGCGGTTGACACCTTCACAAAAGGCTGTGAACGAGCAGGACCGGGAGCTGAGCCGTATGCTGGGTGTGATTGAACTCAGGTTGGCTGCGGTGGTTGAACTCAAAGGTGAGATGGGATGACATCCTGGATGGGCACGCTGAAAAGCCCAACAAATTGCTGATGGAAAATTCCTGTGCAGCCTGCTCTCAAAACAATAAGTGGTATTCTGGAGTCGGCCTCCACCCTTATCAAATATCCCCTGAATGTTATGACAGAAGGGCACAGAAGAAGTGCTGCCCCCCTCCCCTACTGCGAACATCTGTGGAATGCGCCCAGAACTATTGATAAGCTTCAATCTCATCAAGGACAATGGCCTGTGGTCAGCGTTCACGGACAAATTGAACGCACTCATCATACACACACAACCAATGTCTCAAATGTCATATTGACTTCATGAGACTCCGCCTCCGACGTGACCCTCTGCTGAAATGTCTGTCTTGTGTTACATGTGTAACACAAGACAGACAGACTTTTCTTGTGCTCAGGTTATTTGATATCTCAGACTGTATCCTGTCAAGGATAAAGTGTGAAATATGTTTTCAGCTCCCCCATCCCAAGGTATGTGATGTATTGTGATCAACAGTTTGTTCTGAAACTGAAATCTCAGTTGCATAATAAGGGAATTGAAAACAGGTGAGGGCTGAACAGAAAACAGAGCAAGAGAAAGAGGACACAAGAGGGCAGCAGAGGACAACAAAAGGAAAACCTGGAAGACAGGAACTAATAAGAAAACAACAACAAAATACTAATCAAATAACTACGATAAAGAAACATGGTGAAAAGAAAAATAAACACTAGAAATCAAGGATCAAAAGAAAAACATAACAGAAACAGAAACCTAACTTAACCCATCTGTTATTAATTTCCCCTATATATATTTTTGATTAAAATTGTCTTAACTAGCAACTTATGGTATTCATTTATTGACCAAAATATAAAACAATTTTATACACTACTGTAATCATTATTTTATCTGTAGGCCCTTTTAGCCAAAGGCTTATTCAAAGCTATTAGAAGTGAAACCTTAAAGGATTCATATCAAGAAGTCCTTTTTGAAACAAACAGCACAATAAGACGTAAATATAATCAGGAGTTTAAGCTGTAAAACCACCTTTACAAAGAAACTTATTTAAAACACTAAAATAAGACATCACTGCTGTAAAAAGAAATGTATAAAAGGTGAGAGAAATGTAAGCTGTAAAGCTGTAGATCTTACATATATATCTCTATTTCAGTCATATTATTACATAAAAGTTTGAAGGCTAGTTAATCTGGGCTTCTATAAATGAGAAACATGAGTGTCCTAAAATGTTTTTCATCTCCCTGAAATCCAGTCTACATACACAGTTCTTGTTATGATTCCTGCTGAGGGTGGCTTTGAAACCCTCGGACTAATTACCTCTGGGACGAGGTTATTAACACAGGAAGAGGCATGTATAAACTATCAAAGCTTCAAACATAATATATATTTCTGGATTTTACAGTAATTCCACTTCATTGGCTTTTGATGTTAAACTTTCAACAAAGGTTTCAGACTTCAAAAAGGACTGACCAGTTAGAGGAGAAGATAGACGTAGCACAGTTATAGCACCATTCAGCAACAGGAACTGATAAACATCATCCTATCAAAAATAACAGTTGAAACGGACTTTTACATTTTAGAAACTTTCCTGATATGGGCTTAAAATGGAAGTTTGCAATGAAAAGCTACACTGAGGTATATTTGAAATCTGCTGGTGAAGATTCTTAGTCATCCAGGTCATAGTCAGTCCAAAAAGTAAAAAAAAAAAAAAAACAATCCACTGGACTTCGTTTCCAAGTCTGAAGACGTTTCACTTCCCATCCAGGAAGCTTTTTCAATTCAAAATGTCAGAAATAGCATTGATTTGATACTTAATACCAGAGGTCACGGATAAGCAGTCCTGTGTACGATTCTGGATCCACCTGCTGGATAATCTGGCCTAACCTGATTTAAAACATTTATAAATTATTGCATGTTGTTTAATGGCAGTGTCTAACTTCACTTTCGCCAATTCTACTGTTAATATGGTAAAGCTGTCTGGGCGTCCGGCTCCAGGCTGCATGTGATCAAATGATCCAATGAGCTGCTGTCGGTCTGGGTTGCTGCTGCTGCTACTTTTTAGACACAGAAGGAGGAGATGATGAGAAAAGAGCAGAGAAAGAGTGGACTGCTGGAAGAACTGTTGGAAGAACTGTGTGAACTGGTGAAAGAAAAGTGAAATGGTGCTCAAAGATGACCCTGAACATTTAGAGGATGTTTGGCTCAACCTGCTGCTGTGAAGCAGGATTCTCCACCATGAACAGAATCAGAAATAAATCTGGATCCAGGCTAAGAATGAGCTCCTTGATATGTGCTTTAAAACGGCTTAGTCTCCATTCAAACCCAGGTTTAAGGCCTTGCAGGGCAGCATAAAGCCCACTGCCAACATTAAGACAGAAAAGTCGGTCAGGTTCAGGTGTGTTTTATAAAATATGTCAATCAGGAAATGATCTAGATACTAAACTGAACAATTGTTGTTCTTTACTTAAAAACACTTTAGATTTTACAATGAACAAATATTCTATTTTTTTATATACTTTTATTTAAAAACACCTTATTTTATTTCAGTGTTAAATTCTGTTTAAAGTAACGGATTATAATTAAAAATGTCTCCGGACCTTTACTGGTTGATGATTTTCTTTATTGACAAACAAACAGTCAGTTCAGGTGTTTTATAAGAGATATTACAGAAAATTGTCTATATACCTAACTGAAAGATTGTACTTCAAACAACATGTTAGATTTAAAAATGGAAAAATTTTCTTTTTTTTTTTCTTTTTTTTTTATTCAATGTATAACATTGAAGCATTAAGACCTCGTTTTATTTTAATGGTAAATGCTGTTTAAAGTAATGGATTATAATTAAAAATGTCTCCAGACCTTTACTTGTTGATTTTTTTGATTTTTTTTATTCAGGCCCCGCTGATTTTTAATCGGTTACCCCTACTTTATACTTTTTGCTTAGAAAACATGCAAATTGAAATGGATTGGAAGCGAAACGTCTTCAAACTTGGAAACAAAGTCCAATGGATTGCTTTTTATCTTTTTTGGAATATATTTGAAGTCATCCTTTGGATTACTGTATAAAATCAATACATTTTCTCTTACTTTTCTCTGTACAGCAGGTTTAAAGATTTTAGTTCAGTCTCCTTTTTTAAACCTCTTTTAAATCAAAAGGTTTAAAGCAGCCTTAGCAACAGGCGGTTTTCTTTGTCATTGTGATGAAGTGTGACCCGTCTGTGGCAGACCTGTTGCTCTCTGTCTCTCGCAGAAATTACATCCCAGAGACCATATTTAAGAACAAGGCTGCTGTAAATAAAAAAATAAAAGCTTTCTTGATCAGGATAAAAGTGACAGGAATAAAGAAATTTACCAAGTTTTGATCTCAGGATCTCTGTAGAGTATTACAGAGGTCTAACCCCGAAAGACCAACTTTCTCTGAGCATTAGGAGTATTTTTATAGTGTCTGTTTTATGAGCTGTGAGGTTACAGCCTTATATTCTTGGTGCATGAAACAGACAGAGAATAAGGTTTTATTTGGTTTTTCTTGTGCTCGAAAGTCAATATGTTGAAAAGATCGGGAAAAAAAACATCCACTGAAGGAAACCCCTTTATGAAGCTTCCACACTGCAATGTTAGACCAACATAGAAAGAACACAAAAACTGAAAATGTTTTAATGGAGCCTAGTTGGAAGTTCAACTGAATAAACTGATTACTCGACCCCATTTCAACCATCCTCCATCCCCTCCTCCACTGCGTTTCCTGTCTCGTTTAAACACATCCGGCAGAAGACTGCCATGTTGAGCCTGGTTCTGCCAGAGATTTCTAGCCATTGTGTTACGAATCAGACTGAGGACCCAGACACAACCAGAGCACAATGGATAATAACAAATATTTGTTGTAGAAACTCTGCAGGTAATTCAGGATCAGGGGAACCAGAGCCTCTGGATGGGAAAAAACAGGTTAGTGGCTGAGATGGATGATTAAAAGTTCAGACTGCTAAGCCACTAACCTTTAGTATCCAGGCGGGGTGTCTTGCTCCTTGAAACTTTGGTTCTTAGAGAGTTGTTTCTCGCTGAGGTTTGGCAGGTAAAAGGAGGTCAAGGGTCAGAGCCAAGTGATCAGAAATCCAGAGAATCCAAAACAGAATCCAGGAACAAAGTCAGGGCACAGAAACATGTCTGGGATCCAGGCGGCACAAAAAAAACAGGTCCAACAAGGGCTAGGCAGGCTCAAAAATTGGGAGGCAGAAACAGGTCAGGATCAAAAAAACAGACAAAAAAATGCTGGATGCTTAATGACCAAGCCTTTCGGGCAATCTGGCACTGTCAACTAGTCAGAGGCCTGCTTAAGAAGGCTGGGTGGGAGCAATTAGTAGTAATTAGGCTGAGCAGAAGCAGCACAGGAGGGTCGAAAGAACAGTCAGAGCAGAAGGGAGAAGGGAATGAAATCACAAACACTATTTGGCAGGCCAAAAACATAACGCAATCTTGAGTTTTTCCTCTCCACTGTCGCTCCATACTTGCTCATCATGGACAGGTTCTCCAACCTGTGTTATTCAAGCTGGACTTCCATCTACAGGGGACCCTAAGTGAGTGAAGCTCTAGTATCTAGTAATCCACTGGATCTCCCCGTAAATCTCAGCAGACCGTCTCACTAACCAGCAGTCTACAGACTGACCAACTTCATCTATCTTCCTCCACCACCAGTTTCAGACCTGGGGGTAAGCAACCGTATGCTTTTGCTCTGTTCATGTGAATATCCTATTAGCATTAATTTAACTGTTGACCCAGCAATCAACATCGCGTTAAAAGTCTGGAATTAAACTAAATTTTATTTTTTTTACCTGCATTAAGAAAATTCTGAATGACTTTTAGTGACGCCAATCAGTCTCTATCTGCCAACATATTCCTGTCTAAATAGATCATCCTCAGTGGGGAAAGAGGCTGAATTGTGAGCTGAGGGTGTAAACTTCAGCTCACAATCATTTCAAAATCACACCACCATGCGTTTCATTCCCACTCCTCCTGAGGTTTTTCACTGAGGTCTGCTGTTATGAAGCTGATTGTGACTGAGCTGGATAAGAAACTGATTTTTGGAGTGTTTTAATCCCAGAACCAATAAAAACTGACAAAAAGAGTCAAACTCAGTCCTTTTAAGATGTTAACTTCTACTTTGAATTAAGGAAAAATTAAAATATAATAAACACAATCAAACCTGAATAAATAATCTAACAATCTGTTAATTAAAGGAGGTAAATTTTGGCTCCACCCAGTGGACTAAAGCTGGACTAATTGCCGGAAGGAAGACAGCATTTCTCACCAGGACCAGCGTAATAAAGATCATAGTGTTGTAAAATCCTGATCTCCCTGCAGTTAGATTGAACTACATTTCTCTTTCCGGTGCTGTAAAAGGCAAATAGCGAATAGGTGATGACTCTAACTGTGGTTAAAGTCGTAGGGAAACGGCTGTTCCAAATGTTGCAGTTTCGAGTCCCGAGTGGTTCAAGACTTTACACCAGTGAATAAATTGAATTTGATTGGTCGTTTATCAAAGGGGCGGGATTGTTGTCGCGGAAGGTTCGCAAGCAAGTTTGGTTGTGGCCGGTTTCTCTGAAGCATCTTGCTAACCAGTTAGCAACTTAGTGCTAGTAGGTTCCCAATGGGAAATTCCACCAAGTAACACTAAATTGGTGACTTAGAAACGACACTGTCAAGGAACGCTATGGACAGAGGAAACATGCAAGAAGAGGAGAGTTTAGTGTTGGAGGTCGTGGATGAGTCTCCTCCGCCTGCTTTCAATAGAGCGCTCACAGAGCTCAGAGCATTAAGTTAAAAGTTCTCTATTTTGTAGCTGTTTTCGATAAAAGTACGTTTTAAGATCATTTGATGCAAAAAAATTACACTTTTAAGCATCATTTACCAACTTAATGCATAACTAAAAAACAAATTTTCCAAAGTTGAGAGGACCACAGCAAACAGCAGACCTCCGAGGGTAACGGGAGCCAGGTCTAATCCTAGCCCGTCTGCAGCAGCCGTCTCTTTGCTTAGCCGTGTGTGAAGGACTGCTGGCTATGATGGTGATGTTTTTGCTTTATTTGGCTAAATGTTCATTTAATTTGTGTTTATTTGACTGTGTTAATTATTATTCCCCCACTAAATGAAAAAAAGTTAGAATTTATTATCATCTAGAGACTATTAATAAGACAGGAGGTGAAATGCAGCTCCAGACTAGCTGAGCGTTTAGTGACGTCACGAGTACGCATCTGTTCCAGTTGACCCATATTTATACTGCGTGCTCCCATTCTCCCCAAGTCCATAGTTTTCTGTGTTCTTCTCCAGAACATCCTGGCGAAAAAACACGAAGTTCATACTCGCGTTCTTGTGAGTTAAGAAATGGCCAACAATTTGTTCTCCAACTATACACCTGTAACTTGTCAAACCCCTGCTCTGCAAAGATTCTTATTTCAACCGTTGTGTATATTAGCTGCGACATATGAATCAAGATTCTTTGACCCAAAAAATGTATTGACAAATGACTGTTGATATATGATTGGCTGAATTTAGTTATACAAGCTGACATATAACTAACTGGCCTTCATAAGATAACAAAAAAAACAAAAAAACAGATTTTGAGACAGGAATTGTTTTTTTTAATAGAAATGTTCTAAATTTTGGGACAGTATTGTCTTATAAAGAGTACATTTATATATGTTATTTAAATTTCTGTTATTTATATATACATGTTTAAGCCAGAATGATTTGACATTTAAATATGATTTCCCTACGACTTTAAATGTTATATGACGAGGTTGAAAATGATGTAATGTTGGTTTTGTAACGTATTCCTGCACCACCTCTAACTGATGTGCTGATGAGTTTAGAGCTTTGAAACAGATAAATATAATGTCATGTTTGATCCTTTCACAGTAAAGAGCAGGAAGGAGCCGGATTGGCTGAATATCAACCCTGCGCAGTTTGTACGAATAAACAGTCTAACTGAAATTTTGTCATATTGAATTCCGTCTTTATATCTAATGGTGAAAGGGTGAACTGACGTATGTCACAGTCTGCATGTTTTTAGTTGTTTTGTGTGGCAGGGTTACCGGCACACTACTCAAAGTTACTTAGTCCTGGTGAGTGATAGAGACAACCTCAGGCCGTAATAGAGGGGTCATTCAACTAGTCGTAGGTCGACTTTTAATCACAAAAGTTATGGTTTAATAAGTTGATTAATCATGTTGAGGACGACATCCTTCCATCTGTTTTCTTTACCCACTTAGAGAGGCTGGGAAGGACAGGTGGTCTAGAATTGCATTGTGGGTTACATCTCGTGTTGAGCTGATGCCATTTTTTGGCCCAGATACCTGGCTGTGCAGTATCGGTCGATACCATACCAACACCATCTGTTTGAAATTGACGTGTGTGTATATATGAAGAACAGCATACTACTTGAATTTAAAATAATTGCTATCATGGCTTTGTCAAGCTGCTGCCTACCTTTGAGAAGCAGGAAAAAGACTAATACAAAGTAAATCCAGTAGAACTTTATATTGCCTACCAGGAATGGGTGACAATAGTTGAATAAACTTTTGGCTCTCACAATGGTATCGGTGTCCTATTTGTTGGTACTCGCCGATACCGATAGCACCATTTTCGTGCTGGATACTGGCATTGGTATCGGTGCAACACAAGTCATATCTCCATTTGTCAGGTCTACAGCTTTAGCTTAAAGTGCTGATTTAGCTGTTTTGTCTAGTCGCTGATTGCTTTTTACAGCCTGAATACACGGAAGTTTAGATCTTCCTCCTCAAACGGACCCTTCACCTCACTAGAATCACAACCTTTGTACTCCTGAGCCGACCTCCACATAGAGATAACACTGAAGCCTCTTGCTTAAGCACCAAATCCGCGTTTGGTGTGAACAAACATTTAGGACGCCTACATCAGAATGTGAAGAAATAACAGTATTTCCTCACAACCCTGTCTCTCTGACCACTTTCTAATAACCTTCAGGATTACTTTAACAGAGTTCTCCTCCCCAAAAGAAGGTTCAATTTTAGTAGATCTTTATCAGATAGTGCAGTTATAAATTTTAAAGAATCTGCTTCACTTTCTCTCTCTCCTGTGTCACTGAGCAGTGCTGCAGAGTGCAAAAGCATAGCTTATTCCCCTTCACAGGTTGATGATTTTGTTGATGGGGTTGCTAGTTCTCTGCGTATTGCCTTAGACAACGCAGCTCCTTTGAAAATGAAAACCGTTAAAAATAGAAAGCTTGCTCCTTGGTTTAATGCAGAGCTGCGCACTCTGAAGCAAAATGCTAGGAAACTGGAGAGAAAATATCGCTCCACAGGCCTGCGGGAGTCCTTCCTAGTCTGGAAAAATGGTTTACTGCTGTATAAGAGGACCCTTTGTAAAGCAAGAGCAGCATACTTCTCCTCATTAATAGAGGGAGAATAAGAATAATCCTAGATTTCTTTTTAATACAGTTGCCAAACTCACCCAGAGCCCACTTAGCTCTGTTGAACCGTCCCATTCCACCTGCTCTTAGCAGCAATGATTTTATAAGGATTCTTTATAAATAAGATTGATCTTATTAAAAATAAGATCATAAGCACTCCTCTATCGCGATTGTACCTGAGGTAGTCATGGAATCTGAACCGGGTTTAGACTGCTTTTGATCCAGTTGAACTCTCTGAATTAGCAAAATTATTGTCTTCATCTAAGCCTTCAACTTGTATGTCAGATCCAGTTCCAACCAGATTATTTAAGGAGGTATTCCCTTTGATCTCCTCCTCCATTTTAGATGTGATTAATCTATCTCTGTTACAGGGATATGTACCTAAAGCTTTTAAGGTTGCTGTAATTAAACCTCTGCTTAAGAAACCGTCTCTTGACCCAGATGACTTGGTCAATTATAGACCTATATCCAATCTTCCTTTCTTATCCAAAATTCTTGAGAAAGTAGTTGCCAAACAAGTTTGCGATCACTTCCACCATAATGAACTTTTTGAAGAGTTTCAGTCTGGCTTTAGAGCTCATCATAGCACTGAAACAGCTCTGGTGAAAGTCACTAATGATATTCTCATGGCCTCAGATAATGGACTTGTATCTGTGCTCGTCCTGTTGGATCTTAGTGCTGCATTTGATACAGTTGACCATAATATTCTTTTAGAAAGACTTGAATATTTTGTTGGAATTAAAGGAACAGCACTAGACTGGTTTAAATCTTATCTATCTGATCGAATTCAGTTTGTTCATGTTAATGACAGATCTTCCACATGCTCCAAAAGGTTACCTGTATGAGTACCACAGGGATCAGTCGCCTAGGACCAATGCTGTCTTTAACTTTATACATTCTCCCAATTGGTAGAATTATTAGACAGCATGGGATTAATTTCCACTGTTATGCTGATGATACTCAGCTATATCTGTCTATAAATCCAGATGAAGCTAACCCATTACATAGATTACAGGCATGTCTTGAAGACATAAAAACCTGGATGACTCTTAACTTTCTGCTTCTGAATGCAGACAAAACAGAAGTTATAGTCTTTGGACCCAAGAGACTCTGAAAAAGAAGCTGATTAGCCAGTCACTTCATTTGGATGGGATTAAACTGATTTCAGATAATAAAGTAAAATATCTTGGTGTTATTTTTGATCAGGACCTGTCATTTAAATCCCATATCAAAGAAGTTTCTAGAATTTCCTTCTTTCATCTGAGGAACATTGCAAAAATTAGAAATCTCCTGTCCAGGGGTGATGCTGAGAAACTAGTCCATGCATTTGTTACTTCAAGGCTGGACTATTGTAATTCTTTACTATCAGGAAGTCCACAAACTGTAGTTAAAAGCCTTCAGCTGATCCAAAATGCTGCAGCCAGAGTTCTAATGAAAATTAAAAAGAGAGATCATATCTCGCCTATCCTGGCTTCTCTTCATTGGCTTCCTGTTAAATCAAGAATAGAATTTAAAATCCTCCATCTACTCACATATAAAGCCTTAAATGGCCAAGCTCCATCTTATATCAGAGATCTGATTGTTCATTATGTTCCCCTAACAGAGCACTTCAATCTCAATCTGCAGGTTTACTAGTGGTTCCTAGAATTTCTAAAAAGTAGAATGGGAGGCAGATCTTTTGGTTATCAGGCTCCTCTCCTGTGGAACCAGCTACCAGTTTTAGTCCGTGAGGCAGACACCCTGTCTACTTTTAAGGCTAGGCTAAAAACTTTCCTTTTTGATAAAGCTTATAGTTAGGGTGGCTCAGGTTATCCTGAGCTATCTCTATAGTTATGCTGCTATAGGCTTAGACTTCTGGAGGACATAGGGACCCCCATTTCATCATTCTGCTTCATTCTCTCTCTGTTCTCTATTCTGCAGAATCTGTTAGTTCAATCTCTAACCTTCTGCTCTCTCTGCTTTTCCTCAGTAGTAGCTTTGCCTCGTCTGTTCCTGTTTGGCTGTGTCATCCTGGAAAGAAACATCGGCGCTGTGCTGCTTCTATCAACACCCTTGTTTTATAAATGTTGGAAGATTCGGCCTGTTTTTCTAGTGTAGTCCTGTTTTCTCTGACCCGCATTTGTTGACTGGTGGATGTGTGCTCTGCCTCTTAAGGTCACTCAGCCCAGGGCACTTATGCTTGGAGGCTTTCGTCTGCCATTGCTGTTTGTGTTTCCTGTGGGCATGCTACAGCTGCTTTTGCTTTGTATCTCTGCTTCTGTCTCCTTGATAGGCCTCTCGGCAGATGGCCCATGGCTCACACTGAGCCTGTGGTTCTGCTGGAGTTTCCTTCCTGTTAAAGGGGTTTTTCCTTCTCCACTGTGGCTACAAGCATGCTTAGTGTGGGGGGATTGTATTTGAGTCAATGAGGTCCAGTAAATCAACTTTGGTTTTCCTTGGTCTACAAAGCTTTTGTAGCCATTTGACTGTATGAGCTGGTTAAACTGTAAAGTGCCTTGAGATGGCTTATATTTGTGAATTTGGCGCTATATATAAATAAACTGAATTGAATTGAAACTAGGATTCAGGATCCTGCTGCAGGGCTTTTATAAGTTGTTTTAACAACTCATAAAAGTCTAATTTCCTTTATGTATCAGTATATGCGTGAGGTAGGTGCCGCCAACAGGTTTTACATTGAAAACATGAGCTGTTTACGGACTGAGACTCAAAGCTCATGCACCTCTAACAACTGCATAGTTAAAACACAAACCGAGCGCCTGACTGCTAGCCTCGTTCCCAGAGCTCTCACTACTTCCAGTCCGCCAGGGAACTGCTGTCTCTCCCGGCTTCCCCCCCCCGACATGACATAACAGGCCTGTCACATGAGAGAAGGAGTCAACAGAGTCAGGCAAAGGAAAACACAAAACAATAAGGAACACAATACACATAACCGTATGGACCCCAATAGAACTAAACACAGAATCGTTAAAATATGTTGACTAAACTGAGTGAGTTCTTTTACAGGTAGAAATGCAGGATTTCTTAGAAAGTATCAACTACTTTATACTGTAATACTGTGCAAACACACTGGGACTTCTATAGATTTGAAAACGTGTAAGTAACACTTTCAGGTTTAGAGCAAATGCCCATCAGAAAGCATCTATCATGCCATGTTCTGCTCTTTGAAGGATTTCCTTCAACTAGATTTCTGTTTATTTAAACTACACATTTTTTTATTTTCCCCTTTCTGGGATTTTTGCCTTAATCAATGTGATTGTAAAGTTAATAGTTTTACCGTCCTATTTGAAATCATATTTATCATCTGGATCTGAATGTATATTGATGAGCATTGATGATGATGATTATGATGATGATGGACGTAATGAACCACAGCCTCCACAGACAAAAATGCCTTTTTTTTATTTTAGATGGCAGCTTGTTGACTTAAATGTGGTCAAATAATGTGTCTGTTTTTTATTCTGGGGTAGATATTTACATATACATGTAGATATTTAAAATCTTGGTCAGGCTGTTATCCGGCAGCTGAGTGAGCAACTCCACAAATGAAGCATCTCTTTGTTCTAAAAGGCAGGGCTGCCATCCATGTCACCCTCAACCACCAATTTAGTAGTGAACTTGTGAACACCTAAGGGCTGACAGCGCTATTCTGAAGAGCGGTGATAAAGCATTGAGGGCTTTGAGTGGGAGGGTGTGTATGTGGAAAAACAACCAATCAATCCTCTAGAGCAGAGCAAGCGTTTCGCTTTACAACTTAATGGTATAATTATAATTAAAGAGAATAAAATTTATTATATGAATCATGTCTTAGATAAATATATGCTCCATCTTTCTATTGTGAACTTATTTATTTGATGAGATATTCACATTAATGTATTTCATATTATTTATCTCTCCATATACATCAGGAATCACATCACAATTATTATGAAAACCATCTTGGACTCCATACCTGGCATCTTTCACCTTCCGGGGGGCCCCACCTCCTACTGTACACCCGGGGCCCTGCTCCAGAGAACATGCAAGCGTCAATCTGATTAGTCGGCACACTAACATAATTTCAGCTGAAACCTTAACTGTAGTGGAAGAGCTGATGGAAGGAAACCTGAACCTGGAAAACCTAAAATATTTTCCCCCAAACTGAACAATCCAAACTCTATTTTTCAATTACTGTTCTAACTGAAAGTAAACCAGAGAAAAAAACCTTTTCTATGACTCCCATGTCAGGTTTTAGATAAAGTCACCATCTCATTCCCCGGAAGAGCTGTACTATATTTATTGGTGAGAATTTAAAGTATTTTAGTTTCTTTCTTATTTTCAGTCTCTTCCATCATCCATCACTTTCTGCTTATCCATCAGGGTCATTATCTCCAGTAATCCACCTGTACACCCTGGAGAGGAACCAAAGAACCAGCACACACCCAGTAGGAAAGTGGCCCCTGGAGATGACTTCATTGACAGCACAGGGATCAGTGGCAGAGCGGGCATCAACGTTAGCTTTAGCTGTAATGGTTTATCATCTTAAACATTAGCGGAACTGCTGGCTTCATTCACTAGAACATTTCAATTAGGAAATAAATGCGTTCATATTACATATTTTTTGATAATCTTAAAGGCAAATCATGCATTTTAAAGCTGCCCAACATGACTAGACTCCAGTATGTTTCTGCAGCTATGAAAATTATTTTTCTAACTAGAATGAACCACATGATTCTAATAACTTTCCTTTTTGATAAAGCTTATAGTTAGAGTGGCTCAGGTTATCCTGAGCTATCTCTATAATTATGCTGCTATAGGCTTAGACTGCTGGAGGACATAGGGGACCCCTTTTCATCATCATTATGCTTACGTTATATCTCTATTCTCCCACTGCAGAAATGTAAGCCCAGTATCTAACTGTTCTGCTCTTTCTCTCTGCTTTCTAGTGGCTAGCATCTGGTCTGTTCCTGTTTGGCTGTGACGACCATCCTGAGAGAAATATCAGCTGTGCTGCTGCCATCGACACCTTTGTCTATAGATGTCTGAGCTCAACCTATTTTTCATGGTAGTCCTGTTTCCTGTGCTCTGAGCTCATCTGCCTGGCTGGACGGGGCCGCCCTGCGGAGCTGGTTCTTTTTGTATTTCTGCTTCTTTTCTGTATCTCTGCTTCTGTCTCCTTGAACCCCAGTTACAGTGGAGCCTCAGCAGATGGCAGGCCACACTGAGCCTGGTTCTGCTGGAGGTTTCTTCCTATTAAAAGGGAGTTGTCCTCTCCACTGTCACTACAAGCATTCTTAGTGTGAGGGATTGCCTTCTGCCGTCAATGAGTTGATGCAATCAACTGGTTTTCCTTAGATAAAAAACTTTGAATCAATTTGGTTGTATGATCTAGTTGAATTGTCTCTGTAAAGTGCCTTGAGATGACCTGTTGTGAATTGGTGCGATTGAAATAAACAGAACTGAATTGATTAACTACAAACACTGAGAATGGAGGTGATAAATGAAAGTTAGATGTGGAGGAAGGAAAAGACAGAAAGGAGGTTTAAGAGAATAAAAAGAAAACGGAGTGAATATAAACAGCAGCAGATAAAGTGAAGAAAAGAAGGAAAAGTACAAATAAGGCCAAAAGCCATTGATGTAAGACTTTGATGAATAATTCAAAAGTCTTGAATTTACCCCAAGTGGACCACCAGCTGAGCGGAGGACACACAGACGTACCGCAGGACTCCATAAAAACGTCCTTCAGTTCAGATGACGGCGTCTTCCAGTCAGGAATTCTATATGACAGCAATCAAAACAACATTTTTTTAAATTAGTTGTTTAAGCCGATAAAACCTTGTTACATAAAACATACAGCTGCTCGTTTTCTCCGTCTACTGAAATCATACTTTATTCTTCAGTGTCACCACCCGGATCTTAAATGTGATTCACTGGCTTATATCTTTCTGTAAATTGTGTAAAATTCAATAAAATCTTTTTAGATTTACCCAAACATTTTGTATTAGAGATGAATATTTATCTGAAACAACAATTACGTTTGGAATTAATTATAACCAGTGATGGGACTAACGGCGTTGAAAGTAACGGCGTTACTAACGCCGTTACCTTGTTTTAGTAACAAGTAATCTAACTAATTACTTTGACTGTAACTATAACGCAGTTACCATTGCAGACACCCCGTTACTGCGCGTTACTCAGGCCGCACAATGAACCTTTTTCATGATAAGACTCGTGCAGCTGCGTGAAGCTGACACACCACCCACGTCAAAAAAAATCTGCAAATAGACTGAATGGTTAGTGCAACGTTAGTGAAGAACAGTTGTCATTATGAGTGGCACCACATAATGAAGACAGACACGGTGATCTTTAAAAACACATTCAAAAGATAAAAGAACAATTAATTCATGAAATATTCTTTTTTTTAAACAAATAAAACATTCAACCAAACTACATTTTTAAACAACTTAAAATAAAAACAGGGACGTTTAAATCAATTGATACATTTTAATTATCTATTTTATTCATTTGATAAAACATTAAATAACAGCATCTAATTAAAACTATCATTAAATTGAAACCAACAATCAAGCTGATGATTTGGAATAAAATTAAGACGTCTTTTTTTTTTCTATTCTTCAGCTCAAATGTATTCTGGAACTTTTTTTCTAAAATCCAAATTTATCTTCTGTCATTTCTCATTCTTCAGATTATAATTTTTCCCAGTATGGATTTGGTGAAATAAATTAAAAAATATTTTTAATAACATAATTAGGAAAGAAAGCTGAAATATGGGAAAATAATTGCTGCTTTTAAAACAAACAGGAATTTAAAGGTAGATGTTTGTTAAAGGGTCAGGTAAAACCCACAGCCGATTTAAGGCAAAATGCCAAAACGCCAAACATGGTTGTGCAACAGTTTCATATTTTGATTATGGTTACATCTAATGATTATTTTGCAAATCGATTAATTTGTCAATTAATTTTTTGATGAATTGATTAATAAACTGATAGCTAAAGGTTCTTAAAGAAGATTTTTAACGAAATCAAACCAGATGACACTAAAAGTTTTTCACTTAAGGAGTTGTGGATAGAACATATTGACAGGACTTTTTTTTTTTTCAAAATCTTAAATGCAAAATGTTTATACATTATTTTACAATATTGGTATAGTTACTGCTCTAAGTCTTTCGCACTGTCAGCTAAAGACACGTTTTAGAGTCTCTATACTCTAGTTAATGATTACGATTACTGAATTAGAAATATCAGAGAAATATCAGCTGTGCTGCTTCCATCAACACCTTTGTTTGTAGATGTTGGAGCTTGGCCTGATTTTCAGTGTGTAGTCCTGTTTCTCTGACTGTGACTAACTGGATGTGCTCTCTTCATCTTTCTGACATGGGAGCTGGCTCTTTGCAGCTCGTCTGCCTGGCTGTGTGTTTCCTGGACAGAATCAAGCCTTTTACAGCTTCTTTTTCTATCTCTGCTTCTGTCTCCTTGATCCCCAGTCGGCCTCAGCAGATGGCAGCTCACACTGAAGCCTGGTTCTGCTGAGGTTTCTTCCTGTTAAAAGGGAGTTTTTCCTCTCCACTGTCGCTACAAGCATGCTTAGTGTGATGGATTGCCTTCTAGTCAATGAGTCGATGCAATCAACTGGTTTTCATTAGATAGAAAACTGAACCAATTTGACTTTATGATCTGGTTGAACTGTCTCTACAAAGTGCCTTGAGATGACATGTGTTGTGAATTGGCGCTATATAGATAAATTAATTGGATTACTTGATGATTACTTCAATATTGAATTAATCGTGATTCATGTGGTTAAGTGTTTCAGCCCTTGTTTTGATATCTTTCTAAAAATGATGTTCATGTTATGCTAAGGATGCGGGGGAAAACCAAACTAAAGTCAGATATACTGTTTGTAACATTTTTAAAAGACACATTAAATGCTGATTAAACACTTTTTCCAACATTATTGGCGGCTGTCCTTGCAGCTCCATTCACTTCAATTGGTTCTAATCTAAACCAGATCCAGTGTGTTTTCTGGGGTTACTGAGACACAGGTTTCATTTTCCAACAGGAGCCTGAAAGCCCTTGGACGCCAACGCCGTTACCAGAAGATGGGTCAGTAATACAAACGTCTTTAGTGATCCCAATCTCACAGGTTTTTTGTGTGATTTAATACCTGGAGATGTTTAGCTCAGTGGATCCACGGGTTTGACCCAAGCACTGACTGTGTTCATGTCATACTCATGGTTTTATTTGCAGGTTGTGTTGGCATGGGTCCTTCTCCTTTCCTCTCTGCAGGGTGTGGCAGGCAGGTGTTCTTCATCGCCACTAATTAGGGCTCTTCATAATGAGCTGAAACCAGGAGGAGGGAGTCAGTTCTTTATCGCTTCCAGCATGTACTCCAGATCCTGGCTCAAGTGCCTCCAAGCCATTGATTCCTGGAACCAGAAATCCTCTGTTGCCTGTTCGCTTCTGTTCTCTTGCCTGAACCACATCTACCTGTCCACCGTCCAGCACTGTTAAACTGTTTTTTCTTCTCAAAGTGAGGAATGGTCTGCTTGGGACCAACAGCACCTGCTGCTCTCTGAAAGCCTGAGCGTCGTCTTCCCTGGAGAAAACCTAACTGGAACCTTGTGAGTCAGCCTCTCGTCTCCTTTTACTCTTCGGCTTCTGCCTTATTTTCACCAAAATCATTGTTTTCTCTGCAGAAGGGGCGAACCAGCTCATAGGCTTCCCTCTCTGGTCCATCTATGCTCTTACTAAATAAACTCTCTTTGTGGATTCTTTATCTCCGTGGTTGACCTCATTTCAGAGTCAATAACCTTCTGAAAGTGTATTTTTAAGTGGATAACATCAATCTTTCAGTTCGGCATAAAGACAATTTCCTGATTCACATATTTTATAAAACACCTGAACTGACTGTTTCTGTTTTTCGTTTCTTTTTTCTGTCTTAATGTTGGCAGTGGGCTTTATGCTGCCCTGCAAGGCTTTAAACCTGGGTTTGAATGGAGACTAAGCCATTCTAAAGCACATATCAAGGAGCTCATTCTGAGTCTGGATCCATATTTATTTTTGATTCTGTTCATGGTGGAGAATCCTGCTTCACAGCAGCAGGTTGAGCCAAACCTTCCTCTAAATGTGCAGGGTCATCTTTGAGCACCATTTCACTTTTCTTTCACCAGTTCACCACAGTTCTTCCAGCAGTCCACACACTTCTCTGCTCTCTTTTTCTCATCATCTTCTCCTTCTTTCCCCATCGCCCGGCTTGCCACAGGTTTGCCTGCTGTGTCTAAAAGTAGCAGCAGCAGCAACCCAGACTGACAGCAGCTCATTGGCTGCTGTGTAGCCTGGTTCACGCTCAGGATGGCTTTACCATAATAACAGGAGAAGCAGCGCAAGTTGAATTAGACACAGTCGTTGGACCACATGCGGTAATTTATAAATGTTTTAAATCAGGTTTGGTCCAGATTAGCCAGCTGGTGGGCCCTGGTATGGATTAGGATCCGGACCGAGGTCCGCTAATCCATGACCTCTGCTCTATACCAACGCTCAGAAATACTATTTCAATTAGTGTTTTTTCAAACAAAACAGACCAATAGGGGGCAGCGTGCCGCAAAACTAAAATATGTAAGCACGTCAAAAAAGCAGCTCTCTGACTATATTCATTTTTAGTTCCATAATATGGCCAATTGTGTAGAGTGGTAGTCATTCAAAGCTTTCTTTAATGGGCCCTTGGCTGGTCCCCTACAATTCTTTTTTCAATATCAATTTTTTTTACTAAAATATTCTTTCTGTCATTATTTGTGGAGATTAAGATCTAAAGAGAAGCGTCATCTCCTGGTCAGACCCTGTATTCAGTGAAAGGGTGGAGTCAGAGTAAAAACATATGCAAGAGAGGGTCGCTGCAGTGGCTGGAAGTTTGAGGGGATTTTGCTGGGAGTTGCAAGGAAGATGGCTGCCATTCGTCTGGTGTTTGAATGGGAACGGCCATTTTTAATGGCTGCTACTGTGAACAAGGATAACGTGTGAAATATGTGCTACAGATTGCGATGCATTTAATATCTTTCTTCCCATTTACACACTCAGACTCTAACCTGAGCGTCTGTAAATCTCCACTAGTCTGACCCACGTGTCTGTGGGCCTGAGTTTTTTGGATCATTCGTTTGAAGGGATGATTAAGGCTGTGGATGTGTGACTGAAAAGCAGAGCTGCTTCATCACCTGCTATGTGGGGACAACGACGTCCTCCTCTGTGGGCTTACTGACGTTTCGCTGCAAACCTTGGGAAACTGTATCTGTAAAGGACAACCCAACCATCTTCTGATAGTGATCCAGACTACTTTATTTGGTGGTTCTTTTTTTTATAAACATGAGAACAAATAAGAAAAGATAAACTGCACATTTTCCACCCAGCTTTATGCCTTCATTGATCAGAAAATCTGATTTTAAATGTCTAAATGTAAACAGCTTGGATACATTGACACATGCCCTTTAACGCTTCTGTCAACCATTAATCCATCTTGTTTGCATGATAGGTTTAAATGATGAGTAGAAAATTAAAGGAGTAACATCCATAAGTTTTAATGTTTTAGTTTCGTCGTTTACTCTGTAATAAAATCTCCTAAATAATTTTATTTTTAAATTTAAACCCTTTTTATTATCTTCTGAACACATCAACAGATGACACTGAGCCTAAAAAAATCTCCTATCTTCTATGGCTCTCAACTGAGATCATGTTTCTTTTTTCATAACACTTGCAGTCAGTGTCTTCACTCAGTGCACCAGATTTAGCGGTCGTTAAACAAATGGCAACGGCACACATTTGCTCAGCAGGTAGACATGACACCATATATCAATAGCAGTGTGTTACTGGCACCTTCTAAAACTGCACATTTTTAGCCGCCTCGGTGTCATTTTCAGTCATTATAAAATGTCCGCCAAATGGTTTAGGTAAAAATACTAGCCTGTGTGTCATCCTTTCACAGTTGGTGACAAGCAATGGCATCATGAATATACACAGTAATCTCACCATATATGCCTAGTGGTGGATTATACACTTCATAAATATTGACTCTGTCAACTGAACCTGATTTGTATTTTTTTTTTTTTTTTGGCACCGTAGGATTCACTCTGCATTCATCTCTGATTCTCTCCCACAGCTCAAAACATGATTAAAAGGTTACATTTGCAGCCATTCAAAATGACCCTTCCCAGTGAAAAGCAAGCTGAATGGCAGCCTACTTCCCCTGCAGCTCCCAGAAAAATCCCCTCCAACTTCCGTGCCACTGGCCTTCTCCTGGGCGTGCATATTTTTTTACTTCTGACTCCAACCTTTCACTGATTTAAGCAATGATCTGACAAGCGAGATGGTGCTTCTCTTTTAGATCTTAATGTCCACAAATCATATGAGTAGTGGAAGTATATTTTAGTACTAGGGTTGTCAAAAGTACTCGATATTTCAAAAAGTATCGATACTGAAACGCTGGTGGTATCCAGATACAATACTAGCTTTTAAAAGTATCGATACAGTGCTACCACCAGTGGCAACTTAAGCAGTCATTCATCTAAAGCAAAGTGCAGAATAGAGAGGACAATGCACTTTCAGAACACTGTGTGATTGAATACCCTGTGCACTTTTCAGTTTCAGACTTTTTTTCTGTAACAGAGGTGCAGCTGGCTGAGAATTATTTTTGTTTCTTAAGCTGAAGTGTCATTGTTATGTCTCGTGGAAAGCATAGCCAAGGAAGAAACACTTAATTTCAATCTTATAAGTTTTTTATCAAGCTTGCTTAGCCATTGTGCACAGCATACAACCTTTTATTGTATTTATTTATTGTATTTATTTATTAATGAAAATATTTCTGTAGAATTTTGGAGTCTTTGTTTTTATCCTTGTGGTATCGTAAAAATGGTATCGGTTAATTGTAATATTTTCCTTAGGTATCAGTATCGAGTTGAAAAGTTTAGTATCGCGACAACCCTATTTAGTACAAAGATTGATGTTTAAAAAGGAATTGCAGGGGCCCCCAGCCAAGGCCCATCAAGGAAAGTGGGGAAATTTTGAATGGCTACTACTGTAACTGACTTTTTGAGTTCTTGGACTTAGGTGCGTTGATCCTATGATCTAAAGACCCCTGGAGAAAGGCATCAGCCCCCACCGCAATCCTGCAAGGAGAAGTGACCATGGATTGGACAATAATGGAGTGACCCAGGGGAGAACGAGCAGGGCCAAAGGTATATAACTCCCTGCTATTTTGAAACTTAGAAATCATGTAGGGGTCTAAGATTGTCATTGTAGGTGCATATCTGCTGTGAGAGACATAATCTCAAAAGAAAATCCAGAAATCACAATATATGATTTTGTAACTATTTATTTGTAGGATACAGCTGCAAATAAGTATTTGAACACCTGTCTGTCAGCTAGAATTCTGACCCTCGAAGACCTCTTAGGCTACATTCACAATGCAGGTCTTGATGCTCAATTTAAATTTCTTTGTGAAATTTTTTGCGTTTTCACTCACATTTCCAAATATATGCGACTTGTGTATGATCTCCTGTGTGAACTGTGTTACAATGCAAGTAGAGGACGCAATGACATCACAGGCCAGCGTTCTCTGTGTTTACGGAAGTAAACATGGATGCTAGTGCCGGAGCGCATCTAGTGATCTTGCCCAACCATGAAAACACAATCATTTCAAGATGGTTAAACATAAATAGTGCTCTCCCATCATTGTCTGCGTTTTTTTTTTCTTTCTTGCCGCTTCTTCATAGGATGACCCAAAATAGTGACATTTGTCGAGTATTAATGGCGTGCTTCAGTTCGATGAATGCAACCTGATCGCCTCAGACACAGGTCACATTTGAAAAGATCAGATTTTGTATCAGATTCAGGACCACACCAAGCCGCCTGGGTCGCATTGGAAAAAATCTGATCTGTCTTGTTCAGACTGCCAAGAAATCTGATTTCGGTCCCTTGAGTTTGCACTGTGAACGTAGCCTTATTATCGTTAATTAGATGCACCTGTTTGAGGTCGTTAGCTGCATAAAGACACCTGTCCACCCCATACAATCAGTAAGAATCCGACTACTAACATGGCCAAGACCAAAGAGCTGTACAAAGACACTAGAGACAAAATTGTTCACCTTCACAAGGCTGGAAACTGCTACGGAAAAATTGCCAAGCAGCTTGGTGAAAAAAGGTCCACTGTTGGAGCAATCATTAGAAAATGGGAGAAAACTACATGGGAGGAGCTGGTTTCCAAGGTTACTGTTGGTAATACACAAAGACGTCATGTTTGAAATCATAATATATTGGCGGTGATTTAATGAATTTAGAGTTAATCAGTAAAAAAATAAAAAATTTAATTTTTGTCACCATCTCTGAGTCCAGGAGCGGCCATTTTTGCCCTTATATAGTAACACTTTTTTTTCTGCACAGTGGAAAGGGCGACTGCACTGTATTAAGGAGAGGATGCCCGGGGCCATTTATTGTGAGATTTTGTGGAAAAACCTTTTTCCCTCAGTTAGATCATTAAAGATGGGTCATGGCTGTGTCTTTCAACAAGAAAATGACCCAAAGTACACAGCCAGGATAACCAAGGAGTGGATCTGGAAGAAGCATATCAAGGTGTGGCCTAGTCAGTCTCCAGGAGCCAGTGTCCAGACCTAAACCCAATGGAAAATCTTTGGAGGGAGCTCAAACTCCATGTTTCTTAGTGAGAGCCGAGAAACCTGACTGATCTAGAGAAGATCTGTGTGTAGGAGTGGGCCAAAATCCTTCCTGCAGTGTGTGCAAACCTGGTGAAAACTATAGGAAATGTTTGACCTATGTAATTGCAAACAAAAGCTACTGTACCAAATATTAACATGTCCTTTTTTCAGGTTTTAAAATACTTAATTGCAGATGTATCACACAAATAAATAGTTAAAAAATTATATATTGTAATTAATCTTTTTTTTTTTAGATTATGTCTTTCAATGGAAATGCACACATGATGACAATTCCAGACCCCTACATGATTTCTACGTGGGAGAACTTGCAAAATAGCAGACTGGAGCGAATGGTTTCCATGACAAGCCTAAATAAAAACATGCGACAAAACAGTTAGCCATGCCAAGGAAAGTTTTTTAGCATTGTGAATGCAACATATATGGCGGTTAGAAGGCAGCAGCTCAGTGATAGACACCGTAGACTCTCTAATAGAGCGAAGCAGCAATGATGTAACTGATGCATGGCAAAATTTGCAAAAAGTTGACTTCCATTTTTTGGCTTTAACCAGTTAAGGACTGGATATATCTGTGACCTGAAGTGAAGAAGAATATCTGGGAAATGCTTTTTTCAGTGAAAAACTCACCAGATCCATTACAGCTGCAAAGCAGCTCCTAATACTGGGTCCTGGACAGATGAGATTACCAGTGGAAGTGATGAAGAGCAGATCCACATCACAGCTCTTTAACTCACCATGGTGAGTTGAGCAGGAGCCGCTGTCACACCAGATTCTGTGCCCCAACATATACTGTGACCCATGGGGCACAGATGATGGTGTAACACCGGTAAGTAGACTCTGCTCCTGTATGATGACACCGTGAAGCAAGTTGAATTTCACCACTGTGTGCGGGGAACAGAAATGTACAGCAACCAAAACCAGACAATTAAAATTAAAAACAATAAGAACCCTTTACGTGTGTTTTAATATTTTCAGCATTCTTAAAAGGCTAAAAAAGAAATGCTCTAAAAAATCCTCAACATCTTGCCTTACCTACATTCCTTTACTTCCCTTTACTTCCTTTATGCTAATTGCTGCCAGTGAGATGATAAAAGGTATTTTCTGAAATTTGAGATGATTTAACGATTGTGAGCCTACTGTATTATGAGGAAAATGATCACAGAACTGTTCTAAATTATTTTTTATCCTTGGAGCACAAATTCAGGTCCATAAAGACTTGCATGGCAGAGACTGGAGAGGATGAACCTGACTGGCCTGCACAGAGTCCTGACCCTAACCCAATAGAACACCTCTGGGATGAATTATAGCGCAGACTGAGAGCCAGGCCTTCTCGTCCAACAACAGCCTTCTGGAAGAAAGGTTAAAAATTCACATAAACACTTCTAAACCTTGTAAACAGCCTCCCCAGAAGCATTGAGGCTGTTATAGCTGCAAATATGTGGAGCAACATCACATTGAACCCCTATGGATCAGGAATGGAAAAAGGTCAATGAAGCTCATATGTAAGGCAAGGCAGGGGAGTGAATACTTTTGAAAATAAAGTACATTTTAGGCTCAGATATCAAGAATTATAGGGCAGGAAGTGGAGATTGTAGATAAAAAATACGTTGGGCTCTTTAATCAGTTTGATTTAACCAAAAAGTCAAGGAAGGTTGACATCGTCTGTTCTGACCTTTCTTCTTTTGCTGTAATAACAGGAAATACAGCCTGACTGACCTAAACAAGGATGACACTCTACCAGTATCTGTTGTCAGTGCTGGATTCCAGCTCATGTTTCCCTGGCAATGCACATATTCATGGGTTAGATGGACATAGGGATGAGGAACTTCATTTGTTAAATCTTCAAGCAACAGATTTCTTATTTCAATTATAGTCTGTGATTTAATTGGTATTCAATTATTCCCTTTTTTGGTTCTATCTCAGTTTTACCTGCTTTTCCTGGACGTTTTGGGGTTTCTAAGCCCTTATTGGTTGTAGTTTTGTTTTTGTTTTTAATCAGGGGCCTTGCCTTTTTGTTAAATGTTGTTTTTTTTATACACTTTGCTGTGATTTTATATATTTTAAGCGTTGTAACACGAACTGCCCGCTGGGACACTAATGATGATCTGTGGTTGAACAAAAATTGGTACAAACTCTGTATCACCGGCAGCACCCTTCTATCACTTCTTTCATTTACTATACAGGGACAAAGTGTCCACCCATCAAGCTATAGAGACTTCCCAGTTCCTGTACAGCAACATTGATTTCCCTCTATATTGTCTCACCATGTCCCTGCATTTATATTGTTCTGTCAAATTCCCACAGAGATACCTTATCTCCCCTAAGTATAGTTTTTCATTTTGTTCAGTTCCTTTAAAGTTAGAATAAGATAGAAATTGAAAAAAAAAAAAAAGTCCAGGGTTTGTGGCAGCAAAAGTTGTACTCCGCTGGTAAGCATCTGACAAGACCAACTTTTTGACTGATTGTGCTTTGTCCTAAGTACAACTTCAGCAAGTTCTTACCCTACCTATTCAGCCTGTGACACGTAAAATAAGTCTTAGAACAAAGCTTTTCACGTACATGTTCTAAATCCTCTTAGTTAAACAGGTTAAAATCATTATCATGAATTGACCTGCTGTCAAAAACCTCACTGCTAAACACCCCCAAACTAAGGAAGCACAATGCAAAGAAGGCCAAGCTCTGTGTCCTAATCAATCAATGTTCTATGCTCTTCTTTTGGTCAAAAATATATGAATATATTTCTGATTCAGCTGAAGAACATTTTGCTCATCCATGCATTGATTGCCTCTCTGCATTTTTCCAGACCTGGAATTGGTTCATTGTCACTTGGTGACATGGTAATGTGCAGCTGGGTGTCGCCTGCATCACTACGGTAACTCATGTTGTTGTTTATGAAGATCTGAGTTAGAGGGCGCATGAAGATACTGAAAAGAAAGGAGCCTAAGATGGACACTTGGGGAACATCAAATGGGATTTTTCCTGATCTCAAGTATAGAGTTAGCTACTGAAACATTAATGTTTTTGCCCATTAGTAGCATCTAAACCAGTCCAGTTCTGGACCAGAAAGGTTGGTACCTTTTATTCCAGATGCTCCAATAAAATGTGTAGATCAGTGCTGAATGGTGCACTAAGGTACACATCTCTTTTGATCTGTGGATCTGAGAGGTTCCTCCTGGGTCTGTGGGCCTGTTCCCTTGTACATACACTATCCTCCCCTACAACAAGAAGGATAGTGTCTATATGAGGATTGTAGGAATATGTTTAGGGTTTGCCCATTTGTATGACCCTGTTGAATGCTTGTGTGTTTTTGTATTGCCTGGATTGTGTGAATGTGACTACATGAATGTGAATGTGTTTCTGTCCTCTTGTCAGGTTGAGTCAGCATCCTAGGCCCCAAGTACGAGCAGGGCCTGTCTGCCCCCCCTTCTTATGCTCCCTGCCAGTTACAGGGGCCTGTGTCTGCTGGCACGCTGACGATTCTCTGGGTACGGGGTTGGGTACTTCAGTGGGTTTCTATCTCGATGCTGTGGAACCGTGGGATCTTGGAACTATGACCTCCGGGGTCGGTCCCCTCAACTGATCCCTTTGGGGTTTGGCCCTTCGAGGGTTGGGCCCTGGGTGCTCTCCTCATTCTCACCTCATTCCCAGGTGATTGGGGCCTTCCTTAGTCGCCCCCCTTTATGTTCCAGTGATATATATTTTCCTCTCCACTGTCGCTACAAGCATGCTTAGTGTGAGGGATTGTATTTGAGTCAATGAGTCGATGCAATCAACTGGTTTTCCTATAGATAGAAAAACTTTATATCAATTTGACTGTATGATCTGGTTGAACTGTAAAGTGCCTTGAGATGACATGTGTTGTGAATTTGGCGCCTATATAAATAAACTGGAATTGAATTGAATATAAAGTGCCTGGATAATGGGGCTGGCAAGGCCTCTATTTCTATGCTGGGCCCTGTAGGGCGAGTCTGGGGCCATCCACACCTGCTACTAAACATATTTTCCTTCTGAGGAAGCTTTTTAAATCCTTTATACATGAGCATGCACGTGCATACATCCCATGGGAGTTTGGTTCCAGGTCCTCACAGATACAGACTAATACTAAATGTTAATCTGCAGCTACAGATATTGACCCCCTGAATGTAATCACCATAGGTTTTCCTTAAAAACACATGGATATCTAAGGGAAACCTGCTGCCCAGGAAGTTATTTTTTCTGTTTAGTTTAGTTGTTGTAATTTTACTGTTTTGTTCTCTCTTTTCTGTCCCTCTCATCTCAAACAGGTGTGGAAGCAGACTTCTAGGAGTTACTGAATATCTTCTGTGTCTATTTTTTGCTGTTTTGGCAATACAGGACAATGCATAAAAAAAAAAAACCTCATAAAATATACTTTAATTTAATTGACTTAAAGGGGAATATAAACCAGAAAGACATTTTAATGATGAATACATAAGCTATTAATACATACCAATAAAAATTGCTTAAATACAATTTTATTTACTCAAAATACACATCAATACCTGAAAGAGGGCCAACCATGAGTGGAGACTTGTTAAGAAGAAACACAACTGCATGATAAAGTAAAGTAGTGAAGATTGGAGCCGGAAGGGGCCGAGTGTCACCAGGAGTTGAGATCAGTAGGAAGTCACAGGAACACTCTCCAGGCTGAAACATGCCTCTCTTCAACACACACATGCTGCGCCACAGGCTGCTCCAACCACAGACTCACGCAAGCAGGCAACATCTATTCAGTCTGAAAGGAAAGTAGAGAAATAAACTCCTGGGAGGTGGTTGATACATACTGAAGCTAAGGAAGCTGAAAACACACCCATGGCAACACTTCTACATTGGTTTACAATGAGTCACATTCACGGGTAGGGAATGTTTCCGCCACTGACATGTATACCTCTGCTAGCTTCCCCAGAGGGCACATTAAACACCAACGCCTGCTTCAACATACTCTGGAAATGCAGTGAATATTCGGTAGCCTGTTGTTGTCTGAAACTCACATTTATACAAAGTGCCCCAGAAAAAAAAGAAGTTCTACCTCCTACTGCTTGGCTGATAGGCCATCACTGCGTTCAACTCCCCAAACCTAAGCGTCTGTAAAATAACCAAATCAAACTCAGTTTAAATAATGTCACTTCTTATTCCACCTTTATTTCAGGTAATAGATCATTCAAAAAGCAAAAGTTTTCACCCCCAAAGGTTATATTCTCCTGCTTTCAGTAAGTTTTTTTCCCTGGTTTATGTCAATTTCTGCTTCCAATCTGCTGTACTCTCCAACCCAGCAGTAGATTGGCCTCTGAAATCCCAGAAACGCCCTCTGGTCCCCCTACATATGAGTAGCATCACAGAGCTAATGGTCCATGATCCAGATAGGCTGTTACTAAATCATCTGAGAGCTATTGATTGGCGGATCAATGCAAAAATATGGATACCACTGATACAGCATTTTAGGCTCTAAAATCCAGATAGCAATGCTTTCAATACTTTAATCATTTAAAGAAACGTATGTTTGATAACAAAAATATCCTAAATAATCACTTTGTTGGTAACAACATTTTCATGGTAAATGTGTAATGTGTCAGTGCGCTGCATGCACTGCAACAAAGTGGAAGAGCATAAAACAAGTGTATTGCAAAATTTCCCCACATTCCTTGATTGGTTCTTGGCTGGTCCCCTACATTTCCTTTTTAAACATCAATCTTGGTACTAGAATATTCTTTCTGTCATTATTTGTTGACATTAAGATCTAAAGAAAAGCGTCATCTCCTGATCAGACCAGAGATGATACAAGAGGGGGTCACTCCGGTGGCTGGAAGTTGGAAGGGATTTCCCCAGGAGTTAGAGGAAAGTGGGCTGCCATTGGTCTGCCATTCAGCTAGGACTGGCCATTTTTAATGATTGCTACTTTATCATCTTTTTTAAAATTGGTTTTAAAAAAATATATATAAAAAAGGCTACAAAATAAATACAGTCTTCAACCAACATCTGCATCATCCATAGCCATCTTTACCTGAGATCTATTTAAAGTAGATGATGTCGATTAGATGTATATGGTTCAAAACTGACAGTTAATGAAATGTATGCAGATCAGTTTGATTTGCGGAATTAGCTAAATAGTTAAAGGGAATATTTAATTAGAGTCACCCAGAATGATCAAGCAGTGAAATTATTTTGTACATTTATCGAATGCATCAGGTGTAATTGTAAAGTTTTGGTTTCAGACAGAGTTTTTTTTTATGTGTTCTCCAGCAGCTTTGTGGCAGCAGAAAAACAGGACAGGAAGTTGGGGACAGAAAGAAGAAGGATGTCTTTTTTGAAATTTAATGAAAATTTACTTTGATTTTCTGGTTGTAGAAACACCTCCTGGAAACGTCCCCATTTAAGTCCACTGCATTTCACCTCTTGTTATTAATAGTCTCTAGATAATAATACATTCTAAGTTTTTTCATTTATTGGGGGACTAATAATGAACACAGTCAGATAAACACAAATCAAATTAACATTTTGCCAAATAAAACAACAAAAATCCCCATCGTGTACTTCACACATGACTATGCCGACAGAGGGATGCTGCAGACGGGCTAGGATGAGGCCTGGCTGAAGTTAGCCTTAGAGGTCCGCTTCTGATCTTAAAACGTTGTTTTATAGAACAACAGAATCAACTCAGATTCAACCTCTGCCGTTTCACAGGATGCACAGCTTTGAGTGGTAACTAGGTGACTGCCAGAGAGTAACCAGAAACTTAACGGACTGATCCAATCAGCTCTCTGACAACCAGTCTCCTGGATCACTGGTTGAACAGAGCATCGCTTTGGACAGAAACGCTGCACAGGTTTCAGCAGCAACCTCCTCCCCACACCCCGATCTCTCTTGTTGTCTGCGCAGTCGAAGTTCTTCTAATCCGCACATAGTGCATGAGTTATTGTATTGCCTGCACGCTCTCACTCATCCGTGAACAACTATATATACCAGGGAGACTCCAGGAACTTGCAGGAGATGTGGGATGTCTGACACCGGCACTCAGCCCCCCCCCTGTGTACGGGCGAGGCGGGGTTACACCCTGGACAGGTCGCCAGTCCATCGCAGGGGCAATACAGAGACAAAAATGACAAACAACCATTCACACACACACTAAGGAGAATTTAGAGAAGCCAATTAACCTAACAGTCATGTTTTTGGACTATCGGAGGAAGCCAGAGTACCTGGAGAGAACCCACACATGCTCAGGGAGAACATGCAAACTCAATGCAGAAAGACCCTGGGGCGGAATCGAAACTGGAACCTTCTTGCTGCAAGATAGCAGTGTTACCTACTACACCACTGAGGAGAACTTAAGCTAATGCTAATTAATAAAAATTTGAGATTAAACAGGAAGCAGTTGTTTCCCAGTGAATAAGAAGCAGGTGATTCTGTGTCTGACCCCTCATCTCCTGCTGCAAACCAACCCTCTGACTGAAAAACGACCCCGTTGTTTAAAACTGATCAAACTGATTTAATGAAGCAGACAAACGATTTTAAACTTCATCAGTCGCTTTAAAAAGGCGCCATTGGTTCCATCAGCAGGGATAAAAACTCCCAGTTTGGCTTAATGAGAAGAGGAGCTAGATTTGTTTGAGACTTAACGCACCATGAGGCTGAGGAAAATCTCCTTTATTGCTTTATTGCTGCGCCGTTAGCCAATGCACAGCTTCAGCAGTAAAGAATCACACGTACCTTTGCTTTGTTTGCTCCCTGTTTTTGCTGACCTGAGACTGTTTTCAGGGTTTAATACCCCTCCCAAAGAAATGATGAAAACCCACAGAGCAACATCTATATGCTGTTGTGATTATTGTTCACTCTGCCTCGGATGCGGTTTGGCTGCAGGAACAGAGCGTTATTAGTCTCCATCTTATTTAATTAGTCAACACACTGTTGTCTCCAAACTACAGGATGGCAGCAGTAAAAAAAAAGGATTGTTTCCAACAAAGATCGCACCATGATTCACAGAAACCTCTGGGATTTGTTTGCTGCTTAGTCAGCAGAGGACGAGGAAAACAATGCAGGTTCAGAGGAAAATGAGGTTTGCTGAAGTAAAACTGAAACTGAAAATAAAAACTAACCCCTAGGCTAAACGCTCTGTTTCCTCTGTAAATACACCGTTTTAAACAATAAATCTTAAGTTAAAGTAAAAATAGTTTAACAGATGACATGTGATGGGTTATAGTTTTAGAATAGGAATTTAAAAAGTCAAATTTGACTGAAAATACATGAATTTCTGGATTAATTTGAGGTTTTGCTGCACATTTAAAAGTGAAAGTTACGAGTTTAACTCCCCCTGTTCACTTAAAGGCATAATCAGACTCACCCTCTTATTCTTTTCTCTATGCCAGCTGTTAGCCTTGTTCACTGACTCCCAACCTGCTTGACCCTTTGCAGCCCCTTTGCTTACCTGATGTCATCATTTAGTCAAATTGATTCAAAGTTTTCTAAGGAAACTGATTGCATCGACTCATTGACTTGAAGGAAATCCTCACACTAAGCATGTTTGTGGCAACAGTGGAGAGAAAAAAAAACTCCCTTTTAAAAATTTCAGTATCTTAACTCAATTTATTTGTTCAAAGAAAGAAATAATACAGGTTTGAATATTCCGATAACACACAGACCTGCGTGTTCGGGTCAGTTTTCTTGTTCGCCTGTCGATCTGATTGTTAGTCTAAATAAACCACCCCTCTCAGTCTGATTATAAATCCATTCCAGCCTTGCCCAATCCGATCAGAAGATTTTACACGACACATTTTTAGTCTGATCGGCTCTTAGTTCTGTCATAAAAACAAACATAATAACCACCAATACCACTGAACAAACCTGAAGCTGCAGGTGCAGCAAAACCATCTGAACCAGGGGCTGTTCTAGACCAAATCTACCAGGGGGCCAGGGTGGGGGCCCAGTGTTTTCATGGGGAATAGAACAAAAGTATAAGATAAAAAATATTTAGTATAATAAATGAGCCATAAAGTTAAGGTTGAGCACTTCTGATCTAACAGACAAAAACTGTGATCTTTTCTGAGAACGAAGCTTAATACTGACTGCATTTTATAAATTATCTGGTAAACTACGACTTTGCTCCAAAGGACAAATCAGTAATGGTTCTTCTCACATGATCATATGATCACAGTTCAACATAAAAAACTGATTTAGAGTAATGTAATGAAAAAAAGTAAAGATACTCCTAAAATAAGTGCATTTGTCCTTAATCTGAATAGGCTGCCAATAGAAATAAACCTTTCTGCTTTTAAAATAAGATAACTAGATAATATGGACTCGATATAAGGTCATTGAGATTGTTTTCTTATTTTAAACATAAATCTTAATCCATCTGCAAATTGTCTTTCCCCCTTGAATCAAAATGTTCCTACTTATGTTTAGATTTTTGCTGTGGGTGTTTTCAGTGGAACCAGTTCTCCAGGGGCACTGCCCCCTTTTGGACCTTGTCTAGAACAGCTCATGGGCAGAAACGCTCTTTAACCAGCACTGATGTTTTTCCACAGACGAATATTAAATTACACAATCAAATCTCTGTGTTGTTAAATATTTGAATATATATTAGCCACCTGCCTCTGTCATCAAAATATGCAGCAAACACAACATTAGAAATGTCTCCAGCTAAACCCTGTTATTGTGTTGTTATTTTAAATGAAATGTTTCAAATAAATATGTTTTTTCCCTATTCTTGTTTGATTAAGACTAACATTATCGTAGCCTTGGCGCTGATGGTTGGCAGTTTCATTTGAACTGTAGGTTTTCTGAGATTTTGATTCTGACCTGTTTTCTGCTCCTTCTTGATATCAGAGTTTTGCGTTGCCCTTTCCTGCTCTGTCACTTTAAAAAGATAACTATGCTTTTCATTTAATAACATCACGTTTTATGGCATTTATTATGGCAAACATGAAAGACCAGCATGTCTACTGCTAGTATTAGTCTGTTCCATTCAGATTCATCTGCTGCTATTTCTAATGCCAGTTTAGCAGAGCGCTTAGCAGAGTTTTCTGAACTAACAAAGGAAAAAAAATGTTTTATGTGCAAACTGTGCCCACCGGGATTTAACAAACAAGTCCGTACATCAGCCATGTCCACTTCAGATTTAAAGCTACACATCGAGTTAAAGCAACCGAGCAATCTTGGGTAATAACTGCTAATAAATGACTGATTTCGTACGTTCTTCATTCAGAATGAGGAACGTACGAAATCATTTTTGATTCAGATTTTTTCAGCAGAACCTGAATGTTCCTGTCAGTTTTTGGTTTTGAACTGTCTTCCTGGATTGGTCTGGATCTTCCTGTACCGAACTTGGACTGTTTACTGACCTCGGCTTGGATTCCCCTTAAGTAAATCTTTGGCTCTCTGATCTTCTGGTCTGTCAACCTCAGATTCAGCCTCGGCTCTGGATATTCCCTCAAGGTTGCTTCCTCTCCGCTCGGCTGGCGTCAGCTCATCATCACCCGTAGCTCTGAAAACGGCAACGGCTGTAAGCGGTGGCCAATCTCCCTCCCAGATTCCTCCCTTCCTTTTGGATCGGCATGGACTTCGAACCTGACCTGTGTTTCCCTCTCTGCAGAGATCCAGTTCCTCTCTGCTGACAATCAGCAGCTCGCCGTGTTTGTGTGTTGGTAATTTAAACTAAAGCCTGTTGAAATTTGTCCTGATCTGACCTTTTGAATATTAGGTCCAAGGTTCTGAGGTCCTGACTAACATCAGGAGGCCACAGTGCAGGGAGAGAACCTTGCATGGAGGTGAGGACATTAAGCTATAAATCAAAGTTTAAAAAATCCCTTTTTTCTTACCAAACATCATATAAATAGTAAATATATTGTAATGTTTTCGCTTTGCTGGTGATGTAAATATTATCCTTCCAAACAGTGGAATAGTATGTAAAGTAAAGCAAAAGCTTTGTCAGTCTGAACCTGGAGGATGTGGAACCAAAAGCAAAGAGATGGTAAAATAGTGAAAAGCAGTACACCTGTGACAGGAAATGTTACTTTACTGAACTTATTTCAGCTTATTAAAGGTCAAACAGAGCAGCTTCACATTTCTCCAAAGCTAAAAGACAACAGAGGAAATGAAGAAGAAGCTCAGTTCTGCAGGCATGGAGGATTATTAAGGTGAGGGACGGATTGGCAACAGTAGGACGAACAAAACATCAGATAACTGAGTTCACATGTTGATCACAGACTCCCACCTGTCTTAGCTTAAAGACAGAATTATGATTACTGATGCTGCTCATGTAGGATCCAGAGTTTTTTTAGGAAACCAGTCCTGCCTTGAGGTTTGCTGTCTTTGTTCAGTAGCTTATCGCTGTGTGCAGTGCTGCACCGTGTGGGCGGTAAACCTGATGCTGCTAGACCTCCACGGAAATCTACCCTGTCACTACTAATGACTTTATTAGGAGCAATCTCCTTTAATCTAACCTTTTGAACATGTTTGTTCTTCTACTAATCTGAAGCTGCCATGGAGGTCTGGCTGTACGTAACACATTGCAACAGGTTCACTTTTAATGTCTCATACATAAGGATGCCTCAAGGGTAGTGAAAAGTAAACTGAGGAAAAGATGCGCTGTAGAAAATATTAAGAATGACGCAGGAGGACAAGTTACTGAAGAGTCTTAAAGGAAAAGTCCGGTCAGCAAGAATAATCAATGTATCATTATTTAGACCTAAAAGTAATACGTTCACATTGATTTAATGAATTGAGCGTTAATCAGTAAAAATAAAAACAATAATTTTTGGTCGCCAATCACTGAGTCTGGGAGCGGCCATTTTTGCCCAAATATAGTAACCCCTCCCTCCTGCCATCTTCCAGCAGTGACGTCACGCGGTACGCGGTAAGCCTAGCGCCATTCTCCCCCGCACAAGCAAAATCAATGGGAACTACTAGGACACATTCTGCAATCAACAACAATTATTGAAGATTTCCAGAGGACTTCACCATTGAAATTCACCAGAGCTATAGTGAAACTGACAATGCCCACGTGCATGGCAGCTGGATGTTGGAATACATCAGGTAAAGTGAAAAAAGTTATTTCTACCTTTCGGGTTCCTGATCCTCCATGGATCGGGTTAATCGTTGGATTGCCAACTTGAAGAGGGAGGATTTGCCATCGAACTTCTGGCCAGAAGAAAAAAGTCATTTAGCCAGCGTTTGGAAGAAGAAGAATGTTTTCAAGATGACTTGGATAATGGCGGCGTTGTAACACCAGATACAGCACTGGGACTTGATCACTTCTGAATATGACCAGACTTTAAAATGAATGGATCTGAAATGTTATCACAGCAGAACCAACATTTGGGTTTCCTTCTTTCTGGCAAGGAAACCCTCCAGCAGAATGTTCATTGAATAAATTCATATTTTTAGTGAACGGTGAACAGTTATCTTTTGAAGTAATGAACGTGAACGATAGCGACATTCACTCTGAGCGACACACACTGCTCACGTTCCCATTCAAATGATAACGATTTTTAATTGGATTATTAAGGCAAACAGTATGAGGGACCAGCATGTCTACTGATAGTACTAGTCTGAGTGATTCAGACTCATCTGCTGGTATTTCTGAACCAAGTTTAGCAGAGCACTTGGCAAAGTTTTATGAAGAAAAAAGGAGGACTCAGACAGAAAAAAGAAACTCGTTTTTGTGCAAACTGTGTCCAACGGGACTCAACAAACAAGTCTGTACGTCAGCCACGTCCACTTCAACTTTAAAGCGACACATCAAGTTAAAGCAACCGAGCTATCTCGAGAAATATCTGCTACTGAATGAGGAGAATAAATCGTTTTGGATCCAGATCTTTTCAGCAGAACCGGAATGTTTGTGAAGTTCTGTGTAATTTGGCTAAATAAAGACTTCACTGCACATCCAGTAAACCTGGACTGCATTCAGTATTTTCCATTTCTTTCCATATATTATGATCACACATTTAAAGGGTGAAATATGAGGTTCTATACCAAATGAACTTCAATCTATTCATTTTAATCATGATCTGGCATAAAATTGATCTCCAAGCTCAAAGACTAGAAGCTTTTCACCAAACACAGATACTGAACCAGGAGTAAACTACAATCAGAGACAATAAGAAGCCTCTGATTGTTCTAAAACCAATTAAGGCCTTTACCTGTCGTACATTGTCTCATGCTTGTGTCATAGGTAGGATATCTTTGATCAGTAAAGCCTGTATCTGCTGAATATGTTTGGATCTTTGTGATTAAGCCTGATCGCTGAGTAACCAAACCGCAAATCCATAACATGCTGGTCTGCATGAACAGAATGATAAACCGGGCATGAACAGGTGATGTAAGACGCCTCAGTGTGCCTCAGCATATTCAGCCAGGTGTCTGTAGGGACAGAGTGTTGGATTGTTTAGCTGAACTTCCAATCTAACTCAAATCTATATTTTCTACAGACTTTTTTATGGTAAAACTTTATGTTGATGTTGGGCTTTAGTTAAAAGCTGCTGTAAAGTCCAGAGTATCAAAGACGCTTTTTTTCTGGGCTCTTTGTGCAAACCTTCAAAGCCCATAAGGGGGGACTCTGCTCAAAGGGCCATTTTGGACTCATCCTTGATTAACCTCATTCATCGAAGGGTGCTAACATTACCCAGCCATGCTATCACAACCCGTCTCTATTCCATCAATCAGAGATGCACCTGCACACAGTAGATTAATGTTGCTGCATGTGTAACTTTTAACCTATGGTGTAAGTAACCTGGAAACTAGTAAAACGAGCTATGGCTAACTGCTTGCTCGATTGTCATAAATCATAACATCATTTGAAAGAAAGGTTTATGAAAAAGGTTCCAAATTGCCTTTATTGGATTTTTCCAAAATCATCAAAGATTGATATAAAAATTATTTGTCTTTTTACTCTGTTCGCCACAATTGACCAATGCCGCGTCTGCATGATAGCTACGGCTCCATTCTCCTCACTCATACCCAAGTTACTCCCTCAGTTGAGGCAAGAACTCTCCTCCGATCTGAAGGGGGCGGAGCACCTTTTACTGGTCCAGAACCATGGCTTTTATCATATACCCCTTTCCCACTGGCCGAAACACCAGAAAATCGTCTTTCAGTGGCATTGGGAACAGCCCACTGACATGTGTCTACAACAACTCGGCAAGCTTCATGCATTAAAATTGCCTCTGGTCTGATCGGCATGCTGTGGGAACAGCAGAGCCCAGTTGACCTGCTAATTTACGTGAAACAATTGAATGCAACGTACGGACGCCAACACACCACACCAGTCGCATCTGATCTAACAAGCCGAAACAACTCTGCTTATGTCTGATAAACATGGAGCCGCACAGGTGACAAGGATTAGGACAGATAAAATAGAGAAACAGTAAAGCACACTGACTACGTTCTCGCTCCTATTAATGTGACTCTCCATTATTTATTTACTTGATTTCATCCAAGCTCACCAAGCGTGATACATGATCATCATGCTTGATTATCACCAAGCGTGATCATCAGACACGCAGTTTTGAGAAATAGTGGCCACGCAGCTTGCCAGAGGGAGGTCCCACTCAGCTTTTTGGTCAAATGAGAGCCAAAAGCCGTTTGTTAGCGGATTGACCCAATTTTGAAAAACCCGGGTTTTCAGTGGGAAGTCGGCTTTAGAGGAGCTCACTCACATATGGGCAGCTTCTCACTCAACTGCGTACCGCCTCAGTGAATGCTGTAGCAGCCAGCAGAACCACATCCTCTGCTGGTCCCCAAAGCATACCCCTTCCAATCCTTGGCTGCATCTAGAAATCCTGTCTGATTAGGTCCGGTAACAGAGGCCAGCCCTGCTGAAGTCCAACAACAAGTCTGACTTAAGGGGTTGTTCTGGTTTTTGGACATGAAATTGTGTGAAATGTTGACCGTCTGCAGCTGAGATGTAAAAGTGTCTCTACTGTCACAGAGCCTCCTGCTATAAGAAACGTCCAGAAACGTACTAGAGAAAAAGTAGTTCCAGTACGGAGCGGGGGTGCAAAGAATCAAAGGTTTTGAATCTAGAAGAAAACTACGCATGAGACCCGTTAGACTATTTTAAAAATTCGTTTCAGGCCTGGATTTCAATTGGGCTCCATCCATTTGGATCAACACCCACCACTTCTCGGTTCCAGAACCCTTTAACAAACCCTGTTGCAGAACAGGACACCGTAGGGAGTGGCGGCCTAGTGTTTAGGGCATTGCACTTGGCCCCCAGAGGTTCTGAGTTCAAGCCCCTCTGCTGATTGCAACTCTGGGTCCCTGAGCAAGACCCTTAACCTCACACTGCTCCCTGGGCACTGCACAATGGCATCCCACTGCTCCCCAAGGGGATGGGTTAAATGCAGAGGTGAACATCTCCAGTGTGAGATTAACAAAGTTCAGTTATTATTATCAGCAGTGCTTTTCACCTAGTATAGGTTGGACAATGTTCTTCTGATGATGATGAATTTGGCTAAATTGGTTCATCTTTATCCAACATTTTCCCTCTTCGTCTCAAGCTGGCTGCCGGTTCCTTCTGTTTTCTTCTGTATCTAGTTTTACCTTTTATGTTTTCTTTCATAACCTTATTTTAACTTTCCCCGGAGGAAATACAAGAAAGAAAACAATTAAAACACCCTCCCCATGCTCCCAGCACTCATCTCCAACACTCTTCTTCTGCAGTATTCGATAATCTTTATTACATTCTCCTGTGGCACAACTGGCCAGAAACAAAAAGTGGGAAATATTTACAGAGCAGAAACAAATGGATGGCCATCCTCTTCGATCTTTTTAGTCTCCCATCAACCACTGTTTTCATATGTTTTTATTCCTTTAGTACGTTTAGGTTTGCCTTTTTTTCCCGTTCTGCTCCTTATCCTTCCCTCGGTGTTCTCGTATTATCGGAGTCTGTCACCACCTCAAAGTGGCTCGTTAGATGATTGAAGCTTGTTAAGGAGGGCAAAGGGAGCAAGGGAACTTTCTAATAGCCGCCGCCATTCATTACCACCAGATGAGGAAGATGGCATGTGGTTGCTCCTGCTTAAGCATAAGAATGAGGACCATTTCTCCCATTTCACCGGCAGATTGAGGACATTTTGCTGGTCTTTTCTTTTCTTTTGCTAATGGTCATTTTGAGCACTAAAATTTGAGTTTAGCGTGAGGTTAGGTTTAGGACTAAGATGGTAATATGAACCCAGAGTTGTCTTTAAGATCAAAACCTAACCTGAGCAACTTGAATCCGTCTTGTGGGCTATAAGGTTTTTAAAAATGTTCAGCTGGAGACATTCTCCCTGTAATGAATGAGCTAGGTAAATACATTAATTCAATTTAATTTATTTATATAGAGGCAATTCACAACACATGCCATCTCAAGGCACTTTACAGTTCAACCAGATCATATACAGTCAAATTGATTCAAAGTTTTCTATCTAAGAGAGAAAACCAGTTGATTGCATTGACTCCGATGACTCAAATGCAATCCCTCACACCAAGCATAACTGTAGCCGGCAGTGGAGAGGAGAAAACTCCCTTTTAACAGGACGATCAGCCTCCAGCAGAACCAGGCTCAGTTTGAGGTAGTCTAGGTAAAGCCTGTTGATGCACAATGTGCTTAAGCCAGGCATACACTGTACCATTTTTTGCCCTTTTCAGGCCAACTTTCCAGTCATGCGAGAATAATCTTTCGATCGGGCCGACTTTCAGCTTGATCATACATCGTGTGTAGTGTAGTATGCAGGGGGTTAACGAGGGACGATCAGACTCTCACAGACACCACCCGATCAGGAAATCATAAGGTGCGGAGAAAATCAAACATGTTTGAAATTCAGTCAGCCCGTCGTAAGGTGGGCTTTTAGTCATTTTTATATAGATTTACCAAATTTTGAGTAGTTAAACCAAGTAGCTACCTCCCAGGATAAGAACTGGAAGGGTTTTTTTCTGTTTTGAAACAAACAACAACCCTGTCAGGATTCCTGTCTGTGTGTTTGTGTTTCTGTGTTTGTCTCCCTTTCTCCACCAGGAGGCGCCTGGTTCTGGTCCACCTCCTCACACACCTGCAGATGGTTACCTCGTTAACGGAGCGTTCTTAAGCTGCTGACTGTCACTACCTCAACTCCAGAGTGTTTGCCAGTTTAGGGTTCTCTAGCCAAGCTGATTTTTGCTGAGTTCTTGTCAACCTGAGTCTTAATCTTGTTTTTGTCTTCGCCTCTCGGCAGGAAGTCATTGTGCAAACTGGATGTTTCGGACCTTCTCTCCCTGGAAGGACCATCTGAGCTTCAAACTGAGCTAAGGATTTAAACTGGAGGTTTGAATCTACTTTTCCCCAAGAGGTCGTTTGAGCTTCACACTGAGCAAAGGGATTCATCTCCACTAAAACCCGTTTCAAGTACCGTAGGAAATCTGAGTGGCAGTCAGCTTCTCCGTTCACCTTCAAACAACGTCTGATTCTGGGTAAACCCTGTTCTGCCCTCCACCATATCAGACAAACACTGGAACTACAGCACATAGACTGGAGACAAAGAGTCAACAACTTCTCTAGAAACATGAGTCATTAACCAAATTCTCCTCTTCAAGTTCATGAATCAAATTTCCCACAGAGCCTGAACTAACCACGGTGTCTTCCCCTCACTTTTCAGCAGTGTTCAGAGCAACACTTCATTCAGCATTATCTCTTCAATAAACCTGTTAAACCTTTTCCCCTAGTCTCTCTGAATTGGTTTCTCTGCATGTGGGTCTGAGCTCTTGATAAATTCATGACAAACCCTTAGTTGTTGAAGGGTTTTTAAGCAGCCGCTGAGTTTGCTTCTGCCTTGGGCCAGCCCGGCTATGGCCCAGACCTGAACCTGAGAAAGAGTCTGTGAAGGTGGCTAAAGATGGCATAGAGGCCTTAAATCTCAGACATACGTGTGGAGTGGAGACACGTCTTTCTAAAGTGCATAGTATCTAATAACTAAAATCATTGTAACTGGGGTTCTGACAGGGGTATGAATACTTATGAGCTCAGCTGGATATAATGGACTGATTAATGGAGAAAACAGCAAAGACTTTTAAAACATGACATCTTTATTAGTGAAAATGTATTATCATAAAAAAGCATATATATTTTTTTATATTTTGGTATTAATCATCAGAGTCTGACACCTTTATTAAAGGAACATTTTGAGGTTTCTGGGACCGCTGCTCAACATTTATTTTCTATCCCGTAAACTAAGCAGTAAAACAGCCCAAACCTGTTGTGTTTAATTAGAGCCTCTCAGTCCGTTCAGATATTAAAAATATGAGTGCTTTAAAATAAAAGCTGTTTTCTCTCTGCTGTTTGCCATGTGTGCAACAATACGGCAATCAATCAACTGATTGTTTGGTTTGTGTCAGCCAGAGCAGCGGCATGAGTCAGCTGACGTCTGCTGGGTACATTTGCTTCTGTTAGATTTACAACCCTGGGGCCCCCAAATTTTAAAGGCTTAGGCCAACAGGGAGGAAAGTGTTGGCACAGACAGGGTGAGTAATGCTCCCTTGCTTTCCTTAATGCCGTCAAGGTGACATTGAACACGCTCCTGAGCCCCCCTGGCTGAGCTGCTGAAGCTAGCGGCTGCCTCTGAAGGAAGATTGTATACAGCTGATAGAAGTTATAACAGATGTTCCTGTGGCCGCTGAGAAGTGGAGCTCTTCCTAATGTGCTTTTGGAGAGGCTGAGTTTGCATCACTGCACCGGCTGGGAAAATTCAAGGCTAATAAATGCATTTTGCTACTTCACTGCTGTGCCTTACAATATTGAAATAATCATGTTTAACTCATTTTTGAGCACTATTGAAGTCTGGCATAATGAGGGGGAGAATTGCTCATTGGTGTCATGTTAACAGCTACTAACAGCAGCAGAGAAACGAGAGCACATTTTTAGCATCTGCAGCAACACAGTCTCAACAGTTTCTAAGCATATGGCAAGAATTCCCTATCACACTTTTTTTGATTTTCATGTTCATGCCAGACAGTTGTTGCCTCTTATCCTGAGCCGATTTCGAATCAACTTTTTAATTTTATTCATACAACTAGGAAATTAGTTTCTAAGGGGAAAAACAGATATCTCTTAAAAACAAAATCCAAAGTTGCAAATGGTATTTGGGGAAACATAATACTAAACATTTACATTGTTCTCAATAATTTAATTATACTTTACACATCTTTATTGATCCAAGAGAAAAATGAAAAGTTCTTGTAATTCATACAGTGTCTTATAACCAGCTGTCTTAGATGCTGATAGCTGTAGGTAGGAAGGATCCTGTAACCGTCTGTGTTAAAGCAGATGTCTGATGAAGAGGAGGCAGGACTGTCATCTCCAGAGGTTCTAGAGGAGTTTCAGAGCCGGTGTAGGTACCAGATCTGCTCAGGTGGTCAGATCTGCGCATGCCAGTGACGTTACGCTACATGATTGGCCGAACGTTGCCACATGATGTAAAACATTGTGGTTGCCCAGACAACGATAATAACATCATGCAGCATCAATGTGCAGAGTCGGGAGCATCTGTAGCGTTAGCGTGTCTAATTACCGATGAATTTTTACCTTAATGATAATAAAACAGAAATAAAAATCAGTTTGTGGTGAACAAAGTAAATGATAGACCATGATATAAAGGGGGAGAGCTGGGTAGCGCTGTGGCTAGCTGTGCTCCATAACTAGGGTTGTCAACTCCCTGCAAAGAAAGGGTCACCTCATGTGCATGCCGACTGACCCGAATGCCTTTACCCCTCCTGGCGTGGTGTTTTTTTAGCACCCTTTGTGTGTGAAATTATTATTTTTTTTACTATTTGACCCAAATCTGCATTGAATTAGATGCATATTTGTGAGTGACATGAACACATGGAAAACAAGTTATTATCAAGCAATTCACTTTGATACAAAATAACAAACTTTGCTAAATAAAATAAGTATTTTAAAAATAAGTCTGTCCTGCTTAACTTCAAACTATCTTTCTGTTTTTCACCCATAAAGGCAATAGGATTCATCTTGTTCATATTTCTTCTGAATTCTACAATTATCTCTCTTGTTTTGCTGACGTTCAGAATCAGATGATTGTTTCCACAACATGCCACAAAGCGGTTCACCAGCTCTTTTAATATACTTGTCTACCTTTGATCTGCACCCAATGACTGCAGAGTCATCCCAATATCTCTGCAGATGAACAGACTCTGTCTGCTACTGGAAGTCAGAGGAGTACAGAGCAAAAAGGAAAATGGAGAGTACCGTCCCCTGTGATTGTGCTCCTGTGCTGCTGACTCCTTGATTAGACAGCTGAGCCTTCAGTCTAACAAACTGTGGTCTGTTTGCCAGGTAGCATTTGATCCAGGTGATTGTTGATGCCTCCACCTGAGTCTTCTGATAATCTGAATGTTCTGGAAAACATGATCCTCCCAGTGCTGTGTGCTTTATCTAAATGACAGTGGGTTTGTTGAACGAGGTGTATGATGACTTCTTCAACTCTAACAATGTCGATAAGCAAACTGCATTAATGACATCATTAATAGAGTGTGTAATGCGAAAAAAAATGTCCGAAATACTGTTCATTATGAATTATATAGATACAGTTCTATCTTTCCACCACATACAGTTCTATCTGTTCTATATCTGAGCTGCAGAGGCAAACCTACAGGGTAGCATGTTTTAGACAACGCTATCTGTTGTCCACAAGTACTGCTAACACACCTCCATTTTTTTTGTCAGTCTTCTTTATATTTATATCTGCTTATTTGATCAGAAAGGCTTGCAGAGATACACTGGAGTTGGCAAAATGTCCTCTCCAGCCATGTTTCAGTGAAACACATAATACTGCATTCCAGATATGCTGATGTCACCACAAAGATGTCCCTTAAAACTGGTGGGTGCCCAACTAGTGGGTAAGTAGTGCTGGAGCAGAGATGCTTAGTGGTCTGAAGGGAAGCTGCAGTTTTTAGTCGTTCTGGGCTCAGCATGGAAGACTTTCGGTCCAGACTTCAATGAGGACCAGGGCTGGACTCACCATCAGGTGTACCTGCAGATTTTTTTGTTTGCCTTTGACTGTAAAAATAATAATTAACGGATTTTAAAAGGAAATTCAGAAAAAAGACACAGAGCAACCCTCCTCAACCTGCCCCTCCCCTCTCCTCACGGCTGACTGAGGCGAACAAAATCAGCCGTTTGAGGTGAACAGAGCTGAAGAGATCATCCTCCCTTGAGGAAATTTATACTAAATCACAAACATGCAAGTGGAAGGGAAGAGAAGCTGAGAGAAAACAGGCTCCTACAAGTGGAATCAGCCCAATGTTCCAAAATAACATGCATGTTTTGAAACCATAAAAGCGACTGGAACAGCAGGAGGGAATCGAAATGCAGGTTGATTCAGATTAGGAGGAGAGATGTGAACCAGAAGCAGCAGTCGAGGTCAGAATATCTATGAACAGCCAGGAAGCAGGAAATGGTAGCACTGGCAGAATGCTTGGATTAAGAATTAAGATTATTTATTTACCAATTTCCAAGTTATGACCATACTAGTAAAGTATAAAAATAAAATACTTGCATGCAGAAAAGTGGCGCCTCCAGAAATGTTTCATGGCAGGGGGCCTAGATAGGGCCACTGAAAATCTTAGGGTGGCACATTGAAACTAAAAGCCATGATTTCAGGGTTTGAATCTTTTATTGTGGTAAACGGGTCTGTAGAAAACATAAAGACTTAAGTAAACACCTACCTTTATTGTGTGTTTTGTTTAATGTTACGTCGCTGACTGTGCATAATGGGATGAAATGCCAAAACTGATGCTACTACAATGAACACTGGTGTGTGGGGTGGCCAGTGGGGCCACGGCCACCCTCTGATGGCAGAAATAGAAATAAATGTTTCTATCAAACATGTGATTTCCAGCGTTGTTTTAACATAAAATAAAGTTACAGTATAGTGTTTGATGTCCTGATGCAGCTTGTATCAGTGAAACATTGCTTTGCCCAAATAGGATAATTTATCACTGGCAGACGTGGGTGGTAACAAGTGACGTTTACTTGAGTAATCATTATAAAACAACACAAAGGTTTTAAGAAGTAGTTTTACTGCAGTTATCAGTACTTTCAGTGAGAACACATGTCCTCTGGTATGCTGTGTGTCTCCATCACTGATCTCTATTCACTGGATTGCTGATTGGCCAAAAAAACTGAAGTCACCTGCCACCATCTTGGTACTCCCCACTTTCCAAGAGTCGCAGCATAAAAATGCCTGAACATGTATGTTGCAAGCATGTAAACATTTTAGCACTTATGTTACATCATCAGGGACCATTTTTCCAATTTAACCATCACAATGAGGAGCAGTTGTTGCAAAGTGAGGACATTTGGCGGTCTTCACATGCTATTTTGCTAATGGTTAGGTTAAGGACTAAGGTGCCAACTGGGTTAGGGTTAGGCATGCATTGGTATTGGTTAGGTTTAAATGACTGAAAATCAATGGAAGTCAATAGTAGTCAACACATGGTCCTCACCACATATAGCAGAAGAAGCAGGGGTTGTGCGTGTTGGTGTGGATGTGTTTTACCTATCCATTTATGTGCTGTATATTTGTAAAAACATCATATATGTTGGGATATTACATGTACTGGGGACAATTTTGCACCTGTACAGATCGTGAATAGTGTCATGAACAAAGCTGTGTGTGTATTGTTATCTGACTACAGTATCATTATGCTCCATTAACACACTAATTTTGTTGTGATGGATTTGCATATGTGTTATATTACATGATTTATAGACTTCATGTACTTCATATGAATATGCAATGTGACTGGGGCCTAATTTTTAGTGTTTTTTAAATTAGATCATGAATCACTATTTTAATGCGAAATCCAAGTTATAAAATGTTATAGGCGGCTTCACGTTATTGCTACATTTGCCTCCTGACGCTTCTAACTAAAGAGTCCTGCAGGCTTATGGCCGGACTGGGAGATTTTATCATGCCAGGAGTCAGTCATGTAAAGAGGCCACCCTGACCTGGTTACATAACTGACTGATATGACTGATTTCTTAGGTAGTAAAATAAAACAGGGCTGCGATTTGGTTTTCCTTCTGAGGAACCAACTGAAAAATGAAAGATTAAAGATAGAGTTCAGCTTTGACACACATCCAAACCAAGCAGAGGAACAGACTGGATGTATAGAACAGCCTGGGTATCAGCTGTTTTACACACTGAGCTATCAGAGAGCTTCGTCAAAGGAGCTCAGGTGTCTTATTGAAAACTGTGTGAAAACTAATTAAGTCAATCTGACTATAATTTTTGTTCCCAATTCAAGAAGTTTAAATGTGATTATAAGGGAGCTCCAGTTCAGCCCAAGTTTTATAAATAAAGGTTTATGGTAGGATTGTATTCCAGCTGTCTATATTTCAGATTCCTGATCTAGTTCCAGGAACTTATGTTATTTTTTTTTATATTATATGGAAAGCACAAATGTAATATATAAAAATTAAATTTCAAATTAAAACATTAAGTAAAATAGTCTTCATTTCATTTATTGTACATTTCACTTGTCAATCATCATTACTTTTGAGCCCCCTGTCAGTTAAAAGTATTGCATGAACTAATGGTATGAAAAATATGCAGGCCAGCAGTCCAATCCCAGGCCGGCGCTTCGGGAATACTCCCAGTTCTCCCTATGGTCAGTCAGGGTATGGTGGCTGGTGATCTCACAACACCGTGTACTACCAACGGCCTGGCAGCAATCCAGTTAATGGATATCAGAGTCTTCATGATGAATAACTAATAATGGCGGATGGCCATGACCACACATGCTGCAACCGATTTTTTTGGGTCCCAGTGCAGCCCTGAGCAGAACCGCCTTAAAACTCTTCACTGTTTTGAACTTTTCCTTTCTTTTCTACAGAAGTCTGCAGGTCCTCACCATGAAAAACTCAAGCTCAAAATTGTAGACTTGCATTTTAATGCCAGTAGTCAACAGTAAATTGACCTCCTCTTCTTTCTGACAGGCATAGCACCACATGCTAGCAGCAAGGAACCCCCACAGTGCAACTTCTTCTCTCCTCCCTTTTGGTGCGTGGAAATAATAAAATACAGACCCCCCACCCCTTCACTCCAACCCTGCTTTGGTTCAAAACCCTTCTTTCAGTTTCAAATAAGACTTTTGCATATCTTGGCAGCTGCTCTTACTCCCACTGCTCATGAAACATTTGGCACAGTGGGAGGTCAACCTTCTGTGAATTATGGCTCTCAGAAATAGAAATGTAATGTTAACGTGACCCCCTCTGTTCTTTTACTGCGGGGTTTAGAGTGAGTCATTGTCACTGACACCGCCCCATGCATCAAGTCAATCCTGCAACCTCTGTGAAAAATGGCTGCCTTTCTTTGCTGGACCTGCGGCTTCGTAATGTGCCAGTCGTGCTGAGCTGCTTTCTGCATCTAAACCTGCAATGCTCTGCTTCTTTAGGTCGCTGGTGGCTTAGCAAGAGATGTAGCGTGAAAGCACTGAGAATCAGTACTGTTTGTTAATATGTCATATTACATGTATCAATACAGCACTTTACCCCACCAACCGGGATGGCTCACACCTCAATCTCCTTCTCATTTAAAACTTTTCATAATGTGTGCGTCTATTAAATGGACACAAAGAGAGCTAACTAATTCGCTACAAGCACATATCCAGCTTTTGCTAAAGCTATGGCAGTCCACTTTACACCCAGAACCAGCTTGGAGAGGAAGTAGATGCTATTCTTATTTTCTAGAGCTGTTTTTCCATTTTCTTTTCAGGCCAAGGACCCCCAAACTGATGGTAGCAGGAGATGGGCGCAATGCTAATTATATGTATTGGCAATTGTATTTTATATTAAACTGGTCCTTTGTGTATATAAACCATGAGGGTCATATACTTTATATATACCTGGATATACTTTCTCCTACATATATATATATACTCTCTCTCTCTCTACAACCATATATACATATATATACTATATATATATAACCATATATATATATATATCTATTGTTTATTCTTCTTATGCATTATTTCCCTTTGTTTTGCACGCTAACATTTACTTCTCCAATATGTGAGTAATTTCTGCTGTTAAGTCAAGCAGCTCATCTAATCTAAATACAATCTAATCTAATCATTGTAATTTCTCCTTAGGATTATTAAAGAGTGACAGTTCACAGATTCCTGGTTGATGGGACAGGTGTTGTGAATGAAACGGTTCCCAGCTTGAAAGAGCTCCTGTGTGTCGCTTAATGTCTGCATTGATGACTGAGAGAAATCTTGTGCCTCCATTTGTCTGTTTACTACAGTGTGTTGAATTATTCTTAATGTGTATTTAAAGACATTTCAATAAATGGAAAAAATTCCAGGGGGGAATATAAAAAAAAAAGTCTAATCAATCAAAACTTCCGTGACCGCCATGCAGTACCTCTGTTGACCTCCGAGGGGTAGCGGACCCTTGATGAAGACCTCCAAGCTAAGGGATGTTTTGCCTTTAGTTGGTACTTTTTAAGACTTTTAATGTCATTTGAAAGAAAATGTTAAGACCAACTTCACAAGAAACACAAGAAAAACTGGGTAGCAACTAATTTACCATAGTGTTTATTTTAACATAAACCATTACTTTAAGGTTCAGTAAACTTTCCATATAGGAAGAAAGCTAAAAACACTTACACTGGGTTGTTTTGACTACTGAATACCCCAATTTACAAACTTTCTTTTGTTTACCTTCTCAAAGTGCAATAACTCTGCTTTCATTTGTGAGGCGTGCTGCCAGGCATTATCTGGAGATTTGGTGCTGTGTCTGGGGTGGCTGTGGAAGCTGCCTTGCAGAGGAGGGAGGAACAGAAGACTGAAAATACCTGTTTATTCTGGGTAACTTGATTTTTGATGCTTTGTTTTTCACACTTTGCGTGTGTGACTCCACTGCCTTGATTCCCATCGTGCCGAGCTTGAATGACTTCTTACACAAAATACACCGTTCCCCATATACATTCCCTGGTACTGGTTTTTAGCCCTGCAGAAAACTCTTAGATGGATAGCCAATTTTTGTTGAACTTACAGGTCTGGTAGCAACATTGGTTTCATTGGTTACGCTATCGGGGAGAAACTAAAATAATAAAAAGTATTGTCAATTATTTTAATGTTTGATATGGATTATAAAAGTAAATCCTATTTATGACATGGTAACAATTTATATACTATGAAAGACTGATTTAAGAACATTTACAATACCAATTAGAGCCTTAGCTTTGTCAAAGAAATCAATGCCTTTTAAGACGTGCTTTTAAGCATCCGCAGGAACCGCATGAACTGGTTCTAACCCTGATTTAGTCTTAATGTTTTTCATCAGGGAAGCTTCCATCCATCCATTTTCCATCGCGCTTATCCAAAGCAGGGTTGTGAGGTGTGCTGGTGCCTATCTGCAGCTGTGTACAGGCGAGAGGCGGGGTGCACTCTGGGACGCCAGTCCATATGGGAGCCACACAGAGACAAACAACCATTCACACACACCTAAGGTGACTTTAGAGAAGCCAATGAACCTAACAGTCATGTTTTTGGACTGTGGGAGGAAGTCAGAGTACCCGGAGAGAACCCACGCATGCTCAGGGAGAACATGCAAACTCATGCAAACAGAAAACCCCGGGCCCGGCATCAAACCCAGAACTTTCTTGCTGCGAGGCAGTAGTGCTACCCACTGTCCCACTGAGCAGCCCTCATCAGGAAGCTTCTTAAAAGTAAATTTTCCCTGAATTAAACCCGACGGCGGATCCATGTCAGCATGTCACATTCAGTGTGGCAGTTTCACTGTATGCCTCTACTGATTTGTTCTCACCCCCAGATATACATCTACACTAAAATATCAAGGTGAAAGTAATCTTCCCAGTCCGCTCTCAACCCAATTGTGAAAATAGATTAATGGCGATAATTTTTGATCACCTGATAAGAGTGATAAGGCGTTAACTGAATCGAAAAGGTGAAATACCTTGCTTTTTTTTTCACTTTTACCCGATGTATAAAGCATCCAAATGTGTTCATTTACCATAATAAATAATTGAAATCTTGATATATTGGACATGTCATTTTGCACAGTGCAGGTTTCCTCTCTCTCTATTTTTTTAAACTGCAACGGCACAAAAGAGAAGAAGAAATTAGCAAAGTATATAACTGTTCATTACCGTTGTTACCTGCTTTAATTGTTTCACATACTCCTCTTTACTCTCTCTTATCATATTTGTTTTTTTTCCCCCAGACACCCCCCCCACACACACACACACACGCACACACACACGCACACACAAACAGAATGTTAGTCTAAGCTAAATCTTACAGCTTTAAATAAACCTCCCATTAGCAGGAGACTGTTTTCCTCCTTTGAAGTCGTGTGTTCAGCTAAAGGTAGACAGTTTCATTACATGACAGGAGGAACAAAAAAGATGATGAGAGACAAATTGAAGCCTATTAGTCGCCCAGCAGAGTCGGCAGGAGGCTATTTATTGGATGTGCAAAGGAAATCTCAGTAGATGTTATGAGGATCCCCACAGATAGAGGCGCATCTTAACAGTCACAAAATCTTACCAAACTTTTTTTTTTTATTAAATCTTTTTATTGAAAAGTCAGAGGTAGAAATAATAAAACATCATCATGGTTAAAAAAGACTTTTAGTTTTTCAAATTTTATCAACATTCAAAAACCACCCCCCTCCCATCCCTCCCCACACCCCGACTGGACCCAAAATAATAACAATTATAGTAAAAATAATAAATTAAAAGAAACCGTACCAACAGTAGACTTCAGTTTTTTTTGTTAAATGTTAAATGTACATCAGAAAAAACTAATTAAAATAGTGAGAGATCAAAATAGTAAGAATAGCTCAATCTCCATTCCAGAGTGTACCTTTCTATATGCTCACATTTTTAAATTAAAACCATAGAATCTTTCAATTTATTGCAATGTTGGTGGGAGTTCTTGGAAGCCACTAAAGTATGATAGAAAGAGTTCCCAAACAGATTGAAATTTGTCTGTGTTATAGAAAATTTGATTTTTTTCCAAGTGCAAAAATAGCATTACATCTTTCAACCACTGAGCGACAGTAGGTGGCGCACTTCCAGTAAAGTAAAATCTCCCTTCGTCCAAGCAGAGAAACAAATGCTATAATGTTTTGTTGGTTCTTAGTTCAATTTGCTTCCTTGTTTAGTAAATAATGCTATCAATGCACAGGCCTGTAAAGTGACTCCAAATAGTTTCGACAATACATCAAATACATCAGACCAACTATCTACATACAGAGATGGGAAGTAACGAAGTACAAATACCGTTACTGTAGTAAAGGAAGTATATTTTTTCTGATATTTTTTACTTTTACTTTACTACTTATTTTTATGGCGACTTTTACTTCTACTCCTTACATTTTTACACAAATATCTGTACTTTTTCTACTCACTTACATTTTAAAATTGTCTCGTTACTTTTAGTTTTGAATCATTTCAATGGAGTTACGTTATTAAGTTATTTTTCCGTCATCAATACCAAATTCAAGCTAATTGGATGGGAATCTACGTTTGCATTTGGCCGCACCACTACAAGATGAATCGACAGATCGGTGATTATTAGCTGACAAATCATTGCAGCAATTGGCGGTGGCGTTAGCATAGTAGCATGGACGGCGAGATGATGAAAATGAACACAGCAAAGGAGATCTAGTCCTATTGGCAGACATCCATTTAAAATGTAGGCAACGGCATGAAAAAAGTGGTTTCTACTTTTACTTTTTATACTTTAATTAAATTTACAAGCCTGTACTTTGTTACTTTTACTTGAGTAAAAGAAGTTTAATCAGTACTTCCACTTTTACCAGGGTATTTTTTAACACAAGTATATCTGTACTTTTACTCAAGTACGGAAAGTGAGTACTTTGCCATCTCTGTCTACATATGGCAAGACCAAAACATATGAGTCAAATCTGCAACATTAATATGACATCTGATACAATTGCTGTCAATATTTGGGTATAAGGAAGAGATACTTGCTCTACTCTAAAGCAAGCGATGGAAAACCTTAAACTGAATGAGATTTAGTCTTGCATATTACGTGCCACTGTTCACTCTATCTTCCCAAACTTTCTCCCTTATATCAACCGTATTATTTCCATCTGAAGCATTTACTCCTGCTGATGACTGAGTCCTACAGCTGATCGAAGACATAAATCGCAGCTGAAAGCTGCAGCAGTTCTTACAGCAGACAATAGGTGTGTTTAGTTCTCCTACATTAGAAGTTACCAGAAGAAAATGTTGTTGTTCACGAGGGAGAATAATTCATTGTGACGTTGCTTCTTCAGTCTGGCACAGTTTGAGGCCTTCAGGGCAGGCTTCATCACGCTGAGAATAGAGGCCACCTCCACAAGGCCAAAGGTCAGCCTGGTAATGCCAGCTCATATTCTGTTTTCTCAGCTAAGGAGGTGCGGTGGCTCTGAAAGCGGAGGAAGGGCAGCTTGCTGGTTAAAAGTTCAGCTTAAGGTCTCCAACAACATTTCTTCTTTCTGGTGTCTTGGAAGAAATGATGTGGACTGGAGGCATGGAGATTGGAGGATATGAGTCACTGCTTATGAAAAGTAGATCCTAATCATTTCCCTGTTCTGTATCAGCAGAGAGCTATGTTTTGGATTAAAATGCTCCACTGCGGAAGTAAACAATTTTACTCCATTACTTGTGCAGAGGTGCAAATCTCAAGGAGGGAAGTTTTCCAGAAACGAGACATGAATAGAAATAGGACAAAGACAGATGCATGTAAACTCTAAACCAGCAGAGCTAGATTAGATGTGTTAGGGTTAGATGGACACTGATTATTATTATGTGACTAACTTATCAAAAATAATCCAGAGTCTTCCCTGTCATCCTGTAGCCATGATGTAATGTTGCCGATTGAGGCAGCGGCTCAAAACTAACAAGTTGAACGAAGACATGAATCCAAAATATATAAGGAAAAAACAAAGGTAATAATATTTAGTTTTTTTCATTAAAGACAGCTGGTGCAGAAACATGAAATAGGCAGGAGGTTTGCTTGGTTTCCAGGTGGGAAACCAAGATGTATGTATTCAGAGAAGGATTTTTGTGTATTTATCTACGTCAGGCATCCCCGAGGTCGGTCTTTGAGGGCCGCCGTCCTGCATATCATGAAACGGGACAGATGGACCCAGTATTCAAGGTGAGACAGCCAGTAGGAAATAACAGAACAGAACAGAACAGAAACGAAGCATGCTGCTGTGGATCTGCGGCTTGCAGCGGCTGCAAGAGGGGGACAGTGCAGCCCAATCACTGACACTCTTTGTTGGAAAGAAACACAGGTAAGTGACTACGATCATCTAATCATAATCTCATTGAGTCACTTTCGCAGTTCCGTCCATCTCCATAGAAAGGGGTGCTGGAATGAGTAACTGTAATTTAATGCTTTTAGAATAGAGCTTTTTAAATTACAACTTTTAAAATGCTTTTAATGCCAGCAAACAGCAAAAATAGACACCAAAGATATATAGTAATTCCTAGAAGTCGGCTTCCATACCTGTATGAGACAAGAGGAACAGAAAAAAGACAACATAAGAGAAAAAGAAGAGGACAGAAAATCAAAGTAAACATCAAGAAAAGCTTCCAGAGCAGCAGATATCCCGTAGATATCAATTTGTGTGGAAGGAAAACCCATGGTGATAGCACAATATTATGGTATATATCTCTGTAGCTTTAGCTTAGCATTTAGTATCAGTCTCTATCTCTGAAAACCTCAATTTACAAAGCTCCTTCACAAGATAAAAATGCTATAAAGCAGGTGTGTGCGGCCCCAGAGTCACCCAACAGGGCCCAGAATGATAAAAAGGTGATGCTGGCCCCAGATATCCAGAGGCACCCCAGATCACTGGGACACAAGGAAGGCAGATATAGGAATGGTCACCCTGACCAGACAAGGGGGGAGATGAGAGGCCCAAAAGGGCCCAGTCCTAGAGGGGTGATAATGCCAACCTTACGCCAAAGATGGACCTATATGAGAGTCCAGGGGTCCGAGGTCCAAGAGTAGCACCACCCCCTAGTGACATCTAACATCCAGACTGCAGACCGCAACATTAACATTACACCAAATATTAAGGTTAAGAGGCTGAGCTCGTAGATGAGGATAAATAACATAGTTATGTATAATATATTACATTTCTTACTGTATATCCCTGTAATTATTACACACTGTAGCTTTAAGATTAATATATTACCACACTTCAGTCAGTAAATCCCTAAAATTATTACACTGTATGTAGTGCCCCCCACCTTCCCGCCCCCCTCTCTGTCACCTAAATAAGTGAAAATCATCAAAGATTGGCATGGGGTATTTCCAAACTAGGCTCTAATATGGGTTTTTCTTTAGTTTACCTTTCTGACTTTCTTAGTAAACCTGTAGTAACCACCCCAAAATAACTCACAAACAGCAACTAAGGAGTGAAGAAGTAGAAGTATATTTCAAATCACAAAAAAACAGTAACATTTCTGATATATCCACATGACAGCTCAGTTAACAACTTGCAAAAAGTAAAGCCACCGTCCGCCTCCCACAGAGACACGCAGTAAAAAAGCCTACATGTGTAGCATTTGGCTGCAGTTTGCCGGCTGTAGGAGGTAATCCAGAGGCAATTTCACAGTCAGTGGTTGAACCAATAAATCCACATATACGCCGATGTATCCCATAGTATGGTATGCAGCGTAACATTATTTGACTATCTCGGCTGACTTAAAGGTATTGACTGAGTTAGCCACTGACATTGTGTCTAACGTTAGAAAGTAGAGTAAATAGAAAGTATTTCCCCGTTAAATGTAAATGTAGTAATTCTTTATTAAGTGGGTGACACTCTCATTTTTGTAGAGTTTGTTGTATTTCTCATTTTTTTTAAAATCATGTGCTGAAATATATTGCATGTTATATTGACTGAAGAAAAAGCAACTCGAACATTTGACCCATATATATATACACACATATATATATATATATATATCAGACATGTAAGATGTAATTACCGTAACAATGTAATAAATACACAATATTACATGTACGTAATCAATTTAACACTTTTCTCTCATCAGTATTATTTTGCTCTATTAACACATTAATTTTATTGTGATGGATTTATATATGTTATATTAGATAATTGAGAGACTTCATTTACTTTATAATGACTATGCAATGTGAGGTGCTTATTTTATTATAAGTTAAATCAATCTACTGATGCTATGAAACAGCAAATGTGTGTCAAAGTGATGAATATGACTTTATTTATAGGCCATTCACTTGATACTTCAACCATCGCTTTATAAAACAATGACTAACAAACACAGCCACAGTAATCCTACTTGTCCTGCTTCACATCTTATCCTGACAGTTTGTTTTTTTTAGCAATATAAAGTATTTCTACACAAGTTTCCCTTTAGCAGCGCACAGATATTGAGAACATTTCTAGCATGCTAACACTCTGCAGTATCAGTGTTCTAAGATTTTTATTGATTGATTGTCTTTATTGATCTCACAGTAGAGAAATTTACTCATTACATCAGTTTTAATAGTCAAAGAAGTAGAATGTGCCAAAGGAAGAAAAAGGTCCATGGGATACATAGAGTATACAGTAGAGTCCTGCAACGGGTCGGGTCCCCGACGGGTCACCCGCTAAAATGCTCTTTTGCAGGTGAAAAATACATAAATAAAAAAAAAACGGGTCGGGTGGATATTTTTTTCAAGGGCGGGTAGTTGGTGATTTTTTTATGCGTGTGTGTTGTTATGGACATCAGAAATGTTATATTAATCAGGCACTGGGGTAACCCTTGTTGTAGCTTAAAGCCCTGCCGGCAGTGTGGGCTTCCTCTCCAAAAAAGGCCACAGTCAGTGCATACACGCCTGCTGCAGTGCAGTGTTAATGGCGCTGTTCTGCAGCGCAGCGTTACTATAGCGTATTACTTGATGTGTTAACGGGTCGGGTTGCGGGTTAAATATCAACGGGTCAGGTCGGGTTCGGATTTGAATTGAAGATATCCGCGGGTGACGGGTCGGGTGCGGTAGTCATCCTAACTGGTTCGAGGCGGGTATGGGTTGGTAAAACTCGACCCGTGCAGGACTCTAGTATACAGTGCGTCTACATATGACAGCTTTCTTTCTTTTTTTTGCATCATTATGCAGGGTTATGTTTATATATATAGGTATTGCACTGGGTGTCAATTATAGAGAAACAGGTTATTGCACAGGGTATTAAATAGTAATTGCACATTATACATTGCACAAGCTTTTGCGAGGGATGAATGACCTGTGTTAGCGCTCCTTTTGCAAACAGGGTGTAAAAGTCTTTGACTAAAGGAGCTGCTCAGCTACTCTACATTCTGGTGCAGAGAGTGGAAGGTGTTTTCCATGATGTCTGGAAACTTGGACAGCACCCTCCTCTCAGCCACTTCCTCCAATGAGTCTAGAGTGCAGCCTAGGACAGAAGCAGCCTTTCTCACCAGTTTGTTTAGTCTCTTTCTCGCCCGCTCTATGCCGCCAGGGACTCAGCAGAAAACAGCATAGAGGAGGGCTGATGCCACCACAGAATCATAGAAGGTTTTAAGCAGGGGCCTGCTCACTCCAAAGGACCTCCTCAGGAGGCGGAGGCGACTCTGGCCCTTCTTATACAGGGCATCAGTGTTATAAGTCCAGTCCAGTTTATTATTGAAGTGAGCACCCAGGTATTTGAAACTCTCCCCAGTTTCTATCAAGGGCGTAGGTTCGGTCTAAGTTTTGGTGGGGACCTTGACATTTCTTCTTATCTTGGCAGATAAGAAGAAATCAATAATAAAATAAAATAATATATTGCCCTAACAAAAAAAATAAACATGAATAAAATTCTCTGTATTATTGCAATGTTTGTTGCATGCTCATGTGTGTCTGTCTTTATCAACTGGCAAAATGTGTTATTTAAATGCACCAAACACATGCCTCCGTCTGTCATTTACAGACACAAACTGCTGCCTAATTTGCTTGATATCAATGAGGTCCAGTGCTGTTTGATGCACATGGCATACACTGATGTTGTTAAGGCGCTGCTGGGTCATTGTCGACCTCAGCCAGTTTTTCAGCCTTTTCAAAGCACTGAAGCTTCTTTCAGCTTCCGCTGAGGCCACAGGTATCACCAATAACAGCCTAACAAGCGTCTCCACCTCATTGAATAGGCCACAAACTTCCCTGGGCATCTCTCTCAGTATCTCTGCTGCTTCTGCACTTGATTTTAGTGGATGTTTGTTAAGGAACATGGAAAGTTGAATCCCCAGATTCTCCCTGTTAATCTCTGGGTACTCCCCAATAGTGTCATTAACCTTACCGGTGAGGAGCACATCCTCAACCTGTTTTAATTTCTCCAGATCAGGTTGGTTGAATCTGTCTTTGAACTGCATATCCAAACAGTCCAAGATCTTGAAAAACTCAATCCTGTAGAATTCCTCTGCTGTCTTTGACTGATGATGACTAGCCTGACCAGTATATCTCCTGGGGGGTTTCCTTTGGTGAGGAATTTCAATGGCTTCAATCCCCAAAGTATCCACCATCTGCACTGACTTCTCAAACAATTCTGCAAACTTTGCATCAGTCCTTTTCTCCTGAATAGCTGAGCTTACATATTGAACTGCAGTCTGCATACCGGCAATGGTTTGGGAATGACTCCGAGCACCTCTGTGGCTAGATTGAGGCCTAAAATGGTCTTCCCTTTTTGGAATCGCTCCAATAGACCGTTTGCCCTAGTGCTTGTGTCGTAACCAAGTGAGGCCATTTCCTCCAGACTGTTTAGGATAACCTCATATTCATTGAGGACTACCTGCACAGCTTGCCTACGGACAGTCCATCTTGTGGGACAGAGTGGTTTAGCTGTCCTGGTGGGCCCCTCTGGAACAGTATGCTGTGCCAGAATGCCTTTAAATTTGCCAGATTGGTTGCTCAGTGTTCCAAGTTCATGGACCCACTGAAGTGCGTCACGCAGTAAGGGTGAAGAATTGCATGCACATTGGGTAATTAAGTTGACACAATGTGCGCCACAATGTACATACAATGCCAGGGGCTGCTCCTTTTTGAGCACTGCCTGGGCGCCAGAAAAAAGGCCTGCCATATTTGCTGCCCCGTCATACGTCTGTCCTCACACACCTGAGATAGGTAGGTTCAGTCTGAGAAGCATGTCCAGAGCTAGTTTTGCCATCTGTTCACCAGTTGTAGATGGTGTATCATACAAGCCGATAAATGCTTCCAATGGCACCAGGTCTTGATCAACATACCTCAGGCATATAGAGACCTGCTCTTTGCCCTGGATGTCCTGGGTTCCATCCATAATGATAGAAAATTGGACAACAGGGAGGGACCTAATCATTGCAGCAATTCCTCTCACAATTGTGTGGCCAAACAAAGTCAAGTATTCATTTTGGCACTGGGGACTTACACAATCATGACAGGGAGTCAGCCAGGAAGTTAGCACGGGGTCAACCTTTGCCTTTAACTTCACAAGGTGGAACAAGTTACCCTCATTTGAAGTATGCCCTCTCATTGCAATTCCCTGCCTACCCAGATACCTCACACACTCCATAATTTCCACAAGACAGTGCCTGGCATCCTGCTGTGTTTTGGCTAAAGTACTGGCCAGCTGTGTATGGACTGGAGTTTGCTCCATCGCATTCACAGTGACGGCATGATGGTGTGCCCTCGAATTTTGATGGTGAGTAAAGCTCTCAGAAGCACTTTTCCAATTCCCAAAACCATTTAGGCAAAATGCAGGATCATGTTTCTTTTCTAAGGAGGTCTTTTTGATGGTAAAGGCTTTGACACACTCAAAACAAAGAACGTTTTGCATGGTGGGGCTATAATGCAGCCATGGGAAGAGGCTAAACCATTTGGCCTGAAACCGCAACCTTTTATTGGGCAGCTGCTGTGCTGCAATGAATTTTACATCAGGCTGGTATGGCGCACTCCCCATGTCCAGGGCACTGCTGCCTTGACTTCCCTGGTCACTGGCACTCACACTGACTGCCTCCTATAGAGCAAACAAAGCGTAACCTGGTTTGTATTCACACTAGCTTAACTTAATTTAAGACTAACACTTCAAATGCCATATTTACTGAGATAATTTCACAGTATATTTCATATCTGAGAACAGAGGCGGATCTAGGGGGTGGCTACTTGGGCTTCAGCCCCTGATGTTTCCCCAAAAGCCCCGGATCCTCGCTTTTGAGCTGATCTAAGTAAAATGTGAAGTACTGGAATTCACCAGATGGTGGCAGCATGTGCAGGAAAGCAGCCTGTAGCATTACCACGCAGAAGAAGAAGTGTTTCCCTCTCGTCATTGCCAGCTTCAGGAGTCGTGCACCTCCCCGCAGCAAATTTAAACAGGGATAGGCCAGTGGCGGATATCAATGGATATCAGAAGCTTTTTTAAAAAGCAGACAGCTGGACCACCAGCACCACCACCAGTTGTTGCTAAACAGACTGATGTCCCAGGTATGTGAAGCTTTGACTGAATCAGAGCCTTTTTTTCTCCCGGTCTGCTGTGAAATTCTGTTCCCCTATGTTCCCCTAAATCTGTCCTCCCTGTATTGGAAGCGCGCATTGAAGCCAGATAGGCGCATCTTGCGGATCTGCGCTTCTGATCCATTTCTTGGTAAAAATAACTCACAATCATGTAAAGGTTGTAGCATCAAGTTTAAGCGACAGCTGTTGTTTAAAAAATTGTAAAATAAATAAGTAGACAAGGTCTTCTTATGCCGTTTTGTTTTTAAAGGGCAATGTGAAATATGAGAGATTACTGGATTAAGGGAATTTTTAGTATATGACATGATATCACACATAACAATAACAACATGACATTTATTATTTTATATTTTGAAATCCAAAAGAGTTCAAATAAATCTCACTGTTGGTTTGATGATCTTTATGAAATGTATTTTAATTCTTAATTTAAAATGTCTGGAGGAAAACATTGTCCAGTGGTTTTAGTTTGAACTTTCTTTGTACATTTTTAGATAAATATTTAAACAGAAAATACATTTGATAAAGGAACAGATTATTTAAATCAGCTAACATATATGGTTCCCCTCCTTTAATTTTGGCAAATAATGCACACATGTCAACAAATCCACATGATTTGTTGTTGGTGAAGAGAGGAATAAGCACAGTTAAGGAACTGTGTGCTGTTTAATGTTTTAGCTGATTTTCCCCATTTCATTTCATTTCATTGTATTTATTATATTTTTTTAATTGTTCTCTTATATTATTTTATGATTTTTTTTATTTTATTATGTATTTTATATGTGCAACACTTGGTCAACATGTTTCTGTTTTAAATGTGCTATATAAATAAAGTTGATTGAGTTGGATGAGACGGTTCTCAGCGCCTCTCTGCTTGCGTAAATTGAAGTAAACACAAATTTTGGTTTTGTGTGCGAGGCGGCAAAAAAAAAAAGATGGAACAAAAGGAGTCAACATCTGCACCCTCAGGGCTAAGCCCCTGATCTCCTAGAATCCTAGATCCGCCCCTGTCTGAGAACTAACACCTCACCTGGAGCCCTGAAGCTCCAGCCACCTCTCCATCGTTCTGCTCTGCCCCTTGCTCTACTGTCTGAGCATCCTATGTGAAAAAATATTACATAATTAACAGACCTATTCTACCTCACATTCAGTGCTGACCAGAGATGGCAAAAGTACTCACTTCTTTCCGTACTTGAGTAAAAAGTACAGATACTTGTGTTAAAAATACTCTGGTAAAAAGTGGAAGTACTGGTTAAACTTCTTTTACTCAAGTAAAAGTAACAAAAAGTACAGGCTTGTAAATTTACTTAAAGTATAAAAGTAAAAGTGGAAACCACTTTATTCATGCGCGTTGCCTACATTTTAAATGGAGATCTCCGTTGGCGTTCATTTTGAATCATCTCGCCGCTCTATACTACTATGCTAACGCCACAGCCACCAAGCTGCTAAATAATGATTTGTCGAATGAATGCCGCCGAATCTGTCGATTCATCTTGTAGTGGTGTATCAAATGCAACGTAGATTCCCATCCAATTAGACTGAATTTGGTATTGATGACGTGAAAAATAATAACAGTAACTCCATTGAAATGATTTAAAACTAAAGTAACGAGCCAATTTTTTTTTTTTTTTAAAATGTAAGGAGTAGAAAGTACAGATATTTGTGTAAAAATGTAAGGAGTAAGAAGTACAAAAGTAAGCCATAAAAATAAGTAGTAAGAGTAAAAGAGTAAAAATATCAGAAAAATCTACCTGAGTACAGTATTAGCAGTATTTGTGCCGTTACTTCCCATCTCTGGTGCTGACCTTACTAAACACCCGGACTTTACAACAAATGCGTTAGCGTGATAGATATCTAACTTATGGGTCCACTCCGCTGTACTTACAGCCGACGTAGCGAAATAACTTCCAATGTGCATCTGTCCTTTTCTTTTTACGAATTTGGCGACATGGTCACCGGAGACTCCAGAAGGAGGAATCATTGTGTGCCCAGCCCAGCACGCCGCCTTTTGCAGCTAATCAAAGAACGTCCGACGATTCAACTGACTCCCCCCACCCCCCCACAGCAACGTTCCGACACGGTACCGGAGGCTGCCGTATAAATGTCAAACTAAGAAGCTTCAGTTCAGCGCGCACACGCCTGTTGCTTCTAATCAAAGATCGTAGATCCACGTTCTTTGAGACAATATGGCAAAAATGGTCGGGACTTTTTCGCATCCCGTGAATATTGGTGGGACATGTCCCTACCGTCCCTACCCATATATGCGTAGCGCCCATGGTTTCTATGGTCCTGCCCCTGGATTGTTTACGGGTGAGTGAAGGGGAAACACCGCTCTTCTCCTGAAGTCCGTCACCTACTCCTTGAAGATGCTTACTGGTGTTAAGACACAGGTGGTTCTTCTCACACCAGTCCACAAAGTTCATGATGACTGATCGATACTCCATCCTCGTTCCCCTCAGAAACCCAGCCCACAATGGCCGAGTCATCGGAGAACTTCTGGAGATGGCAGCTGTCTGTGTGGTCGATGCCCTCGGGGTTCAACCGTTCCACACGCTTCTATCTAAAGTAACAGCTCCCAACCAGTCTGTTATCTACCTTTATTTAATTCTGGATAGGCTTCTTTTATTTCAATTATCAATCTATCTTTTTTAATCTAGCATGACTTGTCTCCCAACTTCACAAGGAGTGGGCAAAAGTAGGATGACCACTACCTACTACTTATATGGAGTACTTCTGTTCTTAAACTAAGATATTTTGATGTTGTGTATGTTAAATCAGATGCTTTACTTGTTTTTTTTTTCTTATTTCAATCAAAAAGTGCATCTTTTAGTGTCAAATTGTCTTATTTATTCATTACTGAAGTCAAGAGAAATACCCGTATTTAAAGAGAATATGAATTAGTTTCTAGATTTATTTTTTTGCAGAGTACAAAGCTAATCCAAAATAATTTTGCTTTTAGTTCGAATGATTTTCCCTGGGTCAAGCGCAGATCATTTCTGCTTGAAGTGTAGCTAAGGTCAGGTCTGAGTGAAGATCTGTTCTCAATGTCTATGTTGCCCCCTCTCAGCAGGCTCATCTAGCTGCAGATGTTCAGGATCCACCAGAGAGCTGCTGTAAAGGTAACAAAGAGTAGATTTTTTCCCTCATTTGTTTCAATCCCTTTATTTTCTCTCACAGTTTTCTCTGAAGCTGCATCCCCAGCTCGATTTCTTCACCTCTCTGGGTTTTAAAACTTGTACCAGTGTGTGGGTGTGCAACAGTGTATTTTTTTCTGTTTTTTACCCACATTCACACGCTCGACCCATCCTGTGTGTGAATGAATCACAACAGCAACAACAAACTGGGACTTAGCTCCTGCATAAATGCTTCTATGGTTGGTGTGCAGAAGTGTTTGCTGGGAGCGTTAGGACGCGTTCAAGTGCGTGAAGCAATCAGTGCAGAGCTGCTAAAGGGCTTGCTTATGAATGAGCTTTACTTCCACACACAGACGTGCATTTACCCACACCTACACTGGGTTTCATTCAGCTTCTCTGCATTTCATCCTCCTCTAATGTCTGCATTGGGAAAAAATATTTCCCTTTATTCGACGAAGGGCTTTTTTTGGGCACTCACCCACCAGCTGACTGGAAACGTGTGTGTTTACAGAGAAAATGGAGAGGTTATAGTAATAGTCCTACCCTGTGAGCCAGAATGGATTAACGGTGTAAATGAATCAGGTGTAAGCCTTGGAGGACGTGTTAGTCTACAGTGTTTCTAAAGGGTGGGAGCGGGATATTCCCTGAACCTGCCTGACCTTGCAATGAATAACACAGCGGCTCTGTGGGTCCTGTCTGCATTACAGCGGTTATTGCTACAGGCTGGCTTTAATTGGCTGTCAGAATACTGTGTTGACTGCTGGGTCGGCTTGTCGTAACACAAGGTTGTGATGTCCTCTGACATGCGGGGAAGGAAGGGAGGTTCAGTCAGGTTTAACTGAGCTCCAGGTGATGCATATCACCTTCGCTTGGCTGAGGTTTAGCTACAAATAGAGATCAATGGATCCTCTATATATTTGCAGGAGTTTTCAGGTTGGACTTATTTCAGAAAAAAATTGGTTGATTCAGAAAGTTGAACGTTCTTCACAAGCTGCTTTTTCCAGTCTTTTTTTAACAGTGTCCTGTCTGGCAATGTGGCAATAAGAATAATTGTCCTGATGCCAAAAAGAGCCCAACAGATTTTACTATCACAAGTGTAGCAATGTGGCAATTGCCATAGTGTTCCGCTTCATTTGTTTCATGCATATAAATTGCTTTTATTATAATTATGCAGGGAGTTTTACAGTTTATATGGACACTGTAAATGTAAATAGAGCAGAAGAGGAAAAACAGAAGAAGAAAAAAAAAGAGAAAAGATGAAAGAAAGAGGAGATAGAAAGGAGACAATGACAAAACATTTTCAGTCTGCTTCATCACCTGCAATGAGATGCAAAAAGAACAGCACAACCAAAAAGACATGGTACGAGATATACAATAAAAGCAACACCTTGAAACTATCGCTGAAGTAATATTATTTAGTCTGACATGTACTCTGTGTTTCCTGAAGATATGAATGTGGGCTTTCTGTATGGAAGTGAATCTCTAAGTACCCAACATATTCTCATTATCAGTTCGTATGAAATCGTACGAAAAGTTATGCAGTGTTTCTTACGTTTTTGACATTTTTCCTCAAAAAACCAGATCAGTGCGTATGCGCAGCCAGACAGATGAAAAAAGCAGAACTGGGAAAAACAGTGCAATAATTACTTCTTTGATGTCTCTCACTAGGTTGCTTGCTGTTATGTATCTTAGGGTTAGGGTTAAAGGTCAGGAGTTAGGGTTAATTGCATGTTAAATTCTATGTTATTGAATGGTGCGTAAGATGCGCATGCGCGCAAGGATATCTTGTCTCGAGGCAAGATGTAAAAATATCTGACGAAATACGACGAAAAAAACTTCAAGAACATACGAAATTACTGAGCATCACTTTTCATATGATTTCATAGGAACTGATAATGAGAATACACTGAAGTACCTGGAACCAAGCACCTGTAGTTGTTTGTGAGAGTGCACTTGTGCATGTAAAGTTTATCCATAGAAAATGCTCAATAGTGGTTGTGGAGAGCCGAAGAGGCGCCCCCCCAGAGAACTGAGTCCGGCCGGGGGAACAGTCTTTTAAAGTCACCTCTCGGGCGTATCAAAATAATTGCCGGGGGTGGGGGGTTTGTTTGTCAATCAGCAGGTCTGACAGGAGCTAAAGGCTCTGATGGGGATAAAGGTTAAGTGTGGATTGGTGTCTGGGTTCCGCAAAGTTCATCACGTCTCCTATCACTTCTGAGGTTGAAAATAGCTCAGACCTCTAACGTAGAAATACTATTTATAGATCAGGAAGGAGCTGCAGATCACACAGCAGAGGTCATGAGGATTAATCACAGTTTAAAGAATTAAGCCAAACAACACTTTGTGCTGGAACTGGTCATCAGATCCTCTCATGAAGCCCTTTAAATGAGGTTCATCTCTTCATCCCATCCCATTAAATTACCGTCCTCAATGGTTTTATGTTTTGCAGGAGTCATAACAAAAACCCAACTGGTTTTCATTGTGAGGGGGGTTGTCTTCTGTTTTTTTCACCATCATTGATCAAAAAGGTACCTAATTCTAATCTATGCCTACGTCCTGAAACACTAATAAAACAAAGGAAATATCAGTGGAAGCCTAACAGATCAGTTACTTTTATTTCACGGACACATTAAACAAACTACTTAATACGTTTGATCAGCTGCTCTAAATACCAACGTACTTCAGGCTCATCCTGTGTTGTGCTGAATGAGTTGTTTCATATAATCTTCATTGTCAGTAAATGCTCTGGCAGTGGAGAGCGGACCTGTTCAACCACAGACTCTACCTTAAGACAAACACACAGCGCATTAACTGAATGGCTGTAATTAACCTTTATCTATATTACCTGTCAACAGGAGCTGTTGTCACTGGGCTCACAGGATGACTAAGCACACACGTCTGAGGGGCTGTAATTGATGTTCCAACAACCTGAAGTGAGAAGAGCTTCCCTGTTTGTTCACACTAAGCCACTCTGAACCTGTTGAGTCTGGTTATATGTTTTTCCTCTTCATCATCACTGCTTACAATTGAATTACAATAACTAATTAAAAATCTAATCAGACATGGTTTGGAATCTTATTAATCTTTATTTTCCTTCTGAAGCCATATTGATGTTTTTGTGGAGCCCCCCGGCTCAGAAGAGTTTTCCCTCAGAGGATCTCTGCTAGTGGGCATGGCCAATGTCTGCAGGATGACCATTACCTCCCTGGTTCTTGCATTTCCCTCAATGCTCAGCAGGTTGGAGTGATGTATCTTCCAGTTTTCAGCTTTTAAATTGTCCCAATCTCCAGGACCACTGTTACATTATACTCGATGACAACACCTCAGCTCTAAGTCACATTGTGTACAGTGAAGCATATTTTCCCTGACCAACTGGAATCTGCATACTTATTAGAGAGTTGCTACAGATGGTTAAATCATGAAAAGTTTAACGGCAGTTGATGTAAATGCCCTCCATCTTTAAAGCATGAATTGAAATTAATTGAAATTTGAAATAAAATAAATTGGAAGATGGAAAATGTGGACTTGGAGGACAAATGGATCGCGACCGGAAGTTGGTGAATCAAGCACTACATCAGGTTCTTGGGGTTACCCAACGTTAACCCTTTTACAACAAATTATCGGCTGTATTTTCTCTATTTTCATGTTGATTTCTTCCTGCTAGTTTGACACCAAACTTGTCTCCTCATTACAGAACATGTGCAGCAATCCCTGCAGTCAACTGTTGCCTTCAACACTGTCAAAACCTTTGGGCACACCATTCAGTTTAAGGGACACTATAGTCTAAGTACTCACCTGAAGATGGCTACCTTTTTCTCTTTTATATAAAAACTAAAGGCAATTTAAAGGTAAAGTCCGGTCAGCAAGGAATAATCAATGGATCATTATTTATCCCTAAAACTAATATAACTGACAATGCCCACGTGCATGGCAGTTGGATGTTGGAATACATCAGGTGAAAGTGAAAAAGTTATTTAGTTCAATCTCTAATGTTATGCTCTCTCTTATTCTCTCTAAATGTTTTCTCTGCTTCCATCAACACCCTGTTTATAGACGCTGGAGATCAGCCTGTCTTAGTCTTGTTTCTCTGACCGTGACTGACTGGATTTGCTCTCTTCATCCTCTGACATGGGAGCTGACTCTGAGCTCGTCTGCTTGGCTGTGTGTTTCCTGGACAGTACCACCTTTGCAGCTGCTTTTGTGTCTCTGCTTCTGTCTCCTGAACCCCAGTCGGCCCGCAGATGGTTGCTCACACTGAGCATGGTTCTGCTGGAGGTTTCTTCTGTTAAAGGGAATTTTTCCTCTCCACTGTCGCACAAGCATCTTACGTGAGGGATTGCATTGGAGTCAATGAGTCAATGCAATCAGCTGGTTTACCCTTTAGATAGAAAAACTTTGAATTAATTTGACTGGATGATCTGGTTGAACTGTAAAGAGCCTTTAGACAACTTGTGTTGTAAATTTGCGCTATAGAAATCCGATTCCTGATCCTCCACGGACGGGTTGGTCGTTGGATTGCCAACTTGAAGAGGGAGGATTTGCAATCGAACTTCTGGCCAGAGAAAAAACACGTAACCGATACCACACCGTGACGTCACAAACCAGTAGGTGGCAGTAGTGTTCTTTGAAAAACAGATGTCTCCAGTAAAGCACATTCAAATGAAAATTACTCTTAATTAAAACACTTATCATTTATTGAACAGTTTGTAATAATTTTATATTTAAAGTACTTTCAGAAGTTTGTATTCTGAATATGAGCAGACTTCTCCTTTAAAGTTTTCATTTATACTCTCGTCCAATAAGTCATTAGACAGTATAGCAGCTCAACGAGGAAAAGTGCTAATAAAACATCTCCCAGTAAAAAGTTTAAATGTCCAAGAGGTTCTTAAATATTTTTAATCTCACATCTCAGGCCCCCTTTGAGTCACACATATGCAGATATTCCTAACAATTTACCAGTGTTTTATATATATTTTTTTAACATGCTGAAGTTGTTGCTGAAGAGCAACACATGGCTGATGTCTTCCTTTATTCTGCAAAAGTCCCTGTTTCGGGAAAAGGAAAGCAAAGAAAAATGGAAGGAGAGAAAGGAGCTGTTGGTGGAAAGGTCACACATGTGCATGCTCAGATGCTCACACATGAACGGAGGCTCACACATGAACCCACAAAACCGCAGACAAAGAGACAAACACAAAGGTCAGGTTTGCCCTGATGGGCATCGCTGCTGATGCTTTTCCTCTTTCTCCTCCATCTAAAATCATCAGTGTTCATTTGAAAGAAGTGGAGAGTATACAGTAATAGCCATTCAGCATTTTCCCATTTCCCTTGATGGACCATTGGCTGGTCCTTGGCTAGTAAATAGGTAATAAATGAAAGATATATTTGATAGTAGCTGGCAAGGTTTTTAATCAATTGTACTCTAAATTTAATCACTTACATGGACATGTGTGAACGTACTTTAATTTGCCACAAACTTTGGTCCTTTTGTTTTTTATCTCCTGTCATTAGCAAAATTCTTCATTATTAGGTATTAATTTATTGAAATAAATACATAAATAAATACAAGGATGTACCAGCTAGCTAATATTAGAAATTAATAGCTAGTAATAGCTAGCTTGTATTAGCTAACTAGTTGGTATAAGCTTACTGTGCTAGTTAGCCGCATTTAGCTTACAGTTATGCTGTAAAAGACATTAATGATGCGTTTAAACCAAATATTTGGTCCTGCAGAGCATTTTCACCATTTGGTACATCTTCAAGCATTTCCAGCATCTGGCAAAGTACGTTAGGAACTTCCAATCAGCATGAAGCTGTCGCATCAATCTAACACCCAATTCATGTAAAAAAAATTAAAGTAAAAATTCAATTAGACTGAGTGTGCTTCGTTAGTTCAAGTTTGTGCAGTTTTAAAATATCATTGCGGATTTAGCTTTTAAAATAAATGATCAATTCAATTTTAGCCTATAAAATCACCATCCCCCTGTAAAGCTTAGGTTAAAGCCAAACTAAGCAGGGGCCAGAGATCGAGGATCTGGAGTCAACAAATCATCCTTATGTCATGTATTTGTTCTGCACAGCCATTGAAGCAGGTGAGTCCAGTCAGCAACAGGACTTAACCTAAGCAGAATGGAGTCCCCATCTCTGGCGGGGACTCAGAATGGGCAACTATTGGAAGAAGCCCTACCTCCTGAGCCGCCATCGCCCCCTAGAGGACATCAACTCCATCAAATTCAATAGAATAAACCCGTGGTATCATACTCCAATACAGGAGGGCTGGTTGCCAGCAACCTTTAGTTGCCTCTATCCTTCACACCTGCTTCCATTGGCTGAATTATAGTTGAAGTCAAGTTCTACCTGATTAATGGACAGGAAAGCTGCCCTTAATGAAAAAATACTTTTCAAATGTATTCTGAGCTAGCTATCTTCTCTTGGGCATTAAATCAACAAGTTAACACTGATACTAAAATCTACCAACCTCATAGAATAAGGTATATATTGACATTCCTTGGTTTTCCATCTTCCCAATTTTCCTTTGTTTCAAAACCTGATTTTATAACGTTTCAAGGAAAAATGTTTTCACTGTTGCATTTTTTGCTTCCTCTAGTGACTAAATAAACACCTTAATTCCTTTCTTTCACATACAGTCCAGGAGGATGTTTGGTTAATATGGAGGCTTATTTTTAGTTTTAAGAGAGGCAATATTTTATTTTACAAAGACATTTTTAACAAATGTTAGTTGTTACAGTTGATATTTTACTTATGTATTCATCTATGTGTTGTGGCCGCTGACATTCAGACACTAAGTACAAGATCCAGACAGCTGTGTAATCGCATCATCGTTTAGACTGAAATTTAAACTAATATAATTTTAAGACTAACTAAAACATCTTTAAAGGAAAGTTCTAGTCAGGAAGGAATGATCAAAGGATCATTATCTATACTAAAAGTAATACCTTTGCTTTGATTGAATGAATTTAGCATTAATGGTGTGCATGGCAGTTGGATGTTGTAATACATCGGGTAAAAGTGAAAAAAAATTATTTCACCTTTCTGATTCCTGATCCTCCACAGACGGGTTCGTCATTGGATTACCAACCTGAAGAGGGAGGATTTGCCACCGAACTTCTGGCCAGAGAAAAACACGTAATATGTAGCCAACATTTGGAAGAAGAATGTTTTCAAGATGACTTGGATAATAGCAGCGTTGTGACAAACACCAGATACAGCACTGGGACTTGATCAACAGCCGATGACCGTGGACGTCACAAACCAGTAGGTGGCAGTAGTGTTCTTTGACAAACATGGATGCCTCCAGTAAATCAACATTCAAATGAAAATTACTGTTGATAAAAAAACACTGATCATTTATTGAACATTATGTAATAATTCCTATTTAAAGTACTTTTCAGAAGTTTGATTCTGAATATCACTGGATTTTTCCTTCAGACCTAGAATACATTTTATGTTAATGGATTCGTATTGAATGCTGTTTTCTGAGCAACTCAATCACTAATGTGATAAAACTCACAAGAGAGGGAGATTCAGTGTCTTTCCTTTTTGTAGCAGTCATAATATCCTTTCTAAAACTAGCTTACATGCAGTATAAACACCAATGTTACTTCTGCTGTGTACAACTTATGAGTAAAATTGCCTTTCAGTAGTTTTTCCCCATAGAAGGAGGATTAATTAAGCTTAGATCATCTGACTTTACAAGATGAAGAAACAGCTTATGCCGCACTGAGCTTTCTAACCTCTGTGGGGCTCAGCAGTCCTGCTTTAGGAAAAAATGCTCATTTTATGTTTGTTGTCGGATTATGCATCACTTTCTAACCCCCTCTTTTGTGAGCTCTTTGTTTTAGAGGATGTCAGAGTGCTGACCCTGAGCTCAGGAGCACGGGGCCACTGCTGTCTGAGGACCTTTCTGCTGCTTATTCAGGTGAGCAGAATTTCTGCTGTGTTCTGATGACTGCAACAGAAGACCTGCTTGTTTTCAAAGTGCTTCTTGGAAAAGAAAACAGAAAAAGGTTGAGTTGCTTTCTTGTCAGCTGTTGTAGCTGGTTTAATCGCACGTCTCGAGTAGACCTCTGAGGAAGAACGGCTCTGAATCATCTCGCTGCTTTGAGCCAGAATCTGAAAACTCTCATGTTCGGATTTAATCTTCTGACCCACATGCAGAATCAACTCAGATTAAATTTGAAAAAATGATTTATTTACAAAACAATGAGAAACAGTTCTTGTTCCTTCAGGAGTGTGAGGAGGTTCTGTGAACGGTGGCGTCTGGCATGAGAGAGAAATTAAATGTTGCCAGAAACCTTGGATAGAGAATTGAAAAAAGAGCTGACTTCAGAATACTCTGAGCGGGCCATGGAGGGAAGATGGCCTGGATCCTGACTGGGAGGTTGATGGTATATCTCTAATAGGTTGTGTCATGATTTTACAAAGTTCAGACCCAAATGCAGAAAACCGAACTGAGAGACCAGGTAAAAGGTTTAACGGGTTTTATTGAAGAAGTTAAACAGAGGGAGAAGTGTTGCTCAGAACCAGTGGTGTCAAAAGTAAACACATTTGTTACTTAAGTAGAAGTATAGATACTGCAGTATAAAAACACTTTGGTAAAAGTTGAAGTATCAAGTTGACCTCTTTTACTCAAGTAAAAGAAATTGAAAAAGTAAGTGCTCCAAAAACTGCTTAAATTATAAAAAGTATAAAAGTAACCTTTAAGAAAAAGGCGGCAGATGCCACTATATGAATTGAAAGCTCAATTTTTCGACTATTTCAAAAAATTCTTTGAGATAGGGCCAAGGATGAGGGAGGTCTTGTTGGTCTCCGTCTCCCGATCGCGCTCGCCTGTGTCCGACCTTTCAGACATTTAGACATGTTTTTCTGAATCCCACATTGTAGCATGGCATAGACAATTCATGTTTACAGTTTGAAGAACACCTGCTTGCTTCTGATGATTTCCTTTAGCTAACCAATGAGTGTTTGCGTTATATATGACTCATCCATGGCATGAAATATATATTTATATAAACATTAAACCACGGGTAACTAATAAAAAAATCTGTGGGGTCGAATAAAGAAAATCAACCAGTAAATGTCCGGAGACATTTTTAATGATCTGTTACTTTAAACAGAATTTAACACTAAAATAAAATAACGTATTTATGCATTCATGTTATGCATTGAATAAAAAAAAAAGATAAAAAATAAAAAATTAAAATTAGTGCATCCCGTGCTATCTGAGAGGAGTTGACACTTGTATGACTGTATTCCTGTATATCCATCAGTAGGTAAAGGAAAAGATTCAGCAAATGCAAATTCTGCCCTGTAAAACAATGACAGGGCAATTGTCGCTGTACGATCTGAAGCCTCATTTGGAGCTTTTAAACAGGCTTTTGAAAAACTTTGATAAATTGCTGCTGTAATATTATATATTTTTTAGAATAAAAAGCTAGTAGATGTGAATAATCAAAAAATAACAGAAATACAATTATAGAGCATTCAGTATTGTAAGAAAGCCCACACTGTTTCTGAATAAATACATTATTGTATGAGTTATGTTCTGTTCCTTTTATGTCTCTTTCCTTGTAAGTATGAAATGTCCCATGCTCCTGAATGCACCATAGCTATCTGACGCTCGTAAATGCATCACACTGGTGTGTGTAGATGCGCGTTTGATTTTCAGCTGAAGACAAAGCTTTGCAGTTTTAAAGCCCACGTCCGGCTAATCGCTGTTTATTGTTGTGTGTGAATAACAAGAGACTACAGCAAATAAATCAGCTTTACATCGGACAAAATCTCTGCATTAATGTTGTTCATAACATCGCAGTCCGCTAATCCGTGACCTCTGCATTATACCGAAGCCAAGAGTAACGAAAAGTAACTTTTGTTTTAAAAAATGTAAGGAATAGAAAATAAAGATACTTGTGTGAAAATGTAATGAGTAGAAGTCAAAAAGTAGGCGGAAAAATAAGTATTGGAGTAAAGTATAGATACCTAAAAAGTGTACTTAAGTACAGTAACGAAGAATTTGTGCCGTTACTTGACACCTGTGCTCTGAACACTCCTCAACGGAACTGTAAAGTGAGGGAAGACACAGTGATTAGTTCAGGCTCAGTGGGGAATTTAACTCGTGAACTTGGAAAAGAGGATTTGGTTGCTGACTCACGCGTTTCCAGAAGTTGTTGAATCCTTGACTCCAGTCTGTATGCTTTTGTTCCAGTGTTTGTCTGATTCAGTGGAGGGCGGAACAGGGTTTAGAATGCGGTTGTTAGTTGGTGAGCGGAGAAACTGACTGTCACTCAGATTTCCTGCAGTACTTGAACGGGTCGTGAGTGGAGATGAATCCCTTTCTCAGTGTGAAGCTCAAGCGATCTCTTCAGGAAAGTGGATCCAAACCTCCTGTTTGAACCCCAGCTCAGTTTGAAGCTCAGTTGATCCTTACAGGGAGAGAAGGTCCGAGAAATCCAGTTTGCAGGATGACTTCCTGCTGAGAGGCAAAGACAAAAACAAAATTAAACTCTGGTTGACAAAAACTCAGTTTGACTCAGCAAAAACTCAGCTTGGCTAGAGTACCCTAAACTGGGAAACACTCTGGCGTCGAGGTAGTGACAGTAAGCAGCTTAAGAACATTCCGTTTAAGCGAGGGAAACCATCAGCAGGTGTGAGGAGGCGGACCAGAACCAGGCTCCTCCTGGTGGATAAAGGAGACAAACACAGACACACAGTCAGGAGTCCTGACAGGTTGGAAATACACAGTTCCAGGAGTCTGAGGGAGCCACTTTGGATGATGAGTGGTGGAGTGGGCAGGCAAGTAACTTGCTGCTAAATCCACAGGAGGGGAGTCGGTGAACTGAATCTTCTTGAAACAAAGTGAGAGAAAAACCTAGAGACAGCAAGCACAGGGACTGAGTCCAGGTACTCCACCAAGATCCTCTCAGGAAAAGATGCCTCACTCGCACACAAGAAACCCTGACAAAAAAAAATGAGTTGCTTTTGTGGTGTAAGTGGTATAAAATATATTTTTTAATAAAATCCCTTCTAATATTAATTATGACAGCTGATTTTTATTGACTTTCATAAAAAAGAATTCACTCATACCAGCAAGGCTACACAGTAAAAGGGTTGTTCAGGACTATTAAGCCCCATTCAGTGCTAATTTTGTAATTTTTTTAAAATTCAGTCTTAGTCTTAGTCACAATTACAAGTATCAATTTTAGTGTTAGTAATATTTTGTTATTGCCTTCCCGATTTAGTTTTAGTCTTAGTCTAAATGACGAAAAATCAATTTTAGTCTTAGTCAAATTTTAGTCATTTTTTTCATTTTAGTCAGCACTGTAAATAATAGAACGTCTCCACACACTGCTTCTCTTTTTCTCTATTTTATTTATATAACACTGAGCAGAATGGAACTTCACACACTGGTTCTCTTTTTAACATATATCACACTGCACACATTGAACCATGTCGGCTTGTTTCATCATATCCATAAAGTCTTCATCCTCAGTGGTTCTTGTAATGAGGCCAGAACGCCCAATCCACTTTGCCACTGAGTTCTCCAGGGCTTTCTGCTCTTTGGCGTCAGGGGTGGGGGTGCATCTCTGCAACAGACTTCCCTTCCTTCCCCACCCTCTGATTTGGCTGTGGTGTCACTGAGTCAGGAATGTAGTTGGGAGGAAGAAATTTAAACGATTAATATCCTGAGTATCAGTAGAACATATTTCTTCAATGACAGAGAGACATACAGACATAGAAGAGAAGCTGTGTGTGAAGAATTTTTATTCTGTACAAGTGTAACATAGTATGGCCAAAAAAAAAAAAAAGCAGTGTGTGACGAGAGTTGGATTATTTGCCAGTGTTGACAAAAAATGACAAACATTACTGAAAATGTGACATCGACTAAAATTGTCATTTTCGTCCCCCCCACTACCCTCCCAAAACTAAATTTTAAAGGCAATGACTAAATATGTCTAAGACTAAAATAGATTTTTGTCATTGTGACTAAGACTAAATTGAAAAAAAGCTGACAAAATTAACGCTGCAAGGAACCCATCAGGCAGGTCAGAGATGCTGAAGTTTAAATTCAGACCCTACAAACGACCCGAGACTGGGATGGAGATTTATCTTCCAACAAGACAATGATCCAAAACATGAAGCAAAATCTACAATGGAATGGAATGAGCTCCAGCTGTTTGGCAAGAAGAATGGGGGGAAAAATGCCTGAAATGTGGCAAAGGGTTGAAAACTTCAATACTCTTGCAAGGCACTGTATCCTGTATAAGACCTCAAAGGAGCAGAAAACACCAGTGACGATGAAACTCAGCTAACTTTTGCTGTAAAATCTGATTTAGCGCTCCTTAGTTGTTCTTCAGTGTGTTATGGAGCTAAGAAGGCTAATGTTCCCCTAGCACACCATACCTGCTACGTCCTGCTTTATAAAGCTTATAAAACATGATAAACTATGAATGGCCTCTTAAGGAAGTAGCTTTAAAGGTATTGTGGAGGATTTTCCTGAATTTTTTAAAAGAGCTGCCCTCTCCACTTAAAACAAAATGCACATGCACAACCCTGTACCCGCGCCTGTGAGGGAACGCCTTTTAAACTCGTGCAAGAGCGTGCACGAGTCCATTTCTCCTCGTGCACGGCCTTATGTAGACATATCACCAGAATGATTGACAATTAGGAGGACGAATTATTTTGATGATCCACCCCGAAAAAGAACAGCTTCCACTGTACCTTTAAGAAAGCAATGAAAACATAAATTGTGTTTCTGAGTTTTAAATCAAAGTCAAACCAAGAACATTTCTCATTGTTAACCGACCAAAGGGATCCACTGTCCAGTCATTTCTGGGTATTGTAACAGTGGTGATGAGCATGTACAGGCATGTCTCTGCTTCTCAGCTCATCTTGGAACAGCAGTTTGAGCAGAGCCTGCGTGATTTAGCCAGGGCTTAATTGAATAGGAGCTAAAGGCCACGGCGTTCCCCTATGGTGCAAACTCCAAATGCAGCCTCACTGGAGACAATCAGAGGGGAAAACCAGCTTTGAGACCACGTGAAAGGCAGAGAGAAAGAGGGCAAGATGACTATAGGTTTGACATTCCTCAGAGAGGTTTGATAGGAAGAAAGAAAAGAAGGAGAGCGTGGCTAAATGCGGGCTCCCCGATGAGACCCAATAAGCTTTGGAGAAAAGGGAATGAGAGTGAGAGAAAGAAAGAGACTTTATCTAAATGTGTGCCTCCCAAGTGAGAGAAGCCAGCAACCGGGGGAGCTGTCCTTGGTTTGTAATAAGCCGCTGGCAACGAACCAAGTGTAGCAGTTAGCATTAAGCACATGGTGCAGGGCTCAGGGCTCATACATACCTCTCTGTCACTGTCTACCAGTTAATCCATCTTCCTTTTATTTCAAACCTCCTGACAGCCGTCTTTGTTTGTGGTAGAGCTGTGAAACAAGCAGTTACTGCGGTGCAGATTGAAGCTGAAGGCAACGAAACAACACGTCTACCCGGGGATGTCACTGTTTATCCATTCAATTTCCATCCTCCACCATATCCATGCTGGTGATTTCTTAAAGTAGAAGCTGAAATATCATCTAATAGACTATAGCCCTAATAAAAAACACCTGAGCTGATTTGAAATGGGATTTTGAAATGATTTCAATTATTGGGAAAAAATGAAACTAGATGGATAAATGTGCAAATGGAGACCCGACACTGAAACCCCAAAACAGAAGGGTGCGAGACAGAAAGTGCTTCCACTGAAGGTTTCTGATACTTCTGGCTCAGAGGATCTAGATTTCTGGGAAGTGTTTTACATATATTTCTTTGCTTTCTTATAGTAGTTTCATCTGGTCTTTACCTGTTTGGCTGTGACTCCATCCTGGAAATATCAGCTGTGTGCTGCTGCCATCAACATCTTTGTTCATAGATGTTGGAGATGGGCCTGTTTTTTCAGTGTAGCCCGGTTTCTCTGACTGTGACTGGCTGGATATTTGCTTTCTCTTCATCTTTAGACATCAGAGTTGGCTCGGAGCTCCTTGAACCCCAGTCTGTCATGATTTAATTAAAGGTCTGACCCAAAATGCAATACGAAGACCAAACAGAGACCAGGGAAAAGTTTTTAAAGGTTTAACAAGGTTTTATTTAGAGTTTTGAGATGAGTCCAGTGCTGCTCTGATCACTGTCAAACCCGAACTGGAAAGCGAGGTGAAGACACTGCTTGTTGTAGTTCAGTCTCAGTGGGAAATTTGATTCTTTGACTTGAAGAGGAGGAATAGGTTGCAGACTCACGTTTCAGAAAAAAAAAAAAGGTGTCCTTTATTGAATCCAGACTGTGTGGGATGTTCCAGTGATTGTCTTGTTTGATGGTGGGGCGGACAGGGTTTACTCCAGTCTCACGGTTGTTCCCCGGTGAACGGAAGTAGCTGACTGCCTACTCCACTAAATTTCCTGCACAGTACTTGAGCGGGCTGTGGTGCAGATGGAACCTTTTGCTCAGTGTGAAGCTCAAACGGACCTCTTGAGGAAAGTGGATCCAAACCTCCTGTTTGGAATCCCCAGCTCAGTTAGAAGCTCAGTTGATCCTTCCAGAGAGATGGTCAGAAAAAAATCCAGTTTGCAGGATGACTTCCTGCAGAGGCAAGAACAAAAACAAAGTTAAGACTAAGGTTAACAAAAACTCAGCAGTTTGAACTCAGCAAACTAAGCATGGCTAGAGTACCCAGTATTGCAAAACACTCTGGCGTCGCAGGTAACGGAAGTCAGCAGCTTAAGAAAACTCCACAGGTAATGAGGCAGGTGGAAGCCGCAGGTGTGCAGAAAGAGGAGGCCCAATGTAGAGGACAAGGCACCACCTGGTGGAGGAGAAAGGAAACACAAAACAGACCACACAAACTGGATTCCTGACACAGTCCGTCCATCTGCTGAGGTTTCTTCTCTCCACTGTCGCTACAAAGTTACGCTGCAGTGTGAGGGATTGCATTTGAGTCAATGAAAGTTGATGTAATCAGCTGGGGTTTTTCCTTAGATAGAAAACTTTGAATCATTCTGAATGTATGATCTAGTGAACTGTAAAATGCCTTTTAGTTGACATGTGTTTGTGAATTGACGCTATATGAATAAGCTGAATTGACTTGAAAGAAAATGTCATACAGTAAATGTAACACTGAATTTTAATATAAAAATCACAAAAAAAGATGATATTGGATTCAGCTAAACAAAGAATTTTGAGTAACAGTAAGTTCAACCAAAATTAAAATGTTTTGTTATTGCAGCACACATTCCTTTCAATTTAAAAGAAATGGGGTCTAAACTTTTGATTGGTATTCTCTGTGACATTTCTGTTTCCAGCATTTAATCCAACCACCTCCAATCAGGAAAGCTTTTCTCACTGTTAGCTGGCCTTGCTGGCCTGTTCTTCAAAAGCGCGGGAAAACCAACTGAAGTAGCATCGCGGCACAGATAGGTAGGAAACCTTTCACAGAGAAAACTCTTCTGCCATTAGGACCACACCGAAAGGTCAGGACCCTTTGTTGTTCAGGTAACAGCATCACCTCTGCTGTGAACCCATGAAGTGTATCTTTCCTTCTATTGAGCTGTTGGCCACCATATTCTTCCTCATGTATGTCTGTAGAGATACTGTTCAGCAAGGAGTAACAGCTTCTTTCTTTTATTTTCACATAGGTGTAAAACATATTTGGTGGGTCACATGACCTAGAAGCTATTGACGAAATATCAATTATTTCTATAATAAACAATGCGCTTAAAAAATATACAAAGGCTTGAAATGGAATAAAATGAGTGCGCGCCTCAGGCTAATGTAGTAGAACAATTTGACATAGATTTGGAGTCAGTGGGTCACATGACCTGGAAGTTATTAAAGAAAAGTCCCAACTTTGTCCTTAAGAATATCTTAAAATTGCGTGAACGGCAAAGTGTGTGTGCCTGGCATAATGCTATTCATTGACATGATTTTATATTAGTTTTGTCTTTAGCTGGTCATAAGATAAAAAGAAAATTATTGATTTTGTATCTCAAGAGTGCTTGGTCTGGCTACATATCGTTGGACGTCCTCAAATTAACCAATGCGGTGGGAAGAGGGAGCAGCTGAGAGATCTTTCGGTCGACATCAGAGGCCCCTTTTGGGTCGATCAACCGCTTGTTAAATCCTGGCACCAAGGAGCTTGAATATCACTGCAAAATCTAGTAAAAATTAAGCGTATTTATCCCTATTCTAAGTAGTTAAATAAGATAGTTTCCAAGCCAATGTAGTTTAAGTAATGCAGTAAGTAAAAATAAGATAATTAGAGAATATGCACTTGGAATAAGATAAATGCAAATTGTGTTTTCTTATTTTAAGTGCAAATTGTCTTGTTCCATTGGCAAAATGTAAGTTCCTTTATCCCCTCAATTCAAGAACAAATGCATCATCTATTTTAAGAAAAAATTACTTCTTATATCTAGTTTCGATTTTTTCCAGTGATCCAATATCCAACTTCAAACCAACTTTACCGTGGTGCTTATTTTAAGTTAAGAAGATGGGCCGCCTACTCCAGATTCTGAAACAGCTTTATATTAATATTAAGATATTTAATAAAAAGACCTGAAATACTTCAGTTAGTGTGCAATGAATCTTAAATAAATGAATATTCCAGTTTCATCATTACATTATGGAAAATTAGGAAATTTATCACAATATGCTAATATTTTGAGAAGGACCTGTATTTCTTTGTTTAGTGTATTTTTGGGGGGCAATTAATTGTGTGCTTATTTATTTTTTGGGCATTTATTTATTTCTGTATTTATTTTTAATTATGGCGGGATTGGTCCTCCATACATGTGAAGCTTTTTCTATAGTGTTTATATGTTTTCTCCAAAGCTAAAGGTTTTTTTTTATTTAAATTTACCTCTTAAAAGTGTCGTTTTAAGTTGTTTTCTGGTGATACAAAATTTTGAAACATAAAACAGATTAACAGTAATTTTATAGTTAAATCAAACATTTTATTTTATATTCTTTAGGTGTTCTTAAAATATAGGTATTAGAATTTCCAGGATTTTATCGGATCCTATTGGTGTTTTTGCCTTAAACGTTTAGATAATAGTTTATAGATTTAGAAACATAGAAATTAAGGTCTGAGAACCCAGTCTCTGATCTAAAACTAAAGCTTTGAGATATCCTCTAATCCGTTACTGGTATAAAAACACATAAAGCAGCTTTAAATAAATAAAACTGATTTTAAATGTGGACCAACATGGTTAACATATACGACCTTCACTGCTTGCATATTTTTTAGTTGTATTATAAGATCAGAATGTTGTTTTCAGATTTCCTGCTCTTAGTCAGGCAGGGAGGGGCCCTGCTGGCCACCTGTGGTTATAAAGTGGAATATTTCCTTACGTTTTGTTCAGACCAAGCACTAAGTTTCATCTCGACATTCACTGTACTCAAGGAGGTAGAGGAGATGGGTGACTTTTGCATTTTTTGTTTCAGGGGTTGGGGGGGACAAGAAAGGGATTTGACAATTCGCCATGTAGTGCAAGTATGATGTTTACAGTGAGATGTGTTTTAACAGTTCAGCAGTCTCATGGCAGCAGGGAAAACATGTTCTGGAATCTACTGGACCTTCATCAGATGCTTCAAAGTCTCTTTCATTTTCAGAAACCCAAATCTGGTCACCATAGATATGCTAGCATTGCTATCAACGGCTTAGCGAGAGAATCACACTTACAGCTTTCGGTTTTGATGAACTTACGGTCGGAACAGCCCCTCGTTTCAGTAAAAGAATTTTAGCAAATCCTGCTTTGATCTGTCCAAGACTTTGAAAGCTGTCTTTGGTAAAATGCTTAAAGCAAAAAACAGCTGAGCATCAAACTTAGCAGGGATCTTCAGATAGACAAAAATAATCCATGCCTGTCAAGTCTTCGGATCCATGGGGAAAACTGAAAACTTTCCCCTTTCTCCATGCAGCCTCCATTTTCAATAGAGAAACTGCCTCCTTTGTAATTCTTGTAGAAGTAAACCCAACTGCAGGTTTAACAGCTAAACTGTTTTCTTACATCTACCTCTATACATGTTCTTAGGCCAGTGAACCAGCGGGTTTGGTCTGTATGTCAATTTCAGGAGTGACAAAAGTATAGTCCAGAACTCAATAAGGCAAACATCCTCAAATTGACGTCCATTCTGGGCTTCGTTTGGATTCTCCAGTTTTATGGTGGAAGTTTAGAATTGTGAGATTTGCAGAGAAAGTGAGGTGTTGATGGGGTTAGAACTTTGTACGTCCATTTCACCCACTGAACTATCGTTAGTCATCTATGACAATGGAAACAAGGTTTTGCATTCTATGAGCCCTTTAAGGAGTTTTTTTTTTTATTGTAGTTTTACATTTTTACTTAAGTAAAAATGTCATAGGGAAATCATATTTATATGTCAAATCATTCTGGCTTAAACATGTATATAAATGTACTCTTTATTAGATGATATTGTCCCAATACATCTATGTCAAAAAAATGTTGTCTTAAAATATGTGCTTTGTTTTTCTTTTCATTATTGTATGCAGGCCAGTTAGTTCTACGCCAGCCTGAACACTCTAAAATTCGGCCAATCATATATCAACGGTCATCAACCCATCAATTTTCTTTCAGCTAATATTATACGCAACAGTTGAAATAAGAAATCAGAATAATTTCCTTTCCCATTGAGTTCCGGCCCCAGTGTTCAATGCGGGATGGACGCCTGTGTCTTCAGCAGGCAGCTTAGAGCTAACAGAACTGGCAGCGCTATGGTGTAAGGCTCAAAATACGTACGGGTTGTAGCTCTCTACACCAAACCAAGCTTTCGCCAGCCTGGCGCCTGGCGCCTCTCTTCCACAAATCTTCGGCCCGCCCCTTTCCTCCTCTAAATAAAAATGGATGACGGAGGAGACTCCACCCACAACCTCTGACACTAAACTGTCCTCCTCCTCTTCCTTGCATGTTTCCTCTGGGTTCATAGCCGCTCCCTTGACAGTGTCGTTCTTAAGTCACCAATTTAGTGCCACTTGGTTCCGCATGTAATTTCCCTATTGGGAACCCAAGTAGCACCAAGTGGCTAACTGGTTTTCAAGATGCTTCAAAACATATCGGCCACAATCAAACTTGCTTGCGAACCTTCCGTCACAGCAATCCTGCCCTCTTGATAAACAACCAATCACATTCACTTTATTCACTCGTGTAAAGTCGTGCACCACTCTGGATAATTCGGAAATGCAACGGTTGGAACAGCGGTTTCCATACAACTTTAAGTTGATACTCTAACTTTTACAAAAGTGTCTTAAATAGTAGGATTTATATTTCTACTACAGTAGTAAACATTTATACGTTTGACACCTCAGTATTTAGTTCCACACATAGTGAAAGCAGAGAGACCATGAGTGAAGGAAAGCAACAGACATCCAGTGGATGGCGCTCCCTTTAAAGCTGAGGCACCCTCTCAGTGTTAATATTTCAAAAACATTTAATCTGGACCGACTCGCCAATATTTTAGCAATCCTATTAACCTTGTCAGCCAACGTTTCACCATTTACAGTTTATTGGCTGGCACAGCCAATATTTCAATATTACGTCAGCCATGTTGGGTCTGTTTAATTTCCAGCATTGAAACGCTGATCTGCTCTGTCCTGCAGCCCTCTGAATTTCTCTGCTGTGGCCGAGGAGGTGTTGTGACGAGCAGAACACTGTACAGTTCCAAAAGAAGAGCAGCTAACAGTTTTTTTTTCAGACATCTTGAAAAATAGAAGGAAAGAAGCTGATTTTCTTGTCTAGAAAACGTCCCTCCAATCATGGAGCTTCGTTTTTCAACCTGATGGAGCAGACATTAATTTATATTTTTCTGTAGGTTTCAGATTTCCTGAGCTCAGATCCTGCGGCCACTAGGAGAAAAACTCTTCTTCCTGACTGAAACCACCGCTAGACCAGACAGCTTCCACAGGCCATCCATCTCTTTGGGTCTTTGCCGAGTTGTAGAAAAGATAGATGATGAAAGGCCAATGAAATATTGAAATTGGGCCAAGAATGAGGAGAACTTGGAGAAGGTAAAATGATGCAGCAGAGCTGATTCTGAGTCTCAATATAAAAGGGGAACACCGTTTTTTTTACATTGGGCCCTTTGATTTTACGTTATTACATCATGTTCTACTCACCCATAGGAGTTTTGTGTCATTTGTAACTGTACCGAAGATATTACGCTAGGGTTATATCCAAGTAACTTCTTTCTGTAACGAGTTGAAGGCACAAACTAAACTGTTCATAATTTATTCTTTATGGTGCGCCAGCATCTCATACACATGTGGGCTTAATCACTGTCCCCTAGACATCCGCTGTTATATTTTTTTATTTATACATTTCTTTTAAACAAAGCGAGTGTGTATGACACTCCAGACAGATTTGTTTAAGGGGTTTTTTGGTCCAGTTTTGCTCTCTTTGAACAGTTTTGGGTTGCCGACCGCTGCTGTAGAGGATTTCCTGAAGGCAGGAATCATCAGAGTCTCAACATTTTGTGTTTTTCTTTGACCATGCATTGACCGTTGATGTCTGCCATTGACCCGCTCCTTTGATGGACCTCCTCCAGTGAACGACCATGTTCAACAACTTGGACTTTCACGGCAACCGAAATAGAGGAGAAGATGAGTGGAAAACACACCAAAGGTTTTGGTGATGAACCTTTGGTTCCCAAAAATAGAAGTGCTTAATGCTGGTTGGGTCTTAGCCTCCTGGTGGGGCCATGCTAGTATTTTCCAACTGAAAGTAGCGTGTATTTCAAACATGGATCGACCTGCTAGCAATCGACATTTTGCTCCATGCTGATGTCACCAGTATGACAGAAATTATGAAAGTAAACAATGGAAAGCAATATGTAAGGAAGCCAGGGTATAGTCAGTGTGCTTTATTGTTTCCCTCTTTAGTCACAATTGTGTTGGAGGTTTTTGTGAGGACCCAAATGCAGAGGCAGGTGAGTTCTTGCAGATTTAAAGAGATAACACGGGTAGCAAATACAGGAATCCAATACAACTTAAAAATTTTAAACAAAACAGGTATCCAAAGATCGAACATTAAAATTAAACACAAACTAGAACCATGGAGACATCAGGGGACAACAATCACAAGGAGCCAGGGTAAGACAGAGTAAGATGAGGAACCAGCACTGAGGGACTGCACAGGGAGTGTATTTATGGCTGACTGAACAAAGGCAGGACTAACGAGCTGATAAGGAGCAGGTGTGAGTAGAGCTGGCGAGGAAGCCAAGGGAAAAAAACACAAGGGGGCAAATGAGGACAAGCAAAGGAGAATCTAAGAAACTTAAATAAATCCAGAACACACCAATAAAGCTAGAAAACAAAGTAAAACATGGATAAACGTGAAACTGAAAACTTAGAGAAAACCAACAGAATCAAGATCGTTACATCTTAAGTCCATCTGAATCTCTCTCACCAATGATACTCCATGTTTATCAAATGTAAGCAAAGTTGTTTTGGCCTGTTAGATCAGAGGCGACTGGCACGGTGTGTTGACGTCTGTACGTTGCGCTCGATGGTGTCATATAATTTAGCGGCTCTGCTTTTCCCACAGAATGTCAATCAGACCCGAGGCAATTTTAACACGGGTGGCATGCCGAGTCGTTTGGCCCGGGTAGACAACCGTTAGTGAGCTGTTCCTGCCGCCGGTAAAAGCAGATTGTTCTCGGGTACAAACTGTTGTTTTGGTCAGAGGTAAAGGGGTATCCGTTTGCACATGTTGTTAGTTAGTTACCAATAGCTCTGATCAATGGTTTCCTCTCGAGCCTCAGTTTTCTCTCCCATCATGGTAAGACG
>JAGKQL010000054.1:35096597-35162157 GCA_018398635.1 Cyprinodon brontotheroides
TGTCAGAATGACAAATTTCATGGTTGGGGTAGAGTCTGTTAGAGTATATATACAGAAATGGTTCTGCTGTAATACAATATCCGGCTGCTTGGATCCAGCTAATTAGAATTAATCTCTGCGTCTTGCAGGCATCTTGGAGGGGAAAACACTTCAACGAGGAGTCTGGATTTATTTGACTCTTTATAGGAAGTTTCTGTTGTTCTAAAAGGCAGACAGTGCACTCCATTCATCTTCATCCAACATTAAATATCTTTCTATACGTAAACTAGTTGCCTACATAATTCAGCTGAAAATAGTGTTCATATAACAGATCCTCAAGTTTAATGAAGCGTCAGCTTTTTTCCAGCATGTATTGTAGTGGGAAAAATCTTAGACATAAGCAATCTATAGAAGGGATCCCAACCAATTATCCAAGTTGGCACCAGCGTATGGGTGTGCATATTGATTATGGACAAATTACTTGGAGATAAATGGGAAACATTTGCAGTTCCAACAGAATGGAACAAGAGGCAAGGTTCCAAGAATCACCTCAGCTTTCAGAAAGGCACGTGTTAAATTAGCCTAAACTTAAAGGCAGCATTGAAACCCTACATTATTCTAAGTGATAATAATAACATTAATGCATTTTTATTTTTTAGTATGTTTTAAAGTACATTATAGGAAAATAATAACTCATAGCTAATAACTCAAAAGTATTAAAGTAAGCAAGGTATTAAATAATTAAAGGTCTTAATAAAAATTAGATTTAAAGGTAAAAAGCAAAGGTGTGTCCTAAAATCTGGGCATTAAATGCGGCGATGAGAGAACATTCCTTTCCTGAAAACACGTCTTCTCTCTATGGTGATGATGAACAAGTTTATTTTTATTCATTCCAAACATCTATAAACCCTTCCTTATGCTAACCATTGTTTTGTTTTTTTCCTGCCCTGAGTGGACACAGTGACTAAACATGGGGAAAACAGCCCCAACACTTTCATCTGCACTGAACCCCTGACCCTTATAACCCTTCATTTGAGCTGTGATCACTGAAGGCTTGTCCAGGGCAGAACCGCCCATGACTGAACCGACAGCAGAAGGTCGATAAGGGTAAAATACATCCCAATTTAAAAACAATCCTCTGGACTTTGTTTCCAAGTTTGAAGAAATTTCTTTTCCCACCCAGGAAGCATTTTCAATGAAAAATGTTGGAAATAGCGTTGAGTTCGAGGTTTTATAGAGTAGACCAAAAATAAGCCTTGTTTAGGCTTAGAAAACATACAAATTGAACCGGACGAATGGGTACGCCCTTTAGGAATGAACAGTCGTTGGGTTCTTTGTTAGCCTGAAATACCCAACACCATTCTATGTCTCTGAAAGGGGGTGTCATTAGAGGGAAATGTTGACTTGGCTAAACAGGGAGGTGCTCTGCTCCCCTGCATAGGGGTGGGGACCCAGAGAGAGGTGATTCTCAGAGAGAAGTGGGAAGTTTATTGAAGTTTTTATTTCTTTTTTCATAAAGAGGTGAGAAAGATATGCCGCACTTACCTACTCTTCCTGACCCTTATTATTTGGTTTTTTTTGTGATTCTCAAAGAGGATCACTTTTTTACTATATCCCTTTTTCTCTTCCTTAAGTTTTTTGTTTTTTTTCCGAGAAGATTGATAAACAACGCTTACTGTCCCTCTTTGTTTTTGCGAGGCACAAAGATCGCTATTTTATCCGTTATCTATCCTTCTAAGATCCTATAATAGGTAAAGTATTATTGCTTGTTTCATTCACTGTTTTTGCACCAGTCTGTCTTGCTCACTATATACAAGATGTGTGACTCTAAAACTGACTCTTTCACCATGCGATTAAAAGATTTTATTGAACATTTTCCCCAAAAGCGGATGTGTTTTACTTTGTCACCGCCCCTCTCTTCCTGTCAGACACAATAGATTGCCACTGAATTGCTGCCTAGTCTGACTAAAATAGATCTAGGGTCTATCTCAGTTGGAGCTGCGTAATCCCTTCTGTAAAATCATGTCAGGTGTTATCATCCCCATTGACTTTCAATGAGCGTTAAACGCCACTACCTCTTCCAAAACGATTTTCCGTTGGATTGGATACAAAATCGGATTCGGTGTGTTCTGGCCTTTCGACTCAGGGTTATTCCAAACAATGCTTCAGTTTGTGAGAAACTGTCTATTTTGTCTCTTAGATCCCTGCCTGTGCTTAATAAGTCAGGAAAACCTGTGTGACCAGAACAGGCAGGAACATTAGAACCGTATCCGTTCTCCATTGACAGGTTAATTTAAGAATAAAATGCTGGCTTGAATGAAGAACACCGGATCTCAAATTCTTGTTAAATAAAACATAGACATTCAACAGTATAAACCTCCAAGCAGTGCTGTAGTATAAGTACTATCTACAAATGTTGGAGTCATATGTAGCCCATTACAGGTGAGTAGACCTTTCTGATCACCTCTTAACAAAAACCGAGTTGCCTTTTAGATATTTCCCCTAAGTTACTGTCTGAGAGCATATGTTTGGGAGTAACACACTCCTGAATGCCAACTAGCACAAAAGAGAGCCATGAAAATGACACCTTTGAGTGAAATAAGGCCTTTAGTTTGAGTATCATCAGCTGTGCCTGTTTTTTTTTCTGGCATAAAAAGGGTTTATTGATTCTTTTCAAAACAATTTGGAAGTAATAGCCACAGACAGAAATGATCGAAATAAAGCTCAGATCCAAACTGATGGAAGTCATTTCAGACTCTTATTTGACATGGCACTCATCCTGGGTGTAAATTTGCTACCAGTTGTTGTCAAGCTGAGATTAAAACACCAAATCCTGCCTACTAAGTGCATTTTACTTTAACTCAAACAGAAAATTTAGACTTTTGCTTGGCTTTACCACACAGGGAACAATCTCTCCCAGTTTGTGACCTAAAGGGTTCTAAGACAATTAGTTAGGGAGTAGATGAGGCTGTGACGCGGGGTGAAGGAGCACCGTTGAGTGGAAGCTTAATCAGAATCGAAGACAGAAAGAAACGTTAACAAAGGACGGAGTAATGACACTCTTAACAGGTTAGTGGTTGGCCTTTAAAAAAGCTGTTCCATTTAGCCCTAAACAGACTGTTAAATCATTTATCACCCATGGTCCTCCCTTAGCTCCAGTGCAGACTCTGGCCAGACATCACTTCCTCTCCCCTACTCTGGTTCTCCTTGCCTGGATGACTGCTCTGATCTACAGTAGCAGCTATTCAAAATATTCCTTCCCAGTCAAACGTTAGCCGAATGACAGCCCACTTCCCTCTAACTCCCAGAGAAATCCCCTCCAACCACTGGAGTGACCTTACCTTGCTCTGACTTCACCTTTACATTGAATTACAGGGTCTGACCATGAGATGGTGCTTCTTTTTAGATCTTCAAGTCCACAAATCATGACAGAAAGAATATTTTAGTAAAAATATTGATGTTTAAAAAGGAATTGTAGTGGAGCAGCCAAGGGCCCATCAAGGAAAGTGGGAAAAGTTTGAATGGCTACCACTGTAGCGCTGTCCTCCTCAGATCTCCTGCTGTGGTTCCAAACCTCCATAGAGGGGCATGGCTGGCTGTCTCACCAGTTTCTGGTTCCTCTGTCAGGTTTCTTGCTCTGAATTCTTCCTGCTCCTGTCTGAGCTCCAGAAATCCACCTCTCAAGACTATGAACATGTCCAAATCAGCCCCCATATTTGATCTATACAGGCTTTATTAAGAGCAAGGAGCTGATGTGAATGCAGGTTGACAGTCCATTACAAGCCAACACGGTACATACAATTCCCAAAAAGTTAAAAACAATCAACTAGACTTTGTTTCCAAGTTTGAAGACATTTCGAGTTCCATCCAGGACGCTTTTTCAATTCAAAATATCAGAAAGAGCATGGAGTTTGAGGCTTTATAGAGTGGATCAAAAACAAAGCTTTGTTTTGGCTTAGAAAACATGCAATACAGAAACAGAGGGGGTGGACACAGATTTCAGCTTTCAAAAACCTACAATGCAGCAATTGAGTTAATCCCTTCGTTCTATTATTGCAACCCCAATCCCTTTACAGGGGACCAGAAGACATCACCTTTTCAGCCAGGCAAACAATTCCCTTTAAAGACCCCCCTTTCTGAGACAAAGACAGTAATGGTGTATTACAGGCTAACAAAGAAGCCAAACAACCCCATTCCAAAGTGGTTGACCCATTTATCCAGTTCAGTTTGTATGTTTCTAAAATGTTCGACTGACTAATGTTAAAATGAAAAACACAGCTGACCAAGAAAGTCCCTATAGGCCAGGGGATGGAGAGAAGAGCTGGATTAGGCTGGTAAAAATCACTTTAGCCTCTCCTCCATGCAACCAAACACACCCATTGGTTTCACTCTCCTTGCCTGCTGTTGGTGGTCAGAGGTGGTGCTGATGGACAGCAACTGGTTTCTGTAGCAGTGGCTACAGTGTGGCTCACTACCACCAGAGTTTGAATGTGTCTGATTCTGTTCTAGACATAAACCTCTCCTTTGATTTGGGCTTGGGACCAGCACCAGGAGCACACAGAGCTGTGGACCCTGGAAGCAGGATTATTACGTTTTTTCTTATTATTCTATTATTATTATTATTTAGTGGTACAAGGAATAAAAAACATCTATACATTTCTATACATTTTGGAGTGAATGGTTGACATCATGCTTCAAGCTTTCAGTGGGAAAGTGGGGGAACATTCTTCATTCAAAGTGATCTTTGTGTTCTGAGGCAGAGTTAAAACCACAACCGTCCCATGGATCAGTAGATGTTACTGTTGCTGTAGAGAGGTGGGTCCTTCTGCTTCTGGAGACTTCTCTCTTTCAGTCAAACAGCTTGTAATCTAGATGTTTCTTCCATCTGCTTGGCCAAACAGATCTCTGCCTCCTTTGTTCTGTTCTTCTCTGTGATAAGAAATACTTGGCTGGTCGGCCTTTCTTTTGGCATCTCGGCGGTCTTTGTTTGTCTTAATCAGCTCATCCTACAGAACAGCGACCTCATCTTCATGATCTGTTTGCTGCATTTCTATTTTCTGAGTCAGCTTCATCACCTCTTCTTCTCTTAATGAGCCGTTTTCCTGCTGAAGTGCTGAAATCTTCTCATCTTTGGAGCCTAAGATGGCATTAAACTCCAACTCTGACACCATTATAGGGCTGCTGGTTTTATCAGCAGTGTGTCCTTCAGCAGCTGTCTTAATTTGAAGAAGTTGCAAAATTTGATGTTTTCCTTTGCCTTCAGCCTTTGGGTGAGACGTTTTCAGTTGTTGTTGAACATAAAGTTCGTCAAAGAAATGACTGATGGGATTCATCTTTTCTCTTCAGAAAGGTTTTCTTCACGTGCACAAGCGATTCACAAGATGTGTTCATGACAATGGCTTTGGAAGAAAGGAACTTCAAAGTCAGAGAACTCAATGTATAGACATCAGCTACAATGTCACAAACATAAAAGAACTCCAGATATGATGCCATCAGATTGCTAGACAGTGTCCTGTTGTCAGGCAGCAAGATTAACTGAAATTCCGCCCAAGTGCAGTTGGCCTAAGAAGTACACATGAAGTAAATTTTTATCCTTTTTATTTACTTAATATAAAAATATTCCTCAACAAAAATCACTTTTTAAATCAAAACAATAAAAAAAAATCTGAATTTATTATTTGGCTTAAAGGACTAATACAATTTTTTCAATTTCAAAACCTTATTCATTTCATGAACTTTGCTTAAAAGTTAAAATTTATGCCTTTCTATGTTTTCGATGTCTCTTACTTAAAGATGTTTCATTTAGACCTCAAAGAAAGTTTTATAACAAAAAAAAAAAAAACTAAACTTGTGAAGAAGTTTTATTTTGAGTAGACATTGTTCTGGTCAAAGATTAGATTCTGTTTCCCGGAAGAAACTGTTTGATGTTTCCCAAAGTTAAACTCCAGAGTCAACAGATAAAGGAGTGGAGAAGACAGAGAACCTGGTCAGTAAATCTATGTTCCACACAGTTAAACTTGATATTTTATGCATCTGATTTACTGAAACAGTTTCTTGTTCTGTTATGTATTAATCATAATTAGTGCTTTTTTGCTGCTAACTAACCCATTGCTGCCAGTTCTCTGAAGCTTCTGAGGGCTACAGAAGCCTCTGTCCTCCTGAAAACTGCAGGTTAAAGCACGTTTTTAAAACTCAGGTCGAACTGCTAACAACCGGTATTTGGCTCCATTCCCATTGGCGAATAAAAGCTTGTCTATGTCATTGCGAGCAAGCTGTGTTGCCTTTGACCCCACACACGCTGGGTTTGTGTCAATGATGTCTTTGGTGTGCCAGAAATCAGTAAACAACGGAGGGCAACAGGGGGGGACCCAGGGCATAGTCAGTGTGTATTATTGTTTTGCTCTTTTGTCCTTCCAAGTCTCTCACCAGATTCTCGCTATCAAAGGCTAGCAGAGCTGCTGGGCTTGGTAGATCAGAGGCTATGGTGTGATATTCTGACATACGTACATCGCTCAATGGTACGTTAATTAGCCAGTCGACCCCAGTCTGATGTTCCCACTGTCTGCTGATCACATCCGACTCATTTTAAGGCGAGATTAACCCAGGTTGACTGCCAAGAAAAAAAAAAAATCCCCCGCAAATATGATGGTTTCTGAACCAAATCTTATAATCAAAACTGTGTACAACATTAAACAGTACAACAACCATCCTGCCTGGGATAATATACAGTAGCAGCCATTCAAAATTTCCCTTTCAGGTAAAAGCCAGCCGAATGGCAGCCATCTTCCAGCCACTGTGACCCCCTCCTTCTCCTGGGCATGCATATTTGACTCCTCCCATTCACTGAAATACAGGTTCTGACCAAGAGATAACAATTTTCTTTAGATCTTAATATCCAAAAATCATGACAAAAATAACATTTTAGTTCAAAAATTGATGTTTGAAAAGGAATCCTAGGGGACCAGCCAAGGGCCCATCAAGAAAAGTAGGGAAAGCTGAGAGCTTGGATCATTGTCTCCTCCTGCCACTAGAGGGTGCTACTGCTGCAGTTGGGGAGACTTATCGCATTCGCCTTCTCTTTGAACTACGGAGCAGTGTTCTTGCTGTTCAGACTATCTCCGTCTGAATTAAGTTCTTTTTTGTGATATCTCTGTATCTAAGTAACTCTAACTGTCCTGAACCACTTTAAAACATAGCGCCTTCTGCTGCAATATTCTACTGAGCACTTGTAAGTTTCACACATTTTTTTCTTGTAGTAAGGAGTACCTACCCTACCCTAGGCTAGCGCTAGCTTAGCCTCGCTTATGGCTTTCTTTTCTTTTCTCTCTCCTTCTTTTTTCCAACTCTTTCCTTCTTCTCCTCTCCCTCTCTCCTGCTCTCTGTGTCAGATGTTCTTTCATTGCCCTCTGCCTCCTTTTAGTGATAATGGGATGTGTAATAAGTGTAGTAATTTTTTAGCTTTGAGCAGGCTAGGGTGTCAGAGTTAGAATCCAGGCTTGAAGGCTGTTGAACATGCAGGAGTTAAAGTAGGCCCCCAATGTAGCTGTCCTCCAAAAAGTGCCTGAGCAGCCACGTGATTGGGTAATGGTATGCAGAAAGCGTAGTCGCGGATCTCTCTCCCCACTGGTCACCACCAACCAGTTCACATTTCTAACCGATTTTCCCCACTCAGTGACACACCCACTGAGAAGTCCATTCTGGTGATTGGCAGCTCCATAGTCAGAAACGCGGCATTAGAGACACCAGGGACCATAGTCAAATGTTTGCCGGGGCCAGAACGGGCGACTATCAAATCCTCTACCTGAAACTACTGGCTAAGGATAAGGTTAAACACAGTAAGATTGTTATTCATGCTGGTGGTAATGACACCCAGTTACGGCGATCGGAGGTAACCACTAAAATGAGTGTTGCTTCCGTGTGTAAGTTTGCCAAAACAATGTTGAACTCTGTAATTTTCTAGTCCCGGCCCCTTATTCTGACCAGTGATGACATGTTTAGTCGCAAGCATGTCATCATTCAACCGCTGGTTGTCTATTGGCAATCCTTTTTGGGGAAAGCCTGGTCTGCCAACGAATAGACGCATCCATCCCACTTTGGATGGTGCAGCTCTTCTTTCTAACCTGACAACAGCCAGATGCATCTCGCTTCTGGGCCTAGCTCCCCTCACATACATCTGGGACACCGGCCATTGAAAAGTGATTTCCCAACCTGAATTTATGGTCTGGCTAATCAGGACGCAGAGCGGGTGTGTCCTGCATGTGACGTAGCGGGAGAAGCGAGTTCTGTAAGTCGTTTGTCTATACTTTTTTGGTTGGCTTTTTTTAAAATAAGTCTGCTGTGCAAAATGTTGCCTTTTATCCGCGACATTTTCATGGCACAAACATCATTGATCATTTACCGACATTGCGCTTGATTCCACTGTTGCTATATCCAAGATGTCGGCTGTTCTGATCTGTTTTGTTTTTTCCTCCTGCGTAGCTCTCACAGCGCCACGGGTTAGCTTCGTGTGAGTGGTTGAAATAGCACGCCTATAAAAGATGACAGACAAGTGGCTTATCCAATCATATGCAAGGAGTTTTGATAAGGCCCAGCCTTCAGTAAAGGCAATTCCTATGGCGGTTTCCCAGATGTATTTAAGTGGAGCTAGGCATGAGCAAGACATGCATCTGGCTGTTGTCAGGTTACTTCTTTCTAGGAATCTGGCCAAATCTATTAGTTGTCCAAAACCCTGACCACCCAGGGTGCAGAGCATGACGTAGAGTCTAGTTTAATACACAACTTTGCAGCTTCTCTACTGTTACCCACTCTTTACTCCATCCAGACAGTGTCTTTCCCACGAACCAAAATCTAATAAGTTAGCAAAGATTCCCAAAAGAGTAAATCACGATAATCTAATTAAAAATTAAAATAACTCCAATTGGGGAAAAAAGTTAAAATGATTAAATGTGGTCTATTTAACATAAGATCTCTTTCTTCAAAAAGTCTGCTAGTTAATGACTTGAACTGTGATAATCTCATTATTTTATGTTGCCTTACAGAAACTTGGCTGCAGGAAGAGATTATGAGAGCATAAATGCCGCGACTCCTTCTAGTTATTTAAATTTTCACATACAGTTCTGGGTGAGGAGGAGGAGTAGCAACAATTTTTCAGTCTGACTTACTGATTAATCCACAGGCAGTTAATAATTACAACTCTTTTGAACATTTAACCCTTAGTTTCCCTCATCCAAATTGCAAAGTGAGAAAACCTCTTTGTATCGTCCAACCAGATCCTTATGACTTTTTGGAGTTCCTTTCTGATTTTGGTATTAAAAACCGACAGCCGCCATCATAATAGGGATTTTTAACATCCATGCTGACATTGAAGGCTTATAGCTTAGCAGCTTCAGAAATGGCAAAACTATTGTCTTCATTTAAGCCTTCAACTTGTATGTTAGATGTGTTATGTGATGTGGTGTTACTTCAATGCTGGACTATTGTAATTCTTTACTATCAGGAAGTCGACAAACTGTAGGTAAAAGCCTTCGGCTTCCTTTTATATCCAGAATAGAGTTTAAAATCCTCCTTCTTACATAAAAAGCCTTAAATGGCCAAGCTCCATCTTATATCAGAGATCTGATTGTTCCTTATGTTCCTAACAGAGCACTTCGCTCTCAATCTGCAGGTTTACTAGTGGTTCCTAGAATTTCTAAAAGTAGAATGGGAGGCAGATCTTTTAGTTATCAGGCTCCTCTCCTGTGGAACCAACTACCAGTTTTAGTCCGTGAGGCAGACACCCTGTCTACTTTTAAGACTAGGCCTAAAATTTTCCTTTTTGATAAAGCTGATAGTTAGAGTGGCTCAGGTTATCCTGAGCTATCTCTATAGTTATGCTGCTATAGGCTTAGACTGCAGGAGGACATAGGGACCCCTATTTTTCCTCTCCACCGTCGCTACATACATGCTTAGTATGAGGGATTGCCTTTGAGTCAATGAGTCGATGTAACTGTTTTTCCATAGATAGAAAACTTTGAATCAATGTGACTGTATGATCTTATGAAATTAAAGTGCCTTCTGAGATGAGATAATATGAGTTGTGAATTGGTGCTATATAAATAAACTGAATTTAATTGAATAAATTTGTCCCTGCTGAAACTATCATTTAATTTAGATTTTGATAGTTTATGGATTATTATTTTTATGACTTCCCTATTCTGGACCTGTTTGATATAAGCTGCCTCCATTGTGGTAGTTTTTTCATTTCATTTATCAGCCAAAATGGTACTATTGACCTGATAGATTGCCTAGATGCTTACCCAGTGATTTACTGTAGCTGTAGTGTTGTCAGTTACTTGAGTGTTATGTGTGGTTTGGCTTCATGTTGCACAAGCACCACACTAGTTCTTAACCATTTATAAATCAGGAGATCACTTATAAATCAGGAGATCAGTTAGAAATCAGCAGATCACTTATAAATCAGGACATCGGTTAGAAATCAGCAGATCACTTATAAATCAGGAGATCAGCTATAAATCAAGAGATCAGTTCTAAATCAAGAGTATTTGGGAGAATTTTAAACCTGGAGGTGTTTTCTAATCCAATCTTCTTCATATGTTTTGGTATTTGAGCATTTCTCCACGGTACCTTATATTTGTTCTGTTTGGATTTCTTGCCGATCATCTTCTTTTATGTAACTGTGTTTAGGTTTCTGTGGGTGTCAGGTCCTGTCCTGTTTTGCCATGTGTGACATCATAACTGAGTGAGGCTCTAAAAACATTTAATAAGGCTAAAGCAACAACGACACCCAGTCAGATTTTCTGCTCTAATGAAGAGACAACATTCGGTCCAAGAAAAAAAAAATACAAACTGTTCTTTTCTTTGTTGCATTTTAAAGTAATTTATATTTTTTTAGAAGAAAACACACTCAAAATATCCTCAAAGTTTTCCTCATCCTTTTTCGCTTCTTGTCTTTTTCATATATGTTTCTAAAAGGAAAATCAAATGACCAAAATAAAAACAAAGTTTTAAGAAATTTTCTTTTTAAACTTTTTTTTTTTTTCGTTCAGTTCAGTAACAGTTGTTGAAAAATTACTTTAAAATTTGATTTAAAATTTATGATTTTTCTAATGTTAGTTTGTGTTATTATCATTTAAGACATTTAGTGAAATTCTCCACAGAATTATTCCTTCATTTATACATTTTTTGGGACATACATCTTAACTACAGCTGAATTATTTCAAACAAAGATTCAAAATGAAGGAATCAGGGAAAATGTCCTGTTTTCACTGTTCCTGTACAGTTATAAAGGCATTGTTTTTTCCAAGCTCACTGTTTAATGAAATACAAAAACCTCTTTGTTATGATGTCATCCATAACCCAGCATCCCTACGTCCCTGTTCCTCTGAAGCATCGGGATATCTGCCCTCTCTGCTTCCACAGACCCGACCATCTGAGCCATGTTACTCTCTCGTGTCTACATCACTGTTCCTTTGTGCGTTAACCTTGCGGCCCCGGCTCACTACTGCGTGCTCCAGCACTGTGGGCAATGAGAACAAAGCTAACAGCTCTGGTTCGTTTCAGGGAAAACCTGTCACTCACTGGATTCCCTAAGTCCCTCCTCCATAACACAGCGGCAGCAGAGTTCACCTTAAAAACCTCTCTGCTCAGAACTCTGACTCCCACGAGTGTTCACCACACACACTTCTCCCCTTAACCTGTTTCTTTGGTTCTGAGCCTAAACGTCACGTCATCTGTGTGTGACAGCAGCATTGATCCTCTTTCATGCAGAGCAATCCCAGCAACACCAGCAGATGCCTTATGACCTGGTAGAAGCGACACACTGACATTGCTGAATTTTTGTCATCTAGAACGGAGGTCTTCAACAGGGGTCCGCGCCCCCAGGGGGTCCACGGCGGTACTGCATGGGGGTCACGAAAGTTTTGGTTGGTTAGACTTTTTGTTATATTCCCCCTGCAGCTTTTTTCACTAGTTGAAATGTCTTTTAAATCCACATTAAGATTAATTCAACAGACTGTAGTAAACAGATAAATGGAGGCAGAAGATGTCTTTCAGTCATCAATCTCATATCACATTGCTTCATTACACCACGTGTGTGAGCTCTTTCAAGCTGGTGAAGACCTTCGCTTTAAGGCTTTAACTGTGTTTGACTGGGAAGCTGGTCAGGGTCCAATCCACTTTCTGGTGGGATCCAGGAACCAGCCACCACCCATCGTCAACCTCAACCATGCATGGCAAAGACTGTACAGACATGTGGTGACTGATCCTGTTCAACAGTTTGTTTGCTAGTTACATGATTTTCACCCTAATCAGAATAGTTTCACAGTCTCTTGTTACTCGTAGCTACGATCTTTAGCAAAAATGTAGCTAAGAGCTAGCTTAAAAATATCATCTTTAGCATGCCTAAAGTCTACATTAAAGGAGCTCATGACGGCTGAGTGACAAAGGCGCTGTCTTAAGATCACAGTCTCCAATGGTGCCGTGGGTTTTAATCCCACTTATGACTATGTGTTTTTGTATGTGTACTTGGACCTCTCATTTGTATATGGGGGAGTGTGGTCTAGTTGGTAGGGCATGGCGCTGGGAATCCAAAGGTTCTGAGCTCCCACACCCTCCATTCGGGCGCTCTAAGCAAGGCCCTTAACCCCACATTGCTCCCCGGGCAGAGTGGAGAATGTTCATTTCGTTGATCTGTACTTGTGACAGTGTAAGGACAAAAAAAAAAATAAATAAATAAAGTGTAACTCAGCCCATGTGAGAGAACACCCCACCCTCAGAAAGATTAGGAAAAATCCAATAAAAGGTGTTGGCGTCAAAAGAACCAGGGGAGGCTAAGCACTAAGCTTTGTTAGGTAGTTTAGCTTAGCCTAACTGTAGCATAGATGGTGTCCAAAGGTACGCTGGACGTTCAGCCACAGAGGTTCAGCGGGGTTATTTTCATCCCCACTAGGGTGGCCAATTCTATAGCACCAAAAAGGAGGACACATTGAAGGCATATCAATAAATTACTAAGGTGTACATAAGAATCGGTTAAAGTCCCATTTATACATTATTTAAGTAATGTAAAAAAAAGAATTGGTTCCCAGCATTTGGATTTATTTAATACATTGTGATGATGAATGTGACATTAATCTTTAAAGTGCAGAATACCACAAAGCATAAGATGTGTGGACTTAAACATTAAAATAAATCTTTTTAACAACAAATATTCATAATACCCTAATATTTTTTAAACAACAAAAGAGATTGTAGAAAACACATTCAACTGCTCTAAAAGTATAGCTTTATTTTTAAGAGCCTCAGTCTTTTGGGAACTTATCTTATGTGTGTGTGTGCAGCAGACCTGTCTTTATGGTCATCCCTTTAGCTATGGGCCAATCACTGAAATCCACTTTCACCTCACAGTCTACACTTCCATAGGACTAGTTTTATAGTATAGTCCACCTTGCAGCTCTGCACAAGTTATTTTAGCATCCAGGGGCGACAAAACTTAATGTAAAAGTCAACATTGAAAAGTTTGCTGCTGCTGCACATTTATTACTTTTATGTTAATCCGTACTCGCACACTGTTTAATTGCAGTTTTTCCTGCTTACGCCCACATTGCATCTATAAAGTGGCAGAAACCATGGAATGAATCTCCACTACCTTTGGTCATAAATTCACGCTCTTTTGTTCATTTTGGGTTAAACGACGTCCTGGTTTTGACAGGATGCTAACTTTAACATTTAGCATCAGTAATTCTGATCCTTGTTTACTTTTGTAACCAATGACAAGCAGATCTTTATCTGACACGCCGCCACTCTTAGCCAATCATCTGTTAGATCAGATAGTGATGCATTTTTGATGATTAGATATTGTGCAGCAGCCCAGCAAAAAAATAAAAATCTGCTCTACAAGTCTAGTGCCTCATAAAGGAGGACAAATACATGTCTGGCTGGATGGGGCGCCGGACGCCGGACAGTGCAATGAAAATCCGGACTGTCCGCCCTAAAGCCGGACATCTGGCCACCCTGCCTTCAACACCATAGCATACCATACCTTGCTTGACGTTTCCGCGGACAGAATTCACGCACGGCACATCTAGCAAATATGTAACTACGCAGACAGATCCACGCTGAAATCATTATAAGCGAGCAGCAGCTCCTGCTGGTGAGGCTTCGCAAATGCAAACATCTACAGACATTCTGGGATTTAGCTCATAATCATAACCACTATTAACAGACTATAGGAAAACTGTTGCTCTCGAACAGCATGAAGAGGTTACATTTGTAAACGGCTGTTTTCTACTTCCTCGCATAGTGTGGTGTCATCATCTCGCTCTTTGAGCTGAACACGCTGGTGCCTCCCGAACAGTGGAAAGCTCTACATAGTATAAATGCTGCGGACGCTGTGAGGAGGGGCTATTTTTCTGTGCAGGATGTAGTTGCGTCGAGCATAATGAGCCCTTTAGGGTGCTGACTCAGCAACGCCTGGAGCTGGTGCTGCCGAGGCAGGGGAGGACAGGATGACTCGCCACAGGGGTGTGTGTCCCAGCGAGATGTATTTATACCCAAACGTGGGGCTGTGATGATGAAAGTCTCTACTGGTGTCTACCTTTGAAACAAAAGGAAAATTAATTTCCAATAATCTCCGTTTAACCATTCAGGGCAGCACTAACACAGGTTCAAGACAAACATTTGCAGAAACCTAAGAAATTCTAATGGAAATTTAAAATAAAAATGCAAAGTAATACTACAATTAAAACCCCTCAGCCCAGTTTATTCTGTATCAGCAGAGAAAAGTTGATTTTAGGCTGCTAGCAAGACCATATGTTGCTTTTTCTGAAATAGCCTCCATTTATCATACATTCTCCTCCCACAATACCCAGCATGACCTTCGCTATCGTTTCCTTTTCTCTCCTTCATCTATCCTGAGTTTCTCTGGGCTTATGCTGGCATGTTGCAGCCCATGCTCGTCCTATGAATAAATCATTCGCTTTGTGTCCTTGAAACCTTTTCCATACCACTTTTCCTCTGTGCTCCTCCAGCTACAGAATCTGTACATATTTTTACAGCAGGATCTCCTGTCAGCTTCTGACCATCTTGTTTTCCCTTCCAGCCTGTCTTCCACCTGCCCCTTTATTTCTCGCATTTCCGTCTTATCTTATGTCTCCCTCGTTTACCCCTTTTTCCATCTTCCCCTCCTGACTTCAGATGAGTTTATTGCCTCCCCAGGAGACTCACCTCCCACGCACAGATCTTTCTGATTGAACTCAGAACCCTTAGAGCCCGTGTGTTATAATTCAATTTTTCCTGACCTGAGCAAGGGGCGTGCACGCCATCATTACATCATTATGCAAGAAGATCAGGACGGAGGCATCACCGCGGAACAGACGGATCTGATCCTGATCATAATCATCCTAATGCCCCCCAGCTCAGAGAAAAGAGTATCAAACCAGATCAGGGTAATGGAGTGGAAGGCTGATTGAGATTTCAGTAAATTAATTAGGCCCCAGGAGAGGGCTGGGAGAAGGAGGTGTTTCGGATTGCCAGCTCTCAGGAAGACAGAAGGGAGTGGGATGGATAGAGAGGCTGAGAACTGGATTGGGAGAACAAAGCTGAAAAGAAATCGGCAGATGAATGGAAGATATTTAGAGGTAGACCAGGCTGGGAAGTGGATGGGGGGTGGGAAGCTTGGGGGGGCAGAAGAGATGGTAAGCTAAAGCGATTGATGATTACATGGAAAGAAATAAGTCTTTATATTTCATGTTCAAGTTCTTCTAAAAAAAGGTGGAGAGAAAGCAACTCTCACTCTGTAATCCTCTTTCCTTAAAAGTTAACCCTACAGAGTGAGAAACATCCAACTCATAATGACAGGAAGGGTTTTGTCAGACTGAGATTCAACAGGAAACCACAGAGGGTTTGGAGCAGAGCGGAAGCAAAGCAGCTTCTGATCGCTGTCTAAATGTCAAGTTCTCACCTCACCATAATGACCCCTGATTCACCAACCAGTCAGCCTGGAGTAGAAGAGTCATCCTGCTGACTGTGAACGATGAGCAGGCTGGTCCAAGGCTCTGGCCCCTGAAACGCTCCCTACCTTAAGATGTCATAGATTTGTTCATAAAATGACAGATTATATCCCTCGCCTAACCTGAAGGTCAAAGGTCATAATCCCATAATGCCAGGAACGATTAATGTGAATGCTTTGTAAGGTAAAGCCCAACAAAACCCTGGAAATGTGTGTTTTTCTTACATTTTATAATGCTGCGCTTTAAGTATTAAGACTAGTAAATTTGTGATGCGTGTCTGTATAGAGTAAACTGTATTTTTTTTTTATCCTTTCTTTGCTTTAATCTGGTGCTACAGTCTCACAACAATATCTGTTATTATGACACACAAACTGCCCCAAGTCCTGAAATATAAAACATCGATGACAAAAGAGCCGGACAGGCCAGAATGTCAGACATACAGATGCAAAGATAAACCACAGGTACGTCCTTTGAAAAGACTGACAGGAGTTGGTAGTGTGATGAGTAGCTGTACGTTTTTCTCTGTGCAGTTCTTACGTTACTTCTGGGCTTCTGGCTGCATTGAAGGATTTCTGATGGTCTGCATTATAAGCAAGCAGAGGTTAATATGTTTGCAGAGGTTAATATGTAGAATGTTTCGTTACATCAAACTATGACAATGTGAACAAAAAGTTCTGTCTGGAAGGTAAGAACGTCTCATTTCTTCCAGAGCAGGGGCCTCATCTAGGCCAGAGCTGGACTCTTACATATAGCAGAGTAAACATCTCATGAAGCTTTTTTAGTCATTTATTTTTTTAAGTGGGCCATGTCATTTAAATTAAAAGTATACTAATGAAAGTTGTGGCTGTAATCTCTTATTCTTTTAACAAACAATTGCCTGCTACATCCCGGGTTTATAACTGCTTGGATATTGGTGTGTTGCTTCAGCGTGAACATCTGATGTTGGTCACAGTGGTTCTCAGTGAAATCATGGAGCCCAGACACATGAATAAATAGAGGGAATATTGGATTTGGTTGATTTCTAACCAACCAACCAATGAAAGGTCAGTGCTAATGCCTGGGTTAGCATTAACAAACATGTATCTTACCTATCTAGTGTTTTCTAAGTTGCTTTGCTTTCTTAAGCTTTCATTTTTCATCAGACTGATGACGTATTTCCACCCTAAAGCGCAAAAATGTTACCCATTGACTCTTGTTAAAAGTTGTACACTGTGAAAATACAGATTGTATGAGATAAATGCAATTCTGATACTAACACCAATGTGTTAGGTCTTCAAAACCTACAGCTCAGCTTAGGACCTGCTTTGATTCATTAAAATGATTATTTAGAAGTTCAACACCAATAAAGTACATTTGTTACCTTGCCTGTGGATAGTAGAAACTTCCTCACTGATGAGATAGAAGTTGTAGGTAAACATTTGGCCTGCTAATATTCTTTCTGCTAGGCCTAATGGTTCACTGTGGGCAGACGGGTGAGACACATTTCTATTCTGAACCCAGGGTGAGGAAGATTCATTAAACTCTGGCAGTCTCATTATACAGACATTTCTCTCCAAGGCTGTAGTAATGGCATTTCTTGAAGGGACAGTGATTGTCTAATATTTTAGATGAATGCTTTGCTTTCCAACAACTGCACATTTTTGTGGGAGTCTCATGGTGTGCTGCTTTCAGCTTGCCATCTTATCACTGGACACCACTTTTGTTACATTTATAAAAGGATCCTTTAACCCACTGTGAGATCCACCATCCCATGCAATATGAGTGCCTCCTTTAGGCAAAGTGGGGACAGAAGACATAAAATATAATAACGCATTGCATCCTTTTGGCATAGAGAAGAAAACATGTTCTTAAAAAAGGAACTTTGTTTGAACCCTTCCTGTTTACTACTTTAAGGTTCAAAATCCAGCCCCTATTCCTCGTACCTATTCCAAAGGTATTCTGTTCTATCTTCAACTAATGCAAAATTACCTCAAATGAACCCTCACTCAGTCACACTAGCTTTAGAGGGTTGTTGAAATATATTTCATTTCCATTTGCAAAAGCAGACAACTTTTTTTAGTTATTTAATCATTTTCTGTTAGGTCTGAGGGCAATTTGAAAATATGGTAATTTAGAAATGGGGAACTGATCCAAAGGCTAAGAGGCTTTACAGATGGAGTAAAGAATAGCTTAAAATGAGGCACAAAGACATTTGATATATGGAAAGGAAAGGTGTCAAAGCCAGCATCACAACACTAAGTTTCAAAAGGCTCAGCACACTAGAAAAATCATCTGTTAAAAGGCACAGTGCATCACAGAAATGCTAAATATCCATAAGATTTGCTTCAAATTAACACCCACAGCAGAATTTCCTAAACAAAGAGAAGGCCGAAGCAGAAACGTGGGTTTAAACTGCAGGAAGATCATAAGACCTACAATATGAAAAATATTCAAGTCCTGTTTTCTTCATTTAAAAAATGACCTTCAGCTCAAGAGCTGTTTTATTTATGTCCCAACTTCATTACTCTGTTCTGCCTCGGGATCCATCTTGCTTTTCAATACAGGTCTGACTGTAATTTTGACTTTGAATAAGAACATTTAGAAGCTGTTGTCATTCACCAGATGATACATTCCTCCCTGACTTATTCATAACACCCCAAGATACCTCAATTCCTGACCAAACCGGGCAGAACCTGTTAACCCTAACTATTGGGGAGAAGTTGGCCTAAAGGGTTAGAGCAGTGCACTTGTGCTCTGAGAAGGCTCACAAAATCCACGGTTCGGTTCACGGTTTTCGGTTCGGTATATGTTGATTGTTAGCATGACATGTTGGTCGTGTTGCTGTTAGCATAAACAAAAGCGTGTTGCACAATGCTTGCACACTGTTGCACTTTTATCCACAACTTTCTTTAAGTCGTCATGTTACATCCTCACTCTAAATGCAAAGTGGTCCCATACAGCAGACCTATAAAGTGCTGCTGGCGCTGCCTTCCAACTCCTGTTCTTCTTCCCACTCGCCATACCCACACCATTCTCCACAACAACTGATTTTTCTGCTACACCCGTCTACGCGGGCTTCGTTTCTTCTTCTTCTTGTTTACTACTGGTGGTTGGCTTTGGTCGCATTGGTACCGCCACCTTCTGCTCTGGAGTGTACACGCCGCCTATGAGAGAAAAGGAGCAGCGCATGAACCTAAAACACACGCCGCCAAACAAACCGGTGACAGTCGAACTAACCAACGTTCAGAGCCCGGTTTTCATAAACCGTTTCCATCCCTAATAATTATTGTCCACCCAGTAAAATATGGGATAAAATCAGTGTTGGCAATGCCTGGGTGTAGACTGGCAGAATTCTCGCTCCTTACTCTACAGCTTTACCACGTCTCTACTCTGCTGTCCAAACACCAGGCATGGTCTAATGGAAAGACACAAGAAGAATTTGGAAGTCATTGCTTCAAACTGCCTTCAAATAATTTGTTCTCTGAGGAAGCGCACATCGTCCTGATGAACGGACCTTAGTCATTGAAGGACTCTAGACAACTGGGTACATCTGCTAAGCATTCTGAGATATATCTGCCTCTTCTGAGGCCTTTCTTTTCTTCTCATACATTTCGTACACACTTCCACGGATATACGCCTGAAAGTGTGCATGCGTAGAAAAGGATAGCTAACGGGATGAGCACATAAGGCCTTACATAAACATATCACCTGAATGATTGACAATTAGGAGCCATTATTTAGGAAAATAAAAGATCGTCCTCTATACCTTTAATGCCTGTCATTATCAAGAGATGCTCACCTCATTTGTAAATTTTATAATCTTATCACTCATTGTATAAAACAGAATAAATAACTATTTATAGTGCTTATTGGTTGAAGCCTGAAGAAACTTACAAATGTTACTCTTTCATCTTCCTTTTACTATAAAAAAATGTAACATCCCACCATAAGATCTACATATTTATTGGCTTAAAAACACAATTTTGGAGCAAAATTAACATCAAGACCTCAAGATACTGTTGAAGGGATCAGAATTTCTGTCCGGGGTCAAACATCTTTTACCCTCTGAAGCGATAAAACATCCTCTAAAGGGACAACTCTCAAAGGAAATTAGACTTCAGTCATAATAAGGCAGAGAAATGGTGTCAGGGATCCAGATAACAACGTGGTCTCAGAATGAACAAAGAGCACGGAGTGATGGATTACAGTAGTTCTGTAAAACACTAGGCGCTCCCCTGCAGGAGATATGTGGTGAGATAGGTTCTTTTCATATATTAGAAAATGTAATATCACTCTTAGTCTGTTGGAAAAATACATCCTTGAAACATGAAAGGTAACCAGCTGTTACACTGTGTGACTCTGTCACCCTCTGATTGGTTGCTTTGCCTATTTATATACAGCTAAAAAAGATAATTACTAGCTCTAAAGACTTTAGGCTTTATATTTATTTGTCCTTGTATGAATATGACATCTTCCCCCTTAAAAACCCACAACTGATAATAAATTCAAACCCCACCTTCAGGCAAATTTGAACTAATCCTTTGGGTCCAAGGAACCAGAACATTATTTACAGTGTAAACCCTATGTCTAATTAAGACCTGCCAGGTAGGCCAGCAACACTCAGGCACTAATAATTGGAAAAGCCTGTCAAAACTTTTGAATGCAGCATTTTGGACATGTTAGTGGTGAACTGTGTGACCGCAGCACCCGATTGGCTGTCTGGATATTAATGCTGATATTCCCAGTTGCTTTGCTGACAATCACAGGCAGTGGTGACAAATCCAACTGCCTTTTAGACACTGTTTTGGGATTTTAGATTTAATTCACAGCGTTGAAAGATGATAAATTGCTTTCTTTCTAAATGTAGACAAGATGGGGTGGAAAGTACCTTAATGTGGTAGTAATGTAATGAAGTGTTCACAAATAGAAAGAAAATATTTGCAGAAATTGATATCCTGTCAATGTCTGTAACAGGCAGCATAGACATCCAAGTATTTCCAACTAGCAATATTTTCATTAAAGCCATCCAGTTCTTTTTCTAGTGATTCACCCAGTGTTTGCACTTGAAGAACTTGATCCACTTATATATATATAAAGTTTTCAAACATCATGTGTTTTTACTGTTTTTGCCTGAAAGCAGCTCCATTTGCTTGAATAAGCATGAAGGCCCTTAAAAATTGAGCTGAAGTGAATTTAAAGTAACATTTCCTCTGCTGTCTGATTTTAGTGTGCTTTTTCAGTGTTACACTGGATAAACCATAGAGAGTCCTTGTGTTTTCGATCGAGCCATAGCCTCAATAAACACCTCACATTCTAAACAACAAAAGTACATTTTCTGATTTCTTGAATCTTTGGGTCACCTGCTTCTGTATCTCCTGGGTAATTTTGTGTGAAGAGCAATACAAGCTGAAAATTTTTCACACTGAGTAATGAAGGTTATTTGGAAAGCATTCCCATTAACCTAACCTTTATTCAGGTGTTGGATAAAGCAGATTGGCATTTCTACTCATACAGTCAGTGAGTGATGCAATCAACTGGTTTTCCTTAGATAGAAAAACTTTGAATCAATTTGACTGTATGATCTGGTTGTATTGTTAAGTGCCTTGAGATGGCGATGTTGTTAATTGGTGCTATATAAAATAACTGAATTGAATTAAAAAGTGTCCAAAAACAGGCAAACAAAAGAATGTTTTCTAGGTTTGGTAGCTAGCTGTTTTTGAAAAAACACATATAAAATCACCTAAGAGAGAGTCCTGAACACTGCAAAAACGATCTGTGAAATAAGTAAAAAATTCTTAAATTAAGTGTATTCACCCTTAATTTAGCAGGTAGGTAAATGAGATAGTTTGCCAATGGAGAGACGAGTATTTTTACTCTTGAAATAAGATAATTGGTAATGTGCCGGGAAATAGGGACAAATGCAGCTGTGTTTTCTTATTTTAGTGTACATTATCTTGTTCCATTGGCAAAATGTTTTTTTACCTCCTCAATTCAAGAACAAAATTTACTTATTTTTAAGAAAAATTATTTATCTAGATTTAGATTTTTTGTAGTGAAAAGCTGCTAAATGGAGAGTTCGCTTTTAACACTTTTAGCCCATTTTCTGTAGTGTCCAGGATGAAATCAATGATCGACACCAAAATTTTGACAATTGGTCCTGTCTCTGCTATTTGGCTCATGCAGAATCCCCCCTGGCTGCTTCAGAATGGCTTCCATTGTGCATGTCCGGATAATGTCCTTAAAACAACCTAAACGTTAAACGTTTTAAATAATAAATATGCTACTCACCCGGTCGCCAGCGCTTGTTCAATGACGCTCCAAAAAGCTTCGCGGAAGAAAAAAACCGTTCCTGTCTTTGTTTTATTTAGCATTTTGTAAATCCCAGAACTATTTTTTCCAATACATCACAACCGCTTATAAACTTCTCCGCCTTCGCTCGAATCTGAAGCGCTGAACCCAGACCACTGCACAATGTCTCTATCCACTCCACTCAGTATATCCTCGTTCAAAACGGTATCCTCTACCGTCAAACTCAAAGTCCACATGATCCTCCTCAAGAATCCACCTTTCGTATTCCATTTTCAGAGTTTTTAAAGTGTTTAACAGAGACGCTAGTACCTCTCGACGCCGGAGAACACAGAGTGAAGCTTAAAAAGACTTAAGCATCTGAACACCTGTTCAACAGGCCCCACTTCCGGGCTATGCTGGCGAGAGATATTGACTAACCTCCAACAGAACCTCAATGGGGATTTATTAAAATGCTAAATAAAACACTACAGGAACGCTTTTTCTTTCTTAAACTTTTTGGAACGCCATTGAACATAAGGACCTAATAAACTCGGTGAGTAGCATATTTTAAAAAAAAGAACGTTTAAGGTTGTTTTAAGGACATTATCGGACATGCACTATGGAAGCTTCATTCTGAAGCAGCCAGGGGATTCTGCATGAGCCAAAAAGCAGAGACAGGGACCAATTGTCGAAAATTTTGGTATGTCGCATCATTCGATTTCATCCTGGACACTACAGTAAAAATTGGGCTAAAAGTGTTAAAACCGAATTTTCCTCTTAATAATAGCGACAGTCGCTTAGTTGGCTGTACAGCGCGGTCTGCTGCTCAGAAAAAGCAGTAGGCCTATAATCCTGATGAGGTGATGACACAGAGGACGTTTTTTAAGTGTAATTTTTTTACTTAGAACAATCTTAAAACTATTTTTTGGTGCTCATAACAGCAAATAATCAAAATTCTCTCTTCATCACATTTGCCTCTGTCAATGCATGTCAGATGCATCTTGTGCCACTTCACCAGAATATTATGATTCTATTGAATAACTAGAACTGGAAGTTAATTAATTAATAGGTAATTCAAAGCAAGGGTAAAGCTAGTTATTTATTATCAGTTGAATGATTATAACTGTAATTTTCTTACTGACCAGGGTTTTAGCCCCTTTCCTAAAAAGGTTAGACTCCTAAATCCAGTTGTTAAAAATCCAGTTGTCTTTCACCATTTTAGTAATTTAGGCTGTGGCTCTAAGTAACGTTATTAATCACCAACCAAATAAATGTGTTCATTCGGATGCTACTGAAAGAAGAGTGAATCCAACCTGAGTGATGAATCATTCCCTGTTTGAAATGAACACAACAGATCACGTGTTAAAATACAGTAGTACCGTTATTAGCTACAATCACACAGTATTATATCTAATAAATAAGCAAAACACTAAACACTACTGGAAATTAAGCAAAACTAAAAAAATATGGGTTTAAGAGTCAGTTGAAAGTCTGAGAGATGTTTGAATTTTAAGGCTTAATGCATTTAAAAATGTTCTTTGTAATAGCAGCAGATAAAATGTCAATAAACCCTGACACATAGATGTTAACTAAAATAAACTATGATGAGGCTCAAAGACCCATTAGCTTAGCTGCCCCCAGCGGTCCTGGTTCTGGTCTGGTCCAACTGACACAACGAGAGGCTCACGATTTAGCAGTTAGCTTCAGCAACATGTGACGCGTTCGGCCTGTGGTGAGCATTAGCATTCATAGAAACCTATAAAAATCATCAGCAGTTGAAATCAGAAAGCTTATTGCATATAAAAACACCAACATGACAATTCTATCTACCTGTAGTTCACCCAAGCAGAGCATTAATTAAGCATCAGATGGAAAGGAGGGGTAGGGGAGGCCTTCTGGTCGGTCCGGTTTCTGTAGGCCCGTCTTCGATACAGTCCGTTCGTCCAGCAGCGAATAAAAGAGATTTGGATCAATCTGATGCAACAATGAGGATGCAATTTGCGCTGGGTTTAATTTTATAACTCCCAGTAGCATGCGGACGCCTCCCTTTAGCTACGGTGGTTAGCGTGTAGCCACTGCCTGTAGCAGCACTTCCGCAGCGCTGCTCCGTCTCTCAGGCGGCTTCATTTGGCGAACAACGATCGGGTTATTCGGCGGTTAGCAGAGCTGGAGTAGCTCTTCTCTGTCTCTGCTGCTGCAGGATTTAGAACATCCTGCCTTCAACTTGGTATGAATCGCAGAAAGGATAAAAAAAAACTGCGTTCAGCTCCTTTTGAATCGCAGGAAAAATAAAAACACTGCGTTCAGCTTCTTCTGAATTGCAGGAAAAAGGCAGTCTGACTCGGTCCAGCAAGCACAGATTTCTCCAGAGGGGTATTGGTTGCAACGTAGCATAGCCTTAGACTAGGAGTGCTCTTGTCTAGCCGTTAGCGACAGCGAACCGCCTTCAAAATAGGACGCTAATATGGGAAGCTGAGGTTTTAAAACCTACGCCTGAGGGGTGTGTCTTCAGAGCCGCGTACTTCCGGGTGTTCTGAAACAGTGTATCAGGTTGACAGTGGTGTCGGATGTAGGAGTTGGCCTTAGGAAATTGCCCTGGTTGACGGTTCAAGCCCCGGCTCCGACTTTCAGTTTCGTTGTGTCCTTGGGCAAGACACTTCACCTACATCGCCTACTGATGGTGGTCAGAGGGCCCGGTGGCGCCAGTGTACCTGCAGGCAGGCCCGCTTTTGTCAGTGTGAGTCCCAGGGGCAGCTGTGGTTGAGCAATGTAGCTCGCCACCATCAGTGTGTGGGAGTGAATGGGTGAATGATGTAGTGCGCTTTTGGTCAAGTCTCCTGACTTAAATAAAGCTGCTATATATAAGTATTGCGGCCATTTACCATGTATCGCAACAATCTGTACACACAACTTGAAACGTGTCTGACTTCAATAAATACAAGCATCAAAGGTGAGGTGTGGCTCAAAATGTGTTTGGTCTGAATGCCGCATAACAGATACTGGTGTGTGAGTCCTGACTGGCTCACGCCGTGTTTCACTTCTTTATGCTGATCTGTAACATAAATTACCCGCAAACGTTTTCCAGGTTTTGCTTAGGGTTTGTGATCATCTTAGAAAGATATAATGAAAAAAGATCAACTTAGAGGAACCAGGGTGAGAACCAGAGGAGCAGACAATGAGGGAGGAGAAAACACCGAAATAAATAAACCAGGAAAACACCAAAGACAGGTGAGCAGCACTTAGTGAAATACTAAAAGGAAGACATTGTCACAGCTATAAGATAATTAGATGGAAAAAGGCTCAAAGCATTTGAACACTTGCATTTACGCATCAATTACTTGCAGCAATCCCTAAACTAGTATTTTTACCTGGTTCTTGAACTGTCACAGCGTGTTTATTCCGCACTTCTTGTTTTAGACGCCTTAGCTCCATCCGAGCCTGGTGAGGAGAACTTGGCTGTTACAGTCAATCAGCCACGCCTTCATTTAATCCAATACAGTAGAGAGAAGGACTGTATTTCTCCCACCAGCACTTAACCCCTTCTAGATTAGGGGTCAGCTACTCAGCAATGCTGAACATTTGTTGGATAAGTGAAGCTTTGTTGTGAAAATGGGAAAAGAAAAGCAGGGCTCAGCACTTTACATGCCATAAGAGAACAGATAGAGAAGCTTGACCTCCTGCCACATCCTATGTTTCTTATCTTTCAAGGAGCTGTTCGGACTCTGAAATCACTTTTTCACATTTTCAGTGCAGATAACCCAGGAAAATGTCGACCTAAATAATACTTCAGTAAAAGAGGAAATATATTTAAAAAAAAGGTAAACCACATTATCTGCAGGAAAAGGGATCCTGTAAAAGGAAATGCCTTGAAATCTATGAGCATGTGACCGGATATGACCGATGAGCTTATCTTGCTATGGTGCTCCTAGAACGTAAGTGTTTAGCAATCACCTAGTAAAACCCTCGCCTTTAGTAGTGATTCTTTTCAGACCTCAAATATATGGACTTTCCCTCTTATTAAGAAATTGTTAATTGGAAACCTAAAATGCAAAAAGCAAACAAACAAATAACCCCATGATGATTTTTGCTTTATTACTTTTAAGGCAGGCTTAAAACCTTTTATTAAAACTTGTAGTCGGTGTCATCCCTTATGCTTGCCTATAGTTAATACTGCTATAGGCTTAGACTGCTGGAGGACATAGGGGACCCTTATTTCCTCTCATTCTGCTTCATTCATCTCTATTCTCAATCTATCTCAGAATCTGGTTAGTTCAATCTCTAATGTTCTGCTCTCTGCTGCTTTTCTCATAGTAGCTTCATCTGGTCTGGTTCACTGGCGCCATCCTGGAGAGAAATATTTCCAGCCTGTGCCAAGCTGCCATCAAATCTTTGTTTATAGATGTTTGAGATCGGCCTGTTTCCAGTGTGGTCCCTGTTTCTCTGACCCGTGACTGGCTGGATATAGCTCTTTTAGATCACTTCTGACCATGGGAGTTGGATTTGGGCTTGTCTGCCTGGCTGTGTGTTTCTAAAGGCAGGGCAGCCTTTTACCGTTGTCGCTCACACTGAGCCCGGTTCCGCTGGATGTTTCTTCCTGTTGGGTGCGAGTTTTTTCTCACCACTGTCACCGCCGTGCCATGCTTAGTGTGAGTGATTGCTTTTGAGTCAATAGTCGACACAATCAACTGGTTTTCCTTAGATAGAAAACTTTGAATCAGATTTGACTGTATGATTCTGGGTTGAACTGTAAAGCACCTTGAGACATGACGTATTTGTGGGCATAAGCGCCATAGAAATAAACTCAGAATATAATTTAACTGAATGTAGCGAACATTTTTGATATTTTTGGTGATAATGCAAAAAGAGTGACCTTGAGCATTAGCGCTGAATTGGGAAAAATGAAAGATAAATAAAATATGTTGGAAAAAAAACATAACTTCCAATAAAAATATATTTAAACCTAGTCAATAAGAAAGGGTTTCTGGCTCTAATATGCTGTCAGACTATTTTCCTCTTTGTTTCAATAAACTGGTCACTAAGTGTGATATAACTCAGTTTTTGGTGCAACCCAACAATCAGTGCAGAGAGAGACTGTGTAGTTAGCTGAGCTTTTAACGACTGGTTCTGGCCACTCTCAGAGGAATGTTAAAATCTGCCTCATGTCTTCTGCTGTCTTCTGCCTGAATAGCTTCGACTACTGTTGGTTATTTTTCGTCTAGCAGCAGGTATGCAATAAAAGTTTGAATGGTCTTTAGTCTGCCAACAACACAAGATGGTGTTTTAAACTCTCCTGTATCCACCATGTGTCAGTCTGTTATGGCCACCGACAGTTCTTTGGTTATTCTGGCGTTACTGTTGATCATCTGTCCATCATCGTATAAAGCCCCGCCCTGACAATTTGATTGGCCGCCAGGAATATTCCTGCGAGCCTGACGAACTTCCGACCTCAAAGCGTTGTGAAGGGCGGGACTAAGTTCGGAAGGGAATGGCACCCAGGCTAGAGTTAATCATGAAAGCAGGGAAACTCTGAGTTTTCCGTTTCACAAAGAGAGTTCACTTAATCTTTGTCTGTTGCCATGGTAACATTCTCCTCAGAGCTAACCAGGTCCAGAGCAGGTTTTCCTCCATCAACTCAGTGCCCTCCTTAAATGTTATGTGATTAAAACAGGTATGGCAGGCCATTTAGACATTTATTAGTTTGTAATGTAATTCAGATACATATTCAGCCAACCTTATAAATGTAAAAACAGCCACTTAAAATGTGTAAACATTTCTAGTTATTTGTTTTTTCAGCGTCTGCTACAAAAATATAAGTTATTATTTGATCATTACAGCTATGACTAGGAATTTGATTCTAACCAGGAAGAATCCTATATCAGTGATCTAAAAATTAATAATTAATAGGAATACCTCCACATTATCCCCAGCAGCATCTCCTCCTTCAAAATCTTCCTCTCTTTTGCAGCTGTAGAGCTGTTTCTGTTTTTAAACCAGTATTTTCTTTAATTCTGCATTAAAATATCTAGTTCCAGTGTGATGAAAAAAAGCACTTCCACTTTTCTGTTGTCATGGTGACTTTTGGAAACAGGGCTCCACTAATGATGGGTTTTCATAGTTGTTATGCGTGTGTTAAACTAACTCACCGGTTTCCAAACACAGGCTAGATCAGTTGAGCCTGAGTTTGTTAAATTTGTTTAATAGGCCTAAGAGTTCTCTCTGATATAACTTTGATGTCAGGGTCTTTATAACGGCTGAATCTGATCGGATCTGACCAGGCAGCATGTTTCCACTCTTATTTCTCACTGTTGCTGGGCCTCTTTGAACTCAGTTTCATTATCTGTTCTTGGGAACCAGAAGCTGTTGCTGATTTGTTTCAAATTTCAGAGGAAAATCAACAAGTAATGGTGTTATGTCTAATTCGGAGGCAACAAGTGCTTACTTAAGCTATGAAGGACTATTATCTCAACCAGGCCGTCCAGTCTACTCTGACGTCTGGCATCACCTAGAAAGGTTCTTTTTTTGGGAAAACCAACGGTTTTTTGTTGTTTTTTTTTTAAACCCAGTTGTCACAAGGCAACTCAGAACAAGTTTGTTTTCCAAAAGCAATCTCTGTAAACAAACAAGATGGTCGTGTATATACGTTTAGCAGTATATGAAAGATCAATATTAGTTGTGTTTCCATCAGATTTTTCGACAACGCATATTGATGACTTGTCTCAGAAAAGCTTGTAGAAAATGGTCAAATTTGAATAAACTCCCTAAAATTCGTGGGAAAAAAAGCTTTTACGCTCGCTTAAAAAAGGGTTGATGTGCAGAACAGGAGAAGGAAGCCCTTTTTTGGAATCAGCTCTGACATAGCAAACCTTTCCTCATGTGACTGATCAGCTGTTTCTGCTGTCATTTTCTGGATGTTCCTATGCACATAAACATGGCTGAAAGCAACATCCCCATTACAAACTAACATCTAAAAGTAATACAAATCCCCAGATTGTAAAACATTAATTAAAACTTTCCTCCATTACTGATCAGTGCTAGATTTCAGCCTCTATATCGTATTATGGACATTGTTTCAGGATGCCTAAGCGGTGCTTGGTTAATTCGCTTCAAACCAAATGGTAAAAAGCAGATTTGCATTTCTACTCATCTGAACCTTTATAGTTTTGCTTAAAATTCTGGGTTTAGTTGAATGGACCCAGAAACCTAAATTTGTCATGGTTCTTTCCCTGCTTGGATTAACATCAATTAACAAGTGCACCTAGAAAAGTGGCCTTTAAGTATGTGTGGGCTGAAAAGGAAAAATGACAAATGCTGCATTCCACTTTCTGCGATTGCATCTTTCTGACAGGTGTTTTTGTCTTCTGTAGATGAATTCTGCATTGCCATGAAATGCTTCTTCCTAAATTAATCAGACACGTTAAATCTGTCTGTGTCACTATTCCAGTTCCACTGAGCTGCTGCATTAAAGTTAGTGCCCCTTTTTTTCTATTTGTCAGTAGTTATTTAATTAGGTTATGAAGACCCTTCCTTTTCTTCAGAAGACATTCAATTAAAGCTGACCTGAAGTGAAACTGCAGTTCAGATCCAGTTTCTGGTTATCATGGTTCTGACATGATTTTAGTTTATGCTGTCGCTCACCTGTTAAAGGGATGTTTAAAGTGGAAGGTAAGGATAGTTTATTTCTATTGCACCATTCAGTACATGGACAGTTCAATGTTCTCTTCATGAGTTATGCTGGTGAAGATTCTAAGTCATCCAGGTCACAGTCATTCCAAAAAAAGTTAAAAACAATCCACTTGCAGAGGAAAAGAATACCTTGGCTGTTCAGCCAGGCTAACAATTCCCTCTAACGACCCTCTTTTCAGAGACATAGACAGGTGTTACAGGCTAACAAAGAACTCAAACGACCCCCCCATTCCAAAGGGGTGGACCGGTTGATCTAGATCACTTTGCATGTTTTCTAAGCAAAAAAGGTCCACTCTATAAAGCCCGCTTGAACTCAATGCTATTTTCTGACATTTTCAATTGAAAAAACCTTCCTGGATGGGAAGCAGAAATGTCTTCAAACTTGGAAACAAAATCCAGTGGATTGTTTTAACTGTTTTTGGAAAGCTTTACATGAATCAGACAATAAAACAGAAGAAAAAATAAAGGTTTAAAAAATGATAAAAGCATGTAGTAAAACAAATAAAAGCAGTCAGACCACAACCTTATAATAATACCTCAGTTAACAGATTAACTTCAACAGTCAAAGGCAGCTCTAAACAAATGAGTTTTTAACTTCTGGCTTCAGAGAACTCAGGCTTTCAGCACTTTTTACAGTCTTTCTGTAAAAGAGTAGGCTTGTTTCTTTTGTTCCTGTGGCTGCCTGAGGTTTCTCAGAGGAATCTATGATCTGTACCCCTAGACAGATCAACACTCAGATGTTATCAGTTAACTGAATGGATCAAATTTGAAGCTAATATAACATTAATCGACAGTTCTTTGTGAGTCAGTTACTTATTTACAACCACTAATCTGGATACGTAAGATTTTGCTCCGGCTGATCTTGTTATCTTAAAGGAAAAGTCCAGAATCATATTCAGAATACAAAACTTTACTGAAGGACTTTAAATATGAAATTATTAGCATACTACTCAATAAATTATAAATATTTTTAATGAATGTACTTTTTACTTGGAGACATGTCCATGTTTTGTCAAAGAACACTACTGCCACCTGCTGGTTTGTGATCGCCATGCGTGCGGTATCGGCTGTTGATCAAGTCCCAGCAGCTGTATCTGGTGTTTGTCAGCGTGCTATTATCCAAGTCATAGCGAAAGCACATTCTTCTGCGCAAAAATGTTGGCTACACATTACGGGTTTTCTCTACAGGCCAGAAGTTTTGATGACAAATCCTCCCTCTTCAAGTTGGCGTCCCAGCGACCAACTCCCTGTGTAGGATCAGGAATCAGAAAGGTGGAAATAAATAAATTTTTCAATTTTACCCGATGTATTTCAACATCCAGCTGCCATTGGCGATGGGCATTGTCGAGTTTCACTTATAGCTCTGGTGGGAATTTCAATGGTGAGAAGTCCTCTGCGAGAATGTTAAATAATTGTTGTTGATTGCAGATGTGTCTAAGTAGTTCCCATTGATTTTGCTTGTAAAGCGGGAGAATGGCGCTAGGCTTACCGCACCGTGGCGTCACTGCTGGAAGATGGCAGGAGGGGAGAAGTTACTATATTTAGGCAAAAATGGCTGGCTCGAGCTTTAAGTGAAGGATCGTTGTGAAGGTATGGATTATTTAATTTCTTTACTGATTTACTTTTAAATTCATTAAATCAAAAGTAGTAGTTTTAATGATAGATAATGACCTATTGATTATTCCTTGCTGAGCTGGACTTCTCCTTTAACGAGTTTAGATCAGACTCTGGGTTCAGTGTAGTTTTTTGAACACTGGGCAGCTTTAGCAATTATTCTTTTTATGACAAACTATGCAACCAGGACCTACCTGTACACACTCTGGCACCAAATAAAGTTTGGTGTGTGCACATTGTGCAGTAGCCATTCACGGTTAAGTTGATTACAAGGTATGAAAATAAGCAACTTCAACTCCATTTATTTGAGCTTTCAGAGGAAAAAAAACATGAGAATAGCTGAACTGTTTGTTCTACAGCTGTAACAATATAAACCCCAGGCCTTTTCATACCCTTTTATAACCGTTTCCAGGTATTTTTTAAGGTCTATTACTGACATTTAAATCTGTGATAAAAACCAAACCTGTATTGTCCACTTGACCTATCAGCGCTGCAGATGATGAATCACAGTAGAGGAATGATTGTAGGAGAGCAGAAGAAATCGTTTCTCAGTCTTCCAAACACAGAGGTCGGTGTTGGGCTGAGATGAACCTGGCACTTGTTTTCGTCTGTTCTTAATGTCATCATTATTGGGAACCACAGACAGACTTTTACTTGTTAGCCCTCCTCCCAGTGTGACAAAAAAATGCATTATTTTCAGCCATTATTCATTTCATACCTCCTACGTTACACAGATTCACCAAGAGGTTTTCAGCAAATGACTCAGTGAGAAAGTCTAAATGGATGAAGTGAAACATAATGTTGCTCTCTGTAGAGGAGCCAGATGGGACATAATTCAACTGTCTTTAATAGCAGGGCCTGTCCATGGTGTCTGGAAATTGGGTTTTAAAATAGTATTTTAGATTAAACACTTAATTTGAAGACTTTTTATAGATAAGACACAATGCAACATGTCTGTGACAATCATTTAAATGTAACTGTCAGGCAGCAGGGAATTTTTAACATCGCACACAGAAGTTGAGACTAATGGAAAAAAATCTCTCCATGATGTATTTTAACCCGCCTATCAGCTAGATCAGAGGTCCCGGATTATAAACTGTCCGACGACAGTTTCTAACTTCACTTGCGCCGCTTCTCCTGTTAATATGGTAAAGCACTCCGGAGCGTTCGGCACCAGGCTGCATGTGATACAAATGATCCAATGAGCTGCTGTCAGTCTGGGTTGCTGCTGCTGCTACTTTGCCACTTTTGACACAGCAGGGCAAACCTGTGGCAAGCCGAGGCGATGGGAAAGAAGGAGAAGATGATGAGAAAAGAGAGCAGAGGTGTGTGGACTGCTGGAAGAACTATTGGTGGACTGCTGAAAGAAAAGTGAAATGAGTGCTCAAAGAGATGACCCTGCACATTTGGATCCAGGCTCAGAATGATGACTTTCACTTGATATATGTGCTTTAAAACCGGCAGTCTCCATTCAAACCCAGGTTTAAAAACCTTTGCAGGGCAGCATACCAAAGCCCACTGCCAACATTAATCACGAAACATTCGAGTTGATGGGTGTTTTATAAAACGTTGAATCAGGAAATCATCTATATACCTAACTGAGCGATTGTTGTTCTCTACCTACTTTGAAAATAACTTTATTTAAAAATGGAAAAAGTGCTCATCTACTTTCTTTTCCATTTTTTAAATTAAAAAAGAATTCAATGTATAACATAAATTAAATAGAAAACCTTTATTTTATTTGTATTTGTTAAATGACAAGTTTAAAGTAACAGATTATAATAATAAAAAAATCATCAAAATGTACTGGGTTGATTTTCTTTATTTGGACCCCACTGGCTTTTAATTGGTTACTACGGAGCTAGATATTCATCCCTTTAAAGAGAAAGAAAAACAATTTGGGTCAACATTGGATAAAATGTTTTATTTTAAAATGTCAAACGATAAAAAGACGGCCTCTGAGCACTTACCCTCTGTCTGCGCATTCCGGTGGAAGGTCCGCCACATTTACGCATCAGTGCAAGCTTGCTGGAGTTTGTTAGCAGGTGTAAAGGCGGACTAATGGCGGAATGCAAATGTAAATTCTGCTGCTTTGCTGCATCTTTATCACGCTTACAGAAAATCAAAAGTTAGTTATATTTAAAAACAAAAACCTAATTAATTCCACATTTGTTTTAAGAAATGGGAAAATGTTTGATTTTATGTCACCCCGTGCCAGAGAGCTACAGCCACACGCTGTTTCTCTGTGTTGCCATGGCAACGACTGCTTTCCTTTTCCACTGGAGGGAGGAGGCTGTCTCATTCTCGTTTATAAGCCCCTCACCTTCTATCTTTGGTGCCCTTCACAGCTGCAAATGAGACTTCATTGGGAGTTACTCTTGATAGTTAAGGGTTAGTGCTTAGTGGGCAGGTTGGGATGCGGCCAAGAGACGGGCTGCAGCTGCGGTGTTTTGGAGGAGGGAGGGGCTTGCTCACTCACTACTGGCTGAAGACACTAATCTCTGCACTATCGGTGCATGTGATGTCACTAAAGTCTCCAACAGGACAGAAAATGACTGCTAGATTTTGTAGCTAGTTGTTTAAAAAAACCATGAAACAAAACAATAAAATCATACTAAATGTAGCTGAAATGTTGGTGATTTGGCAAAATTGTGCTTACCTGCCTTGGAGAGCAGATGTGCAGTCCGGAGCATGGTTCACGTTCTTCCCTCATGTTTATGTGTCAATGAGGAGGCAAATGTGTTTAAAACACAGTTTCTACAGATGCTTATTAAAAGTCTGGGAATCGACATATTTCCATTGTAGTTCTTAAAGTTTTACCGTAGCTAGGGTTGATGGGGGAGATGCTCTCTGCTGTCCGTGCTGCAGCGTGTTCATCTGCCTTTGGGAGTTGACTCCAGTCCTAATGTGGTGCCATTCACGTTCTAACAATGCTTCTCTCATGTTTATCTGCAGGGCTGCTAACTTTTCACTAAACCTTGGAGTGAGATTTTGAGATAGATTAGACAGCAATCCTTGTCAGGGTTAGATTGAAAGCCTCTGAGGATAGATGCAGCTATAGGTTGTAGATTTTCAGAGGATTTAACTGCATCGAATAAATGGCAGCTTATTTGCGTACACACAAGGTGTAAACAAAAAGAAATATCCCTAGTGTCATGATTTTATCAAGAGCTCCACGGACCCACGAAGCAGAGAGACCAATACGAGGAGAGACCAGGGGGAGAAGGTTTAAACAGGAACATTAGGGGTTTTATGAAGGGTATCCAGTGTTGTTTGGGCACGAACACTCAGCTTTGAACTGAAAGAGCAAGGTGAAAGAAAACACCGCGGTGGAAGTTCGGTTTAGTTGGTAAGGAGTGAGTAACTCGACACTTGAGGAGAATTTGCTTGCTAGATAACTCACGCGTTTCCGAGAGAAGTTGCTGACTCTTTAGAGCACCGAGTTTGGTGTGTAGGAGATTCCGGTGTTTGTCTTATTCGATGGAGGCGGACAGGGTTTACCGAATGCGTATCGATTTGTGAAGCGAGCGGAGAAACCTGGCATTCCCCAGAATTTCCTGCTTACGTGCCACGAGCGAGGTGAAGTAGTGGAAATGACCGATCCTTACTCAGTGCGGTGAAGCTCAAATGATCTCAGCGAGGGAAAAGTGGGTTCAAACCTCCTGTTTTGAATCACAACTCAGTTTGAAACTCAGGAGATGTTCCTTTCAGGGAGAGAAGGTCAAAAATCCAGGTTTGCAGGATGACTTCACTAGAGGCAAGCCAGAAGGCAAGGTCAAGAGGCGCTCAGATTGACAAAACTCAGGTTTGACAAAGAACGAGTTTGACTCAACTAAAACTCCTTAAAACTATGCGATCTTTTCTATTCGTGGGCGTAAACGGCAGGTCAGCAGCTTAAAGAGTCCTCAGTTAATGAGGGCAGCTCACAGCAGCAGTGTGAGGGACGTGGAACCAGAAGCAGCCTCCTGGTGGAGGAGACAAACACAGAAAAACACACAGACAGTAATCCTGACACCACAGACTATTTCGACATTGCGCAGCCTTGATAAGGAAAGCAGAAGCAATATAAACATTGTGATGAAAAACATTAATGTAAACATATGACTGTATAGTTACAGTTTGAACATTTTTTTAACAATAAATTATCTTTAGTTATGTGGAAAATCTTTCACACAATATACATTATTTTCTATATTCTTGGCAAACTTGGCTTCTCTTTAGCCAAAGCAGAAGTGTGTCTGTGGTTTCCATAGATTCGAGCACATGCGAAGATAGAGATGAAGGATGAAGGAAAAGGAAGCAGCATGCTTCCTATGGCAGTTCCTTTAGCATAGCTATTCAGAGCTATTTGTCCCATAATGGTGACAGAAAAGGCTATTTTTTTAAAAGCTCCAGTAGAGTAGAGCCACTTAAAGTTTAGCACTGCTTTAGCAGCATTTATAGGTTTCTAAAAAGCCAAACATGATATATTTGGGCAAAGGGACAGCTAAACTGACCTTTTCCATGGTTACAAGCTGATATAAAAAGGGTATTTCTATAAATTCAGATGGAGCCAGACTTCCCCTCTGCATCTTTACGGATGAATATTGCTACATTATTCAGGATTTAGGTCTTCTGGTCTGAATATAAAAGCCCAAAATCAAATTTCCATTCAGATTTATGAAGATTTTCCACTTAGCTTTTTTTTCCACCTTCAATGATTTCGCATTCTCTCTCTAGTTTTCTGACTCTATTATTAATCAGGGTGTGGATTTCCAAACACCTTTTTCTGCTTTACTCTTGTCTCATCCTGACTCAGATTTAAAGCATACTAGCTTTGTGTGAAATCGCTGTTACAGGGAAGCTTTGTGTTTAAACATAAAGAATCTTCTTTTTCTCTTTCTATCCAAACATTTTAACAGACTCCAGCTGTATGTCAAAAGTGTCCAGCAGATTTATCAGGATTTTATGTGACTGACCATGGACACCAAACTGATGGTGTGAGATGGAGCAGGGACCCCTAATTATATATATTGGAATGAAATTGTGTTCTATCAAACTGGTCCTATAGCTCTATTACAAGATGGAGCAATGTAACAAAAGTAATTTCTCCCTGTGGGATTATTAAAGTATTTCTGATTCTGATTCCTGGTTGATGGGACAGGTGTTATGAATGAAACGGTGTCCAGTTTGAAAGAGCTCCTGTGTGTCGCTGAATGTGTGCATTGATGACTGAAAAGGCATCTTCTGCCTCCATTGATCTGTTTATGACAGTGTGTTTAATCCATGTTAATGTGTATTTAAAGACATTTCAATTAGTGGAAAAAATTACAGGGGAATATAAAAACCAAAATCTAATCAACCAAAACTTTCGCGACCCCCAGTTGATAACCTCTGCAATAGAGCATATCTGTAAGGAAAAATAAAAAAGAAGAAAGCTGGAGACATAAAATTTAAAAGCTGACACCTTTTTCTTTATAAAATAAAGAATCAGACTTGATCCTGGTTTGATCCGTACTGGCTTGATCTATACTGGTTTGATCCGTACTGGTTTGATCCGTACTGGCTTGATCTACACTGGTTTGATCCGTACTGGCTTGATCTATACTGGTTTGATCCGTTCTGGCTTGATCTACACTGGTTTGAGCCCTACTGGTTTGATCCGTACTGGTTTGATCCGTACTGGCTTGATCTATACTGGTTTGATCCGTACTGGCTTGATCTACACTGGTTTGATCCGCACTGGTTTGATCCGTACTGGTTTGGATCCCTACTGGTTTGATCCGTACTCGGTTTGATCCGTTCTGGCTTGATCTACACTGGTTTCATCCGCACTTCGGTTTGATCCGTACTGGTTTGATCCCTACTGGTTTGAGCCCTACTGGTTTGATCCGTACTGGTTTGATCCGTTCTGGCTTGATCTACACTGGTTTGATCCCGTACTGGTTTGATCCGTACTGGCTTGATCTATACTGGTTTGATCCGTTCTGGACCAATTTTTGATCTACACTGGTTTGATCCGTACTGGTTTGATCCCTACTGGTTTGAGCCCTACTGGTTTGATCCGTACTGGTTTGATCCGATTTCTGGCTTGATCTACACTGGTTTGATCCGTACTGGTTTGATCCGTACTGGCTTGATCTACACTGGTTTGATCCGTACTGGTTTGATCCGTACTGGCTTGATCTATACTGGTTTGATCCGTTCTGGCTTGATCTACACTGGTTTGATCCGTACTGGTTTGATCCGTACTGGCTTGATCTATACTGGTTTGATCCGTTCTGGCTTGATCTACACTGGTTTGATCCGTACTGGTTTGATCCGTTCTGGCTTGATCTACACTGGTTTGATCCGTACTGGTTTGATCCGTTCTGGCTTGATCTACACTGGTTTGATCCGTACTGGTTTGATCCGTACTGGCTTTGATCTATACTGGTTTGATCCGTTCTGGCTTGATCTACACTGGTTTGATCCGTACTGGTTTGATCCCTACTGGTTTGAGCCCTACTGGTTTGATCCGTACCGGTTTGATCCCTACTGGTTTGAGCCCTACTGGTTTGATCCCTACTGGTTTGAGCCCTACTGGTTTGAGCCCTACTGGTTTGATCCCTACTGGTTTGATCCATACTGGTTTGACCCCTACTGGTTTGATCCATACTGGTTTGACCAATTTTTGGTTTGATCGGTACCGGTTTGATCCGTACTGGTTTGATGTACACTGGTTTGCTCTGTACTGGTTTGCTCTGTACTGGTTTGATCCCTACTGGTTTGATCTACACTGCTTTGATCTGTACTGGTTTGATCCCTACTGGTTTGATCTACACTGGTTTGATCTATACTGGTTTGATCCGTACTGGTTTGATCCCTACTGGTTTGATCCATATCAGTTTGATTCTTACTGCGATGATCCGTTCTGTTTTGATCCATTGGGGTTTGATCCGTACAGGTTTGATGCGTACCAGTTTGATTCATACTGGTTTGATTCATACTGCTATGGTCGTACTGGTTTGATCTGTTCTGGTTTGACCCATAATGATCTCTACTGGTTTGATCCAGTTTGGCCTGTATTGGTATGATCCATACTGGTTTAATCCTTACTGTCTGACCAGTGGCTGTATATACCTTTTCTCTTCTTTCTTCCTGATTTTATTGAAATCCTCCCAAACTATAGCCTCCCTTCTCATTCTCGGCCCTCCCTTGAAAGCACAACATTAGTTTGTAGGACATGATCTGGTAAAGATGAAAACATATGGTGTGTAATATTTACTTGTAATGGGCCAGGCGCCACCATGCGCAGAAACCAAATTACAAGTACCTTGTGTTGTGGCACTCCAATAAATATTTTACTCTGTAAAAGTATGGATGACACGGGGAGATGGGAGAGCCACCTGTTCTTGTCTGCTAAATCATTTACCAGATGTCTCGTTTTTTTCCGGGCTTATCTTCATCCGGGCTCCCGTTCATCTTCCTATTTCCCTTACGGCCAGAAGTGCAAAAAAGAAAGTGAACAATAAAATGAGGGGTTAAGCAGGCGGAGCTGAGGAAAGAGTTGTAGTACATTGAGGAAGTGTCAAGCTAATTTAGGAAGAGCATGAGACGGCATAAATAAATGATGCAAACGTACCTTAATGCTCCTTATACTCCTGTAAAATGGGAGCTTTGTTGCTCAGCAAAAAGGTTTCTGCTCCTGCTAGTTGAGTGCTAAAATCCTCTGGCGATGCAGAGCGTCCTACATCATTGATGCTGAGCTCTGCTGTCACACCTCTGCTGTTCCTACAAGAGACGGATCTTCAGCTTCACACAATTCCCCTGCAAATGTTGTAAACGCTCCTTTTATTTAGCAGTGCTGCACAGCTGCGAAATAAATCTTAGAGCAGGCAGAAGTTCATGCGAAGTGAAGCCACCTCAGCACGTCGTAAATCTGCCACAACATCGGTTCGTCGTCTGAGGGTGAAGCATTCAGCTTTTTAGAACGTCTTTAATGTGAGACAGGAGGAGGTTTGAGGAGACTGGCAGAGACTGGAATGAGAGACTGCAGCAGAAAAAGGAAAGGACATGCTAGCAAAGGTTCAAAACCTTTACTCAAATAAGGGCAGTGCCACTTTAATGAGGCGTTCACACCAAAAGCATTTAGAGCGTCCAAAATTCTTAAAGGTATAGGGGAGGATGTCCTTTTTCCGGGTGGATCATCAAAATAATTTGTCCACCTACTTGTCAATCATTCTGGTGATATGTTTACATAAGGCCGTCCTACGTGCTCCTTTCCATTTTCACTTAGTGGTGGTGATTCTGAGTCTAGTGGAAAAATTGCAAATCTTCTTTTGGAAATTTGGAACTTTTATGAGTGATGCAAACAGCAACTTTGAATTAAACAAACAATTTTTTAAAAGAAATGGACTCCTGCATGCTCTCACGTGCGTATAATATGCGTTCCCTCTCAGGAGTGGGTATAGGGTTGTGCATATTCATATTTTTTAGTGCGGGTCTTTTCAAAAATTTAGTGCGGGTCTTTTCAAAAATTTGTAAAAATCCTCCACCACACCTATGAACCCCGAAATTTGGATTCTGGGTCAAACGCTGGTCAGGTTGCCTTGATGCTTGGGCGCTCTGGTTCTTATCTGCTTTGTTCTGTAGCTTTAATCTAGAGATGGGCTTTATTTACTTTTTTTACTTTTTATTATATGTTTTTAAGCGAGAAAGTCCACCTACAAAGATAATCTGAGCAGTCAGTTCATCAGGATTATGATCATGCTAATTTATGCAGTTCTTGTTCGTAGTGCCAGACCGCCAGAATACCGCCAGGAGGACGTTCTGGAAATCCCAGCTGAAAAGCTCTCAGCTGCCGCCAGCCTGTGGGGGATTAGAAGGCTATGGGGCATTGCAAGCTAACAAAAGAAGCCAAACGACCCCCATTCCAAAGGGGTGGACCCTTCGTTCATTTCAGTTTGCATGTTTTCAAAACAAAAACAAGGTTTTGATGGGCTGCTGTATAAAACCTGGAACTCTACGCTATTCCTGACATTTTGAATTGAAAAAGGTTCCTGGATGGGAAGAAAAACATCTTCAAACTTGGAAACAGAGTTCAGTGGATTGTTTTTTACTTTTACTTTCTTCCTTGTGGTGATGGGTTTCCTGCTGCTAATTATAGCAGCTGGAAGTTAATATAAAGAGTTTTTTTTAGGTCTTTAATAAAAAACTACAGTTACCAGAATATAGAACCTAATATTTTTTGTTGGCATTCTTAGTTAATTTGGGTATTTATAAACTCTTTTGCCATAGTTTATAAAAAACTGTTTTAGTGAAGCAATAATAATCAGAGCTCGCTCTCTGTTCCTTTTATACAACAATCCATTCTTTTTTGTAAACCCCCTTGATATTTATATATATTTAAATGCAGAAGTTCTGCAGAAACAGCTTGCAGGTCCTGTCTGTCTCCCCAAATAAACTCCTGGATCAGGCTGACTGATTGGTTGACGCTCCGGCGTCAAGCAGCAAAAGTAAAATTTTCTAAACCAGTGTAAATGCAAGAATGCCCAGATGCACCGCTTTCAATGCCTGGGTGCGCCGCTGGACCCCTTGATGCCATCCCACCATAGACTATGTATGTAAATCAGATCTTTTGACGCAGAAAACATGCCTGGTGTGAATGCACTATTACATTATTTTTATTTTTAGATAGTAGAAAATAGTCACTCACGAAGTTACTAAGCTAAAGGTGTGTTCACACTGAATGTAAAACCAATTGACACATTTCCAGTCTTTGCTTATCTGGTGGCGTACTCCATGTTGCACTGAGCTTTTCAGTTCCCAAGTTCTTTACTGGAGTGTTATAAAAAAATTCTGGACAACAAAGCTTCGATTCGCCTTTGCAAAGGGAGAGAAGCATCAGCATTACGCATCTGCGAAAAGCAACTCTGATCCCCCCTGCAATACCGGCTCTTTTTATTATCTTCATAGGGGAACATCTTACAGTTTCACACAGACAGTCCCACTGAATGATCATACTCCTTACTTCCTATCTCCATGTATGGAGTTGCTTCCTGCCTTTCTGCTCCCCTGTTAATCAGCTTTTTCTGTGTGTGTGTCGGAGCAAGGTCATTCTCAGCCTTCCCATCTGCAGATTTCATCCTCCCCTCTGCGAGCTTTGGCCTAACACCTGGGAATAGTAAATTTGCTGCCCATCCTTAGATTATACATGGCATATACTTCTTCAATATGAACAATAAGTTTTGCAGCAGCTTTAACTTAGCTCTTTACTTCTTTTAGCTTAAACATGTATAAATATATCTTCAAGCTGTAGCTAATCACTTTTGCTTTCTGTCATTAGGTCTTCAGTATCGTTCAAACACATACCAGTTAGGTTTACTCTAAGATGTAGGGCCGACATCATCCAGCATTAAAAGGTAGCGTGCAGTAGTCTTCACTCGACGTGCGTCTGACCCATCTTTTCATCACTTCTTATTTACAATGGGGGGCTATAACTTCAACATAGATGTATACAAAACACCAATCAAATGTATACTAAGTTATTACACCAGTATATTTACATGACAGCCAACTACAAAAAACATTATAAAATCTTCAGAAAAGTGCTTTAAATCTGTCATAGATATCTTAGGATTCGAATCCTGACATTTGAAAAAGGAAACAGGAAAAGAAGTATTATAAAGCATTAGCCTTCGCTACATGCAGTTAGCCAAGCCTTAGATATATAATATAATATAAAACCTGTCAATTAACAGACCACTGTAACATCAAAGCTGTGATTGGAGGGTGATATGCAAATAAAGTTCCTTTTAGCTCTGGGTGCAGGAGAGCTGCTTTTTAAGAATTAGATATCTTCCGGAGTCTCAACGCTGGGTATATTTATTTGCTATTATTTTTACATTTTATGCGTAATCTATTGTGAAGCGAAAGTAGAAAACAATTGATTCTTAGTCTTGAAGGAAAAGTCCTGCTTTAAGACAGACTGAGCTCTGCTATTTTGCATTTGTAACAGTAATAGTCTCTGTTTACAAGTTTGAATTCTTCTTATTTAAGAATGACAAATGAAACATCCCCTAAAAAAATGACTTTTGGAGATTTTTAGACAAAGAAAAGACTTATTATATACTGAGCATAAAAGTTAAAAAGTCCATGTAACTTAATATGGCTAATTGACCGAGCTTAAAACACGCTATTCTTGCACAGGCCTGTTAGCTACTAAGCACAGCTGGCTGGCAGCGCTACCAGACTCATCCCCCTTATTATGTGAGTTGGCTTCTGCCACCAAAAACATGTTTTTTTCAGTTTTTGTTATCCATCACATAAAACATGATTGGTCATTAGGCATGCTAACACAACAGATGTTCCCGACTCGGCACATGTACGCTGCCTCTATTTAAGCTGCCTCCTCCCAGTCGTACGCAACCAGCTTATTCTAGAGCAGGAGTGTCAAACTGGTTCCAGAAAGGGCCGTGTGGCTGCAGGTTTTCTTCCATGCTCAGGCAGTAGCAGTAGCACCAGACTCCATACATCTCGTCAAGTCATGATGTTCCGTCTGAACCAAGCTTCACTACAGGGTCACCAGCCACAGCTGTAAGTGAAACAAGTGGAGAGAGCGAAACATTAAGGCTTAGTTAAGGGCTGGTTATACTCCCGCAGCAGTGTGTCGCAGTTAGCTTGTCGCAAGAACATCGCTGATATTTTTTGATTATACTTGAATTTTGAAGTGATGCTGGCTATGTTATTCCGGCACAATGCAAAAGGGACAATTGCAAACTAGCTAGGTCTGGTGGATGTACATAATGTCGATTTGATTAGCTTGTTCGCCGTTTACAACCTCTCATGCAACACTGGACGACACATCGTTCACCCGTGAGTGTTCCCCAAAAATTACCCGTGGTGCTGCGTTTTTTGGCGTTGGGTGCAAACCAACAGACCGTTGCATAGAGCTACAAACTAGCATCTTGCACGATGTCTGGGATAGTGTCCGAGGTGTTTCAGGCGTGGTGGATGGCACTACAGCCAGAGGAAAACCTTGTGGCTGACTACTGGAGATTGTGGAACTTCCCAAATTTAATTCAATGACCAATCAGAGGCCTCATTTGTCTCCTCCCTGAAACGCTATCGGCGGCACTGTCACTACAATTTTGGGGAGGTGCACTAGAGTGTCTGCGGAATGGGCAGAGCATATCTGCTTTAACTGCAACACACACGCAGACGACCTGGTTTCTGAGCATTACCAGGCTTAACAGTCGCGCTTTGGCGTGCCACCTAGGTTTCCACACAAAGCAAGAGGCCCTGAATGCATCTTCTCAAGAAGTACAGGGCAGGCACCACATCACCTGTGGAAAGGTAGAGATAAGAGATGCTTTACACACAAAATCAGCTGCCTCCTACCAAACAATGTTTTCTAAAACTCTCCAGGAAAACCATGAGGAGGAAAACACTCTTTGAGCCTCTTTGTAATTTATATAAAACTTTTGGACTTGCTTTAACCACTATTATTAAAATCTAAATTAATACATATCTGTTACATGTCTCTCTGAGCACTTTTTTACCGGGTTATTGTTTTCTTTAGATACTCTCTTTCCTTTGTTGTCAAAATACTTTGATTTATCGGTGTGTAGAAAAGTCTACCTCTAATTTCATTTCTAGACATAGCAGCAGATTTTGAAGCGGTATGCTCAACACGCTGCAACAGCGCAGGGGAGCAGGAAAAGAGCAGTTTGATGCGTCAAGTATAAACCAGGCTTTAAGGGGATGACAGCCGCACCAAACAGCTGGAGATCATTGCTTACAGGAAGCATCTGGTTGCTGTAATCATTTTATTCCATTTCCTTTATTTAACCAGATTTAAACCCCATTTAGATTTGCAAGAGGGGCCTGGCGGAAAATCTGCAGTATGCTTAAAAATACACATTTAAAAGAGTCAAGATATCAAAATAATTTAAGAACACTGGCACTGATTTTAGAGACACATTGCTTGTTCTTCAGGATTAGGATCTAAGAGGTTAGACCAGAGATAATTTCATGCTGTAGAAACCTTAACTCTGAAGTCTTGTTTCCAACTCTATTTGATGGAACATACAAAGAAAATGTTGTTGCAGTGAAGAGAATACACATTATTAGATCTTTATTGGAGAGAATTTTTGAATTAGATGGAGTCAGCTTTGTTGTAGAGATCATAATGATGAATGAGCTGTCTGCAGACGGTTACAGACTGAACACGCAGAGAATAGGCACCGCAGAATGTATCACAATTACATCTTAAATGGGGCCGAAAAAAGGATTGTTTTTTTCTGCTTTCATTTCTAAGCTCAGATCAAAGAACACCAAATGGAAAAATGGACACCACAGGCCGAATTTGATTTTAATGTTTAATCAGTGCCGTTTACGCAGAACCGGAAATAGCACTGTGTGCTGCAGTTGAGGCAATGAAGTGGCTTTCATGGCGGTGCTTTAACACACATGGGAATATTGATCAAGCGCGTTGTTACAACAGCTGTTTATTACCAACATATGGCAGGCAATCCTCGAAGATGAGTGTCAGAAGACTCATGTGCCTCATTGCGTCAGAGGCAAAGGTCATGGATTACTGGACCGGGGTCTGGATCCCGGGACTTCACCTGCTGGCTAATCCAGATCCAACCTGATTTAAAAGCATTTAGAAATCACTGCATGTTGTTCCAACAACAGTGTCTACTATCACTTGCGCCTCTTCTCCTGTTTATTTGGTAAAAGTGCTCCAGAGCGGCTGCACGTGAGACAAATTAGGCAATATATCTGTGTCAGAATCTGGGTTGCCCACAGCTGCAGGAAGTGACTTAAAACCTGTGGAGAGGCTTCGGGCGAATGGGAAAGAAAGAGGAGGAAAAACAATGAGATAAAGTGAGCAGAGAAAGTGTGGACTGCTGGAAGAACTGTGGTGAACTGGTGACAGAAAAATTGAAATGGTGCTTCAAAGATGACCCCTTTTCCACATTTTAGAGTATGTTTGGCTCAACCTGCTGCTGTGAAGCAGGATTCTCCATGTAGAACAGAATCAAGAATAAATATGGATCCAGGCTCAGAATGAGCTGACTCTGATATATTACCTTTCAAGAATTGGCTTAGTCTCCATTTAAACCCAGGTTTGAATTTTGCAGGCAGCATAAGAGCTCCACTGCTCTCATTGAGACGACAGAAAAAATAAACTAGGTCAGTTCAGGGTGTTTTATAAAATTTGTGAATCGAGGAAACTGTCTTTATACCCGAAACTGAGGGCGAAAATACTTTATTTAGATGCCGTAATGGAACAAAGTTTCTATTGTGTTTTCTTATATTTTTTTTATTTAAAAAGTCAATGTATACTTATGGATGCATAAGCCCTACTTATTATATTTCATAACGGAATTACCAATCGTTTTTGCATCTGCTCCCCGGACACTGATTTGATGATTTTTCTTCTCGCATACATGACACTTTGCGCTCTATGACACTGATTTCAGTTGGAGATCATACAAGTCGCAAATATTTAGAAATGCGAGCAGCAATGCAAATAAATGGGTATTGAGCATCAAGACCTGCAGTTTACACTGCATTTACCTCTGATATCGCTAGATTATTTACATAGACTATTTTGGCACACAAAAAGAAAACTCATTTTATAAAACTGATTCAAAGTTTTCCATGAAGAAATTAGATTCATTTAAAAAGATTCAAATTGGTTTACCAATATCCTTCTACAAAAATGCTGCTTTTGCTTTTGCTTTGTTAAGTTTTAAGTCTCAGCATGCGATGCATTAGTGAGCGATGGAGTCAGTCACTAACCAAAGCGTGCTGAACAAGTTTCAGGGCCATGTTAGAAACAGTGAAATGAAACTTGTGTGGCCAGACAACTGTGCCTCTATGCAGGAAAACAGTTCCCTACTGTTCCAAACAACAGATGATTTTATTCCTTTTCTGAGAACAAACGTCTCACTCACCTGTAGTTATGATGTCGTTTGGTGTTTCGTGTGATGTTGTCGCCAGCAAATCTGCAACCCGAGAATAATGCTGCAGCTACAGAAACTATGGGGAGCCTAAGATGTGCCGTTATAAAACAAAATGTATTAATTTTTTTTTAAAATCGCCCGCAACTAAAAATTCGAATTTCTTCTTTTTATTTAATTTTTTTCTTTTGGCTAGCCTACTAGAAGCTATTAATAATTGAGAAACATACTGTCCCAACCGTTGCATTCGAATTATCCCTGACTTTACACGAGTGAATAAAGTGAATGTGATTGGTCATTTTATTTGTTGGTCGCTGGATTGTTGTTGAGGAAAGATTCTGCAAGCAAGTTTGGTTGTGGCCAGTTTGTCGGAAGCATCTTGCTAACCAGTTAGCAACTTAGTGCTAGTAGGTTCCCAATGGGAAATTCCATTGAGACCAAGTAGCACTAAATTGGTGACTTAGAAACGACGCTGTCCAGGAACGCTATGGACAGAGGAAACATGCAAAGGAGGAGAGTTTAGTGTGGGAGGGTGCGTGGATGAGTCTCCTCTGTCATCCATTTTTTATATAGAGGAGGAAAGCGGGGAGGGAAGATGTTGTGGAAAGAGGAATGCAAGCGGCGGCAGAAGCTTGGTTTGGTGTAGAAGGCTTCCAGCGTACATGTTTGAGCCCTTGCCTGCAAGCGCTGCCAGTTCTGTTAGCTCGCCTGCTGAAGACACGGCGATCCATCCCTGTGAACATGGGGATGGAACTCAATAAGGAAAGAAATTATTCTGATTTTTATTTAAACGTTACGCATTACGGTAGCTGCGACATATGAATCAAAGATGCTATGACGAAAAAATTTGATTGACAGATGATCGTTTAATATATTATTGGCCAAATTTAGGTGTTCAGGCTGGCGATAACTGACTGGCCTGCAGAAGATAACGAGGAAAAAGAAACAGATTTTAAGACAGGATTTTTTTTATTAGAAATTTTTTCTAAATTTTTGGGACAACGATAGTCTGATAAATAATATGTTCTATATACAGGTTTAAGCCAGAATTAATTCATATTTAAATATGATTTCCTTCGACTTTAAAGTTTTGGTTTCATTTTGCAAAAAAAAAAATGAATACCTTCTTATTTTCTAAGAAATGGTTGAACCTTGGTTTGGAAAAAATAATACTGAATTTAAAAATACTAGATCACATTTCAAATGAACATTCTGGTTTTCAGCCTAAAGGATAAATGTGAGCTGTTTAAAAACATATTTGAATTGCTGCATGTTCTGTTGTATCAATCTACACTACACTATTACTGATAGAAATCAGTGTTTTAAAGTAAAGGACCTCAGTTGGAAGAATTGTGTTTATTTCAAGGAGAAATGTCTTCTTGTGAGCTGTAGTGTGTCTGAAACTTGTTTGATAGCAGCTCTCTGAAACATCTCCAGGCACGCTGAAGGTGTCTGATGCCAGATCCTCACACCTGGCAGCAGATCTACTCTACCTCTGAGGACCTTCTGAACATCAGTAGGTGCAGAAACTAAGCCATCTTTGTGCAGAAGGTGTTTTTTCATCATCTCCTCCAGTTTCTGAATGCTGAAAGCAGCAGGATCATGGAAACAGTGCAAATATAACTAGTTTCAACTTTTTCCGACGCTGCCTTTCAGGAAGAGAAAATAAACAACAAAACATTAGAACGTTGCTGTTTATTCCCTACTCCTTGTTTCTACTTTGCTTTCACTGTCATTTCAAATACAGGCACTGATATGAACGGCTGCAGGCATTAACCTGTCGCCTGAAGCAGATAACCTTCCTTATTGTCTCTTTTAGAAGAAATCCAAATTAGTTGGTTTTGGGGGCTGAAGCAAAGGGTGGCGCTTTAAAAAAAACACATATTTTAAAAAAGAGGTTTCGGAAAAAATATTTTTGAACCTCTTAATGGCAAAATCAATTGCAGAAGGAAATTATTTGCATAATAAAGGAAGATAGGTGATGATGCTCACCAAGGGTCTTGCTCTTTTTTTTCTTAACTAAAAACACCTTACCTGTTTTCTTGTCATCATGTTCTATATATTAATAATTCCATATGTTAATAATTATGAGCGTCATGCTAAAGAAAACTCAAATGCAAAGTGTCATCCATCATAGTGGTCTAAAGAGTGCAACCCAAATGCCAGGAAGTTGCACCATAGGAAAACATGGAAACCAGGGGTTGAGGTTAAGGATTTTTACCACTTTGCCCTTTGGGCAAGTGACTTTTACAATTTCATTTGCCCAGAAACAATTTTTACTTGCCCAGTATAATGTTTGATAAATAAAGTTCCTAATATTCATTTTTGTATATATATCAATGAAACATGTTTGTTTTAAATGTTTTTGTAATTCAGTATTTTTTAAGTTTCCAGGTTCCTGGTGTGTTTATGCATGCGTCAGATAATGAACTCAAGCCTACATTACCGTGTTAACATGCTTTTCAATCCTTCCTGCACATTCTTTTCTAACTAAACTTTGCTTTAAACTGTTGTGTGCTTGGAAAATATAAATTGTAATGTTAAAAATATAAAAAAAAACTAGACAGGTTAAAAGCTTAAAATAAATCACAAGACAGAAGTCAATGTTACAAATGAATAACTTTTATTTTAGAGTCACGGTATGTTTATACAGGATAATAATACTATTAATATAATGTGACCTTTCTAGAGAATCATTATAGTTATTTTATTCAGGGTTTCCACTTCATTCTGACATCATTTCAGAATTCCCTGACTTTTAACTGACTCAGGATTAGTTTTCCCTGACAAAATAAATGCAGCCGTTTGTCATTTTGGTAACTACATCAAAATTACCGCTAGGTGGTCAAAAATCACGCCATCTGGTGGAAAATCACCCGGCTTTTTTCAAATCAAGCGAGAATGTGTACAAAACAACAAAAATGGCGCCGGCAACGCTTCTGGGTCGCTTTTCATCGATATGTCGATTGATTTTATAGTAATTTTTGAGTTATAAATAATATTTTTTCGCGATCATTGCACTTTGCCGGCGGGCAAAGGCAATGAAATTTGTACTCTCCCGACAATAAAAACTACTTGCCCCGGGAGATCGGGCGATGGTTAACCTCAAGCCTTGGAAACCATGAAAGCCAACCCCTAAAACCCGGCAAGTTTTTCTTATGCATCAGCAAGACATCAAGCCGTAGGGAAATCATATTTCAATGTAAAAATCATTCTGGCTTAAATATGTATATAAATGTGCTAAAATCAGGCGATATTGTCCCCAAAATTTAGAAAATTTCTGTTTTCAAAAAATGGTTATAAGCCTGCTACACCAAACCAAGCTTCTGTCACCCTGGCGTCCTCTTCCACAACAACTTCATCCCAGCTTTCCTCCTCTAAATAAAAAATAGCGTTCCTTGACAGTGTCGTTTCCAAGTCAATTCAGTTTATTTCTATTTTGCTAATTCATAACAGATTTCTCCTATAGATCAATCAGATTAATGGTTCAAAGGAAAACCAGCCGCTTGCCTCCAGTCTTTGCCTTTGCAGGATTTAGTAGATATAAGGCTACCTTCACACTGCAGCCTGAAGAGACCCATATCCTATTATTTTGCCCATATGTGACCTCTATCTAATCTTTTCATGACGGTCTAAGCAACACAGATCCGATTTCTTTCCAATGTGTCTCAGGCAACTTAGCTATGTGGTCGTGATTGTGATACGAATCTGATCTTTTTAAATGAGACCTGTGTCTGAATGGCCAGGTCACATTCATCTGGCGTGAATGTAATTAATACTCAACAAAGATCACTGTCCTGCATCTTGCTACACAGAAGCAGGAAGCAAAACAACGACCAAGGCGCAGCACTTAATTTCAACCTTGTTGAAAGATTGTGTTGTAAATGCACTGTCTGAGGTTGGGAAAGATAGCAAGATGCGCTCAGGTGCCACCATCCATGTTTACTTGCGTGAACACAGAGCATGCTCGCTTGTGATATCCTTGTGTCCTCTGCTGAGCATGCGGGACACACAGGAGATCACATAAAAGTTGCATATATTTGGAAATGTCCACGCAAAAGAATCCGATTTCACAAAAAAAAAATTGGAACTGAGAATTAAGGGCTGAAGTGTGAATATCTAACTTGGATTTCTTTGTTTATTTTATATCAATCACTCACATAGAGCATGAATGGAGAAAGAAGAAAACTCCCTTTTAACAGAAAGAAACCTCCAGCAGAACCAGGCTCAGTGTGAGCGGCCATCTGCTGAGGCCGACTGGGGTTCAAGGAGACAGAAGCAGGAACATAGCTATGCATCCATCGTCTCCCTCATATTCCATCACAGTCACTGGTCAGGACGCCAGTTGACCACAGGGCAACACAGAGACATACAGGTACCCAATCATAGAATTGTAGTGACTGTCCCTTCCTTTTAAGAATACTTTCTATCCTTCCCAAGTACGTATAGTTCAATTCTACTCAGTATGAGACAAACCTTCATTTTGGGGAATCACTATACAGTAACAGCCTTTCAAAATGGCCCTTCCCAGTCAAAAACCAGCCAAATTGCAGCTCACTTCCCTGCATCTCCCAGCAATATTCCCTTACAACTTCCAGCCAATGGAGTAAACTCCCCCTGCATATTGCAGGGTCTGACCAGGATATGATGCTTCTCTTTAGATCTTAATCTCCACAAATCATGACAGAAAGAATATTTTAGCACAAAGATTGATGTTTAAAAAGGAATTTTAGGGGACCAGCCAAGGGCCCATCAAGGAAAGTGGGGAAATTTTAAATTGCTACTACTGTAGTTGATCCACATAACTTTTGTTCCTGCAACCGCACCGCAGCATGGCTGATATAAGTGCACACATTGATTTTAAGGAGGCATTACTGAGGTTTTTAATGATACTATCACCTGTGGCTAAAAAACAGCTCTCTTCTGCTCGTTCTCATAATAGACCATTTAATGTTCACACTGGAGAAATGTACGTACCTACCTTTACTTTGTGCACCGCCCAGGGAACAGTGTGGGGTTAAGGGTCTTGCTCAGGGACCAAAAGTTGTAGTCCGTGGGAATTAGTGTTGCGCCGATGCCATTTTTGGCCCCGATACCTGGCTGTGCAGTATCGGCCGATACCAATACCATAATAATGTAAAATAATTGCCATCATGGCTTTGTCAGGCAGCTGCCTACCTTGGTGAAGCAGGAAAAAGACTAATACAAAGTGAATCAGTAGAACTTTATTGCCTACCAGGAGTAAAAGTGACTATAGTTGAATAAACTTATTGGCTCTTAAAATGGTATCTGTGCCCTATTTATTGGTACCGACCGCTGATACTGATACCACCATTTTAGGGCGGTATCCGGAACCCGTCGATACTGGTATCGTGCTCGATTTGCAACACTAGTGGGAATAGGGCTCGAACTCAGAACCTCTGAAATCCAAGCGCAGTGCTCTAACCACTGAGGCCACCCTGCCCCATAAGTTGCACTCATACTTGACAAGGGAAATTTTTATTTTTTCCCCCAACATGGAGTTACTGCTGGTGTCTGAGTTGAGCTGGATTCCGGTCACTTCTTAGTGTCCACAAAATCCCTCTGGAAAAAAATGCTTCGACTGTTTGCTAGGATTAATCTATTCAAAATGAGCTTGCATAACTTCAAACCTGCTGAACAACGTGGGAACTTCTGACCCCAAGTAAATTCAGTGACATAAAACTTTTAAACGAACAAAATGTCTCTTTAATGTTTAGGGTCCACCTCAGGTATATAACAGCTGCACCTCACTCAGTGTGACGCTGGCGTTGCGTTTTCCATCTCTAATTTGTCTTATTTGTAACAAGAGTCAGTTCTTCCTCATCCATCATCCTGAGGAGTGATGAGGAGAGCCCACCTGCCTCCACCCATCCTCCTCCTCCCACCTTCACCAGAAGCACCACAGAGAGCCGCTCTGACCAGCTGTCTCACTGTGGTGTGGAGGCCAAAGCTGCAGACTGGAAGAAGGTGAGGGAGAGTAATGGGGGCTCCTTCCCCTCCATTAAAAGAGACATTTCATCCCAGCGCTGCATGTCCCAACCCCGTAACATTATGAATGACGCCTCAAACCCTCATCTTGGACTGTTCTCCCTGCTGCCCTCTGGGAAGAGGCTTCACCGTATCCGATGCAGCTCCAATGTTTGTCTAAGTCTAAGACTTCTTTAATATAAGCATAGACTGATGTATTGTATACACTATTATGTTCATACAATACATAATACATTATGTACAAAAAAGCAGCAAAACCGCATAAAGCTCCATTTGCTTCCTTACTGCATCTTTGTTTTTCCTGGTTTTTACTCTATGCACTTAGGACACTTAGAAAACGTTACTAATCCCAGAGTTTCTCCGTTGTTACTATCATGTAAATCTGTCAGATGCACAGAAAGGCATTCATATTACACACACAGCCCACGAAGAAAGAGTTTCTGAACAAATAGTTCTCACAAATGCAGATCTTGCTTTTAAACAGAGATAGGGATGACATTTTGACTCTAAGAGGAAGAGAAACACAAATCCCACTCACTTTACCTGGGATTCAGGCCAATCCATACCCTCCCCCCAAACACTCAGGAGAAGACGAGCCTCGTGCAGGTTTATGTGATCTCACCTCCTCATTTATTTAATATATATATTTTTTCTGTTTTCTATGCTCCTTCCTGTTCCTGTCTTTTCCTCTTTCCCATTATTCTCTCTCTTTACCAAGGCAAAGAGAGAGAATAATGAGAGTTGGTCTCCTTTTTTGCCTGCCAGCAGAAGTCACTATCTACTCTGGGAGGCAGATTCTAACTCTTATTGTACACCATTTAGGTCATCTGACTTGTAAGCATTTATCTGTATTTTATTAATTAATGTATTTCTGCTATTTTTTGTTTTACACCCATCAGTTCCTAAACTTTTTTTTTTTCCAAATCTTTTTATTGAAAAGTCAGAGGTAGAAACAATAGATCGTCTTCATGGTTACAAAAGACTTTGCGTTTTTCAAACTTTATGACACATTGCAGAAAAAAAAAAACACACCCTCCCCCCACCCAGACTCAATTGTAATGAATCAAAAATACAAAGATTGTAATGAAACAAAAAACAAAAAAACAAAAACTGTACCTGCACCGACAGTAGACTTCAGATTTTGTTTGTTAAATGTGGGCACTACATCAGAATAAACGAATTAAAAATTATTCTACACTGGTAGAAATAGCTCGATCATGCTATTCCAAGGTCCTCTTTGCCAACAAAGTATGCCTTTGTGTTTGCTCAGCTTTTTAATTGAAACCATAGAATCTTTCAGTCTAATGCAATGTTGGAGGAAGTTCTTGGGAGGCCACTAAAGTATGAGAGAAAGGGTTCCCAAACAGGATGAGCAGTTGTCTGAGTGCATTTAATAACAATTTGTATTATAAAATAAACCAAAAGTCATAAAGATATTTCTGTACCTGAATTATACAGATGCTAGTTTCTCTTGTCTAAACACTGTTAGGTATTAAAGCTACAGTGTGTAATAATTACAAGGGATATACAGTCAGAGAAATGTAATATATTATACATAACTATGTTATTTATCATCATCTACTGACTCCAGCCTCTTGGCATACAATATTTGCGTTTGCCTTAGAATTAGATTATTTATAATTACATAGGGCCGGGTCTCACAGCGGGAGGCAGAACATCTTTTAGCTACGGCGGCAGAGCCAACAAACTAGCGTTGCGAGATCGCCCATTACGACGTCACATTGATGTAGAAAAAATAACGGGTATATTTATTATCTTAAGTCTACATGAAATCTATACCCTACACACAGACTATTGAAATACTATCTGTAAAATTATCTATGTAAAACAAACCCTCTCATCACTTGAGAAGGTAGGTGATGGGGATAGGTAGGAAAGAATTTTGTCCCGTGGCAGCTGCTACGTACTGTTGGGGGCGATTGGGGATGAACAATGTTGCTGGGTCTACAGTCTGACAGCTAGATGTAGCTAAAAGTTACACACTGCCAGCTTTAAACCAGATTCTCCTGTTATTATGTTTTGGTACAGGAAGGCCCACATTGCAGGAGGCCTAGGGGGCTGTTTTTTGCCTGTTTACTGTTCAGTTCAGTTTCTCAGTAAAAAGCTAACTGCAACCTTATTAAGCTGGTAAACCTCATTATTCATGCAACTAGAAGAATACACAACAAATACGTTACAGTGATGTGGTGCTGCAAGAAGCACTTTTCTTTTATAAGTCAGAGGCAATTACATGTGGTTTGCCAACAAACAAAAAAGTAAACCTATTGACATGATTCTAGAATAGACTCTGGTGCAGACACAATATGAGTCAGGAAGCGTTTTAAGATGTTTATTTTGAGATTTAACAGAGAGATTGGTTTAGTCCGGCGTGGTGGTTAGGAGAACTGAGACTCAGACTGGAACTGCACGGGAAGAGAGATCAGTTAGATCGTTGGCAGGAGGAACTGAGTTATAAAGAGAAGATGCTGATTTCTTAGAGTTCCTTGGAGAGAGGAGCGGACGGGGAGGAGGTTGGATGAGCCCACAGGGATTGAGTTTGGCTGAGATGGAGTTCTGGCTTGGGAGCTCCAGAGGGTGGACAGGCAGGTTAGGGTTCGAGGATGGATCCAAGAGGACTCAGTTGGAGAACCGGCTTGGAGAGGAGGAGGACGAGAAGGTAAGCTTGAGGCTTTAAGCAGAATGTTCCGTTTAGGTAGAGCTAGCAGGTAGGTTACCACTATGTGGAATCCCAGGGAATCCACTCCTCTAAATACTGCTCCCTGATTGCGTCCAATGGAACCAGCTGGAGGCTTGTCTGGGCTGGAGTCTGAGGAGGAAAAGGTAAGAAAAAACCCTAACACATTTCAGCACACAATCCTGTGGACCCAACAGTTATTTTAAATTCTGGTGGTAGCACACGCATCATGAATGCCTTTGGCAGAATTCAAATGAGTGATTTTAATCTAGATTAATTCCAATATTTCAGTGAGATTAATCTAGAATAACAACAAATTTATACTAAAACTCTGCAGTGGTTTGTATTCAGGCTAGGGCAAATTGATTAATCTGTAGATTATTTTTTAGATTAATTGATTATCAATCAGATTTTAAAAGGTTCCTTAAAGAATACTTTACGATATTAAACCAGGTGAAAATAAAACTTTTCCATTTGAGGATATCTGGATAGAACATATTGACAGATAAAACGATATTTAAATATTTAATCAATTACTAAATTAGTTGACAATAATTTCAATAATCCATTAATCACAATTAATCTGATTGGTTGACCCTTTTACTGTGAGACCTGTTTCTTCAGAGAACCATTTGACCCCATCCATAGGCGATAAACTGTGCATGTGGAAGAAGAGACAGTTTTCAGCCAAATTCAACTCTTTGCCAACATGTAGAAAAATAAAATTAAATATAACCTTTAAGAAACCCTCTCTCAAGAAAAAAATAATAAAGACAATACAGCTGATTCGGTTCATTTTTATACAGATTCAAAAATTTGCATAATGTAAAAATTAGAAAGAGAAGACAGAAATGAAACATCTTGTTGTGATGAGAAAGCAGAAAATCTTCTGGAAACTAAACACAAAATGTTTTTGCGGGGAGTTTAGCCTGAAGTCCTGCTGTCCTGTGGAGAAAAGGGCTAATCTTCAATTAGTCTTTCTAAATTATATGGAGCGTCACTTTGATTCGCTGTCTAGAAGAGAAAACAGCAACAAACAAATAATATTGGAACTATGAAATTTTCACTTGATTCAATTTAAAACAGCTAAAATATTTTTAAAGCAAATTATTGCTTTAACTAAAAAAAAAAAGATCTGCATGATGTTGTTGAAATGCTTGTGTCGCTGGCACTCCATTTTGTGTTTTTACAGCAGTACACTTGAAAATAACGGCTGTTAAACTTTTACCAATATAGACATGTTATACATCATTAGAAAGTTTAGATTCTCCACAATTCAAACTGAATTTCAACAGAATTTCAGAAATAAGCTCTAAATTCCTATCTTTGAAACAATCCTGAAGCCGTATTATAAATCCATTTTTAGATTGTTTATATTCCATTTGTCCGTAAGGGTCTACAGATAAAATGTAATCCAACATATTCATAATAAAAACATTCCATGATGAGATAATCATCAGATAAATTCTGTTTCAGAAAAGTTTGATCCCTTTAGCTAATGATAACCATCTTGCTAATTTCCCTAGCTTCGAAAAATGCTTTCTTTTCCAGTTAGGTTTCTTTTCGGCCATTGATGCTCCACTTTACACAGAAGAGCTAAAAAAAAAAGCCACAACAGCAAACAAGCGTGGGAGTACTTCTTTGTGCTCCAGCTTAAAGGGGGACCGCTAGCCACGCTTGGAGCCTACGCAGCTAACATCATGGCGGCACATGTGCAAAATTTTCGATTGACAATAAAGTAGCCAATCCACTTTCGACAGTAGGGAAAGTAGATTGGCTAATGTTTTGTAGGAACCACCATGGCCTGAGTTTATGGATTTAAATTTGAGATTAATCTGGAAGGTATTAGAAATCCTCTTTACTACCTTTAAGTAGAGGCCTGCGTGGGACAGATTTTCCAGTCCCGTACCAACCTCTGCGCGTTTGCTAATTTGCAGTGTGGATCGGGTTATTGAGTCCATGTGGCGCTGCAGAAAATGTTGATTTTTTGCCTGACCCTGCACCGGTCCCATCTCAAGAACCAGGAAGTACACAGGCCTAAAAGGAAAGTCAGAAACCAGACAGGAGAGAGCTGAATAAAACTATCCACAAACTTTGGCTAACTTGGGTAGTGAAAACAAAAGGGTAAAACAGAACACAAGGAAGTAATAGTTAAGCAGAATTAAGACTTTTGTCCTAGAATTCCCAGAAAGAACATGAATGCACATAAACATATTTTCTACACCATTTCTGCAGGGGGCTTTGCTTCCGGGGCGTAGGGAGCTGACATTTTTCAGGAGATCCCACGGGTCCCGGATTTCCGGTAAGGATTCCCGTGGGATAGGAGTCAGTATTAGTAGCGATCACGTGTGAGTGGGACAGTACAGGATTAAACATTAACAGGAGCAGACGGGAGAGGCGGGAGCAAAACAATAGTAACTAAAAAAACTAGGATGCGATGCCAAAAAATGAAATATAACGCAACTAGAAAGAAAAAAATCCAGTACTGGCATGCTTATTTTTGTACGTTTTGTACCTGGAAATAGCCTCCCACTATAAATGCGAGGTCAAAAACTACAGAGCCCAAAACCAACAGTGCTTCCGGCTCTGAGTTTTTCACCGGCTCAAAAGCAGCAATGGAGAGGGACCAACTTAAGCTGCAGTGGCGGGAACTCGACTTTGGAAAGTGCAGATGGTTTTGATTGTTTATTCACCCAAGATAAAAGCATGGTCTGTGAACTCCTTGTTTGTTTACTTTTTATTAGAAACATTTATAATTATTATTCATCTTTAGCTTTGGCCTTTACTACAGTTGAGGCAGGAACCAGGGAACCTGACACCTCCATGAGAAATTCCAGATTCAATGTATTGGCAGATACAAGTATTGAAGACAACAGGGAAAATAAGAATTGAGGGTGCAGGGCGGGGGTCATTCTGAATGGGGGCGGGATGGGAGTAAGGGGGTAATTTCACCAAGGTGGGACAAGGACAGGATTTAGATTTCTACTCTGGCCCGGGATGGGGCCGGGACACACATTTGTTTCTGTGGGAGTGGGGACGGGACAGGGGTGATAATCCCACTCCCATGTCAGTCTCTACTGGGACGGACGGACGACTTTTAGCAGTAGACCAGTGCCACAGCCACATTGTGGTCAGTTTGAGCCAGGCATCATTGTCATTGTTGTTGCCAACTTAGCGACGTTGTTGCAATATTTAGAGATCTTTCAGACCCCTCTAGTGCTTGTTTTGTTTTAAAGCTACTAGGGGGAAATCTAGTGACTTCTTTCTGTGTTTTTATTGACTTTATTGAGACAAAAGAAAAGCATTGCTCTTAGTTTACCATCTTTAGTGAGCAGTGAGTGCTGCTGGCAGCCCCTCCCTCCTCTAAGCTCTGACAGGCTGTTTCCCCAAAAACATTAGTTACACATAAGCAAAGCCTCCACTGTTCCCTTCTGAATTGAAGCATAACTGCGTTAATCTTTATTCCTCCACTGAATGAAAAGGCAATAATTTATTGTTATTTTGAGACTATTAATAACAGGAGGTGAAAGGCAAGTTTAGATGAGCCGTGCGCGTTGTGACATCACAAGTAAGTTTCTGTTTCAATCGACAAAAATTTGTTCTGCTTGCTTCCGTTCTCCCTGGGTCCAACCCTTCCTACGTTCTTGTCAAGAACGTTACTTGGCGAGAACACAAGTACATCCTTGCGTTCTTGTGAATAATTTCTTTAGGTTTATGTAAACCATGCTGGTTTCCGTTTTCCCATTCTTAGTAATTAACCTCTGCAGCATTATTTTGACGGAAATTGAGATTCATAGGTGTTTTTTATGGTCACATTTGTCATTATAGTTGTTTAAAACCAACACCAACAAATAGAACATTGTCTGCATGGCTCTGTTGAGCTTTTGCTAGATACGATTAGCGTTTTATCCTACCAGAACCTTTATTTTTGTTTCTGTCTTCCCTAGGATATCACACTGTGTAACCCGATTGAATAGTTACTAAAAAAAGTCTCCTGTTGGTGTGTAATTAGGTTTTAAAGGATACTGAAGGATTGGATAAAATTATCCTGGTATAAAGCCGACTGTACAGTAGTGTGGTAAACTGGTGTACATAGCACCTATCCTACTGTACATACATTTCCTTTGACTCGTTTAATGACCGCCCCATTATATCTTCCAACAATTCCTCCTTTTGTCCCAGAATCGCCTTGTAATGCACTGCTTGCGCTCCCTCCCCTTCTCTGACACATACTCTGAAGAGTTTCCACAGCCTCGCTCTCTGCAGTGTTGGTCCATCTATCTTGCTGCTCCTTCCTCTTTCCCTGAAAGGTATCACCTCTCCTCAAGGATGTCCCGGATTTGCAGCTTTCCTGTCACTATGGGAACTGTTACTGGGGAGATAACAAAAAAGAGCAAAGGATGCATGAAGCAGTGGGCTTGTTGTGATGATGGTGAGGACTAAGGCTTTTTTGCAGCTGTATCTAGTTTGATGGGATGGCAAAGTGGCAAATAACGGGAAAGCAAACAGACCTCAAAGGACTACTGCGTGCGTGAAGATCAAGAAGTCAGAATGAGATGAATAAAGAAAGGCTTAATTTTGAAGAAGGGTCACTGAGAGAGAGATCGGAAGGCAGGTAATGAAGCCTGGTTTTTATTTCAAAGGGCACATGGGCCCAAGTACTGGTGAGTGGCTTCGAGAGATGGGAGAACTAATGAGATATATATGACCAACAATGAAGATGGAGAAAAGGATGATATGACAAGAGCTGGAAAAGATCAAGAGGAAAGAAGAGCAAAAATAAAACAGCTTTTTATTGAGACTACATTGAAAACAGAGTAATTGTTAAGTGTTAAGCCCCATTTACACTACCCTCTGAAACCATTCCATGCCCAGTTTGGACTGAGCTTGGATTAGTTAACCGTGCCGAGCTTGGGTCCTTACAAACGCTTAAACATCACGCCAGCAGGGCTTCACGCCTCCTAGTGATGATCTACGGTACTACTGTTCTATCTCTGAATTTACTTGACAGAGTCGGCTTTTGGGAACTGGGTGCGACAAACGATAGTCTAATTAAGGCTTACAAATGCAGGAAATGACACAGGTTGAGGTTCATCACACTGCTAAGCAGAATCATCACTGGAAACCGTGTGGCACGGTAGGGAAGCTAGTATTTTTATGAACATCTGAAGTTTCATGATAACGGAGGCTAACTGTAAGGAAATGACGCAGTCTACTTATGTGTTCTTTGTTATCTGAGAACCGAGCCTCAACGGTTCGGTTGTGTGTTTTATGTGAACAGCTTTAATACTATGTGTCATGATCTGCCCTGATAGCTGGCCTTTATTGTTTCAACTCATCTGCCTAACTCTTCTTAAATCTGCCCTACCTGTCTCCTCTGTGTTTTCTGCATGTGGGTCAGAAAACAAGGGACCATGACAGATATTTAGTAGAATATACGGAAAATACGGCCAGATACAGGTCTAGGGCCCCTAGTGGTCAAAAGTTACACAGTGTACCTTTAACACACCATTAGAGTGACTGAGCCACAAGAGTCTGAGAGAAGAGCCACCTGTGGCCAGGCGCGCTGGAAGCTGTTTCAAGCGAGGGGGGCTGATGGCTGGGTTAGAAAACACGCGTGAACGTCATTATGTTGAGGGCTGTGGCTGGCGTTTTTAACATAATATTGTAGGCCTACATTTGTCGCCAAAAACTGCCATTTAAAATGCATCGGAACAAAGCATGAACATTTTAAACTTTATTTCTTCTCTGTTAATCATTCAAAACAAACAACAGCTCCCAATCAACAGGATCAGGAATACTTGAATAAACATGGCCTAAATATAGCCTGAACATTGAACGTCTTGAAAAGTCCATTCGACTATGGATATGGGGAATGATTTCATATCTGAAACAAAAACACACAAAAAAGAAAATAACTAATTTCATATTTTTATCACTAAATAGCTTAATACAGACATAACATTTAGTGATATGCAGCCTTATTCTAGCATAGACTTCTTCAGCCACAGGACTAAGACGAATAGGAACATAAATAACGCTAAATGCGGCGGTATAGGGGAATTAAAACCATTTCTTACCTCTCGAAATAGTCCAGAAATACGTTTCTGCTGCCTATTGCTAGCCAAGCCATGAATGTGAGGTGGTGGAAGCTTCCGCGGGAGTAGCCTAGTTTTTTATGAAATATTAAAATATTGAATCATTAGTTATATCTTATACACAGCCCATCATTTTAATCTTATATCAAACACAGTCTTTAAAAAATAAATACAGAAATAATTTCATGTTTTTAAGTACAATATTATGTTACTCCACAGCCCCCCACCATGGGGGGCTGATGCCATGACGAGGGAGGCTGCAGCCTCGCCGAAAGCACCCCCCTCCCCCGTGCCACTGCCTGTGGCTGGTAAACAGCATTTTGCCTTCCCTGGCAAATGCCCCCCAAAACCCAAACATAGGTGCACCGTCAGCATAATTCTGACTTCTTACATTAACTGTATCAGGCATTTTCTCCTCTCCTTTCAGCTATTTCTTTAGAAACAAACTTTACAAAAGCTGGAGAAAAACGTGCTTCTTACTCTTTCACAGACTCCCATTCAGTTTTTATGTGTTTGGAAAGGTGAAGATGTACAGAGAGCTAATGGTGGGATGGCCATAGGGAGGTTCAGAAGGATTCCTGATGGGGTATCCAGCCAAACCAGTTGATGGTTGGAGTGTTTTTATTTACCCCTTAAATTGTAACCTCATTACTACGTTTTTGTGTAGCTGCACCTAAAGGACCAGTTGATATTTTGCATATCAGGGCAAGTATAAACAGCCCCCGTTCACGTGAAAAAGCCTAATTAGCAACAATGATAATAAGAAAGAAAGTCGTGGGAGGGTCAGCGCAGAGGAATGAAGAACTATTTCACTGTTTCTCCTAAAAATACATTCTGTCCTCAACATCCTGACTATGAAATCACATAGCACACACATAGCAGCACATGTAATAATGGAGGAATGTTTAACATACTAAAATTTGATTATAGCCCAGGAACAAGATTCAATGAGAAAATCTTGAAAAGAACTGCATTGAAAGAACAGAGCTGGAAATGAATAAATGACCTATAACAGACGGTTTTGTGTCATTTAGCTGCATATATTCACTGCAGGACTATTAACTGAACTGATGGACAGTAACACAGTCATTGCAAGAGACAAGTAGGGCAGTGATAATGAGCAGGAGACTGATTCTCTGTTAAGAGAGACACAAGTGGAGATGTAGAGGATGTAAGTGTAGCAAGAAATGAAACATTCGTGATGAGGAGGGAGGGAAATGACACAGAGGTCAGAATGTCTGCAATAAAGAACTGCTAACAGAGTTTTTTTTGAGAGGTGAAAAGTCCAGGTGAAATGAACTAGTGATCCGGAATCACTAGGCCTGAGGAGTCACAAGTTGTCTTTCTGGGGAGTTGTAGGAAGATTGTTCAGTTTTTCCAAATCTCTTCTTGGTTTTCAAGAATCTTCTAAAAGGCTGGCATACACTGAACTTTCTATGTACTTTTCAATTTTGCGTATACATGGCGTATTCATAATGAGTCCAGAACTTATGTCTTATAACAGCCTAACTTAGGTATAACACATGGCAGCGTAATGCCAATGAAATGTCACAAGCCAGTGTCCTGAGGTGGGCAGCAATGCGTCGGAGGTGCAAAGATTGTAAAAAGATTTCTAGATCAAAGTATTAACCTAGCTACTGTTTACCCCACACCCCACAAAAAGAATAAATCAAAAGAAAAAAAACAAAGAAGGTTTGCAGTCGCAGCAGATTTAGCTTCATTTCTGCTAAGAAGTTTGTTGGTCGTGAACGCAGGGAGGATCCATCATACTCACCTTCAAGCTCACCCTATGATTGGGATGAAGTCTGCAGGAGAACTGACCGTTTCCTCCTGTGAACCCCTTCATGCCAAAATGCTGCCAATATGCTATTATACAGTAGCTAGGAAGTAGTGCTGCGCCAATGCCATTTTTGGCCCCATACCCGAAACCTGGCTGTGCAGTATTGGCCAAATACCAATGCCATACACATATCAGTGTTTATATATGAAGAACTACTTGGATGTAAAATAATTGCCATCATGATAGATAGATAGATAGATAGATAGATAGATAGATAGATAGATAGATAGATAGATAGATAGATGGATAGATAGATAGATAGATAGATAGATAGATAGATAGATAGATAGATAGATAGATAGATAGATAGATAGATAGATAGATAGATAGATAGATAGATAGATAGATAGATAGATGAATGATAGTATAGATAGATAGATAGATAGATAGATAGATAGATAGATGAATAGATAGATAGATAGATAGATAGATAGATGAATAGATAGATAGATAGATAGATAGATAGATTAATGAGTAGATAGAATAGATAGATAGATAGATAGATAGAATAGATAGATAGATAGATAGATAGATAGATAGATAGATAGATAGATAGATAGATAAGATAGATAGATAGAATGAATAGATAGATAGATAGATAGATAGATAGATAGATAGATAGATAGATAGATAGATAGATAGATAGATAGATAGATAGATAGATAGATAGATAGATAGATAGATAGATAGATAGATGAGGTAATGCAGAGCTGATACCTGATTTACCCATCAGATACCGTTCCAATGTTAAACTGGGGAGATACGCTATGTCTTACGGGCCTATAAACCCCGTCAGATAGCGTTCCCCCCTGATGTCATTTACGTTGAGTTGCAATAAATGCAAAACTCTTTGCAGGTTCTTGTCTTTGTCGTCCGCTCTATTCAGCTGGCTTTTGAAACATGAAATAAGGATGCTGAATTGGTTTCACAGTGGGAAAATTACAGCAAGGAAAATGGAGCAACACAGACTAACACTCAGGATAAGTACTGTAAGGATAGTAAATATACAACAGTGACAATCCAAGCGACAGATTTTCAGCCAAGATACAGACGTCTCCTAGTGTTTCCTTGTCTTATGGTGGGAAGTCAGGCAAAGCTTTTACACTCTGTGTTTCCTTAGTGATGCCAAAATTATGCCTATTTGGTTTTCCACTACATAATGCATTTTGCCCTAAATAACACATTTTCAACACTGGAAAAAATCAAAACCCTAGATAAGTAATTTTTTCTTTAAAAAAAGTGCATTTGTTCTTGAATTGAGAAGATAAAAGAGACATTTTGCCAATGAAACAAGACAATTTACATCTAAAATAAGGAAACACAATTGCATTGTCTTATTTTAAATGCATTTTATCTAAATATCTTATTTTAAGTGTAAAAATACTCGTTACATTGGCAAATCATCTAATTTACCTACTTAAAAGGGTAAATAATTTCTATATTTATTTATTTTTTTTTACTTATTTCTAGATCGCTTTTCCAGTGAAATTGTGATTTTCCAGACTTTATGGGAAATACCTTTTTTTGTCTTTTATTTAACCTTCAATGTTTAAAATTTTTGTATGTTTTGGATATTATAACTGTTTGGTATTTTTGAGGATGCCCTTAAATTGCGTTTTTATTCGACTTTTATCTTGTAGGTTAGAAAAACCCAAACATAAAAGGAAGAATTCATATTAAATTGTCGTGGGGAAAATCATTTTAGCTTGAATTCTGTTCATGTCTTCATTAAATTATTCAGTTTGCAAAGGTTCTTAGAATAGGCAGAGGCATTGTAAAAAGATGGCAGATTTCAAGTCGCTGCTTAGCATTAATTTGTGTGCACATGCAATGTGTGCGTGTTTCAGTTCACCGTAGAGTGACAGAATGGGGGCAGATGGTTGATTGTTTGTTGCTCTGGTACACAAGTTCACCCAGGGAGAGAACCACACATCAACACACTGCTGAATTTGAAAGCATCTGAGATCCACCAAAAAGACTATAAGGTTGATAATTATGGTTGAGGTTGATAAATGCCTTGCTCCTTATTTTCATTTCTAAAAGCTGGTAACCCTCCTATGAGGACAGAAGCCATCATACGCCCAGTCGGGGATCGGAGAATCAAACACACACAGGTCACATGGTAACACTGATTGAACAGAGCTCAAAATAGCATCAGCTGTAGCCTGAACGCGTTAGGATTCACTTTTCTTTCTGTTTGTGGAACCAAAGGCAAGCATCAATGTGAAGAACAAACCGGTTAATACTTCAGTAATAATTTGTGTAAATCATGCTGGGAGTAAAGTTTGTTTAAGCGTCCTATGATGAAACTGAATCAACATTATGATCTCCGCAATAAAATGAAAACTGTTCTGCTCTAGCTTTGTTTACGCAGAGTTTGTTAGCGTAGGACGGTTAGCATGCCTAAAGTCTATGAGGCTACAATCGAAAACTAATTT
>JAGKQL010000054.1:35162220-35283301 GCA_018398635.1 Cyprinodon brontotheroides
GCGCTCCATTCATCCATCCATCCATCCATCCATCCATCCATCCATCCATCCATCCATCCATCCATCCATCCATCCATCATGCTAAGGTACTAAGACTGTCATTCTATTTCAGTCCTTGTTTTTGTTTCAAAACCATGTTTGAGGTAACTAACTGGTTCCAGATTTGTCTTAAGGTGTGATCAAAATGCCAAGCGGTATTGCCAGATTTATTTGATTGGAGGGGAATATGTGTGTGTGATTAACCATTAATTTGTGCTTATTTGAGTAATGAGGTTTGCATTGGGGTCCATTGGGCCATATATCAGAAGCTTCATGTGTTGCATCTCCTGATAACCACGCAAATTCTTAATTTCATTCTCTCAATAATTCCATTTTCAAAATGAGTATAATTTCTGCATTATTGAAACACAAAGTTAGAGATCAGCACACAACTTTTGCGCTTAAACAGGCTGGTGGAGCTGCTTGCGTGAAGTTCAGCTTCAGTTTCCTGCACCTCACTGCGATAAATTAGAACCCAAACAATTAACCTGCCAAGTAAGGCAAACGCAGCCAGCAGCAGTTTTGGTGTAGTTGGCTGACATGGTGCTTATTGCTGATAATATTATGTAAAGCAACTGGAGGGTATATTTTGAAAATGCCGTCTGAGCCTCATTGTGCTCATAAACTACCCGGCCATTGAGCTGGAAAAACTCCAAGAAAAACTCACATTTTTCTCCCATCTAATCAAAACAGTCATTTGTTGGGTAAATTGCATCCTTCCTGCCATGAGTCAGCAATGCATATCCAATCAGACCTATTACCGAGGTTCTTAATCACAACTCTACCTGATGTTATAGAAACAAATGAACGTGCAGCACTATGAGCCTTTGCGTTGAATTTATGTCAGAGCAGGGTTGAATTGGGAATTAATTTATGAGTCTTAGTTACCATTTGAGTAAAACTGTTTTCCAATTTAGCTCATTTGCTCCTTAAACGATTAAAATGAAACATTTGCTTGTTTTACATAATCAGATTTAAAAATTAAAACTTTTAAATTATTGTGAGTAAATAGTTCTAAATTTATTAGTAAAGTGCTAACTAATTGTGGTGTTCTGTAATGTGTGTAAACAAGTAGAAACAGGTGAGTGTTTCTCTCAGGTAGAAACACTTCAGTGTCAAAGATACAGATGGGAATCCATCTGTTAATGCTGCTGCTTTCTGATGCTGGTTTGGAAATGTATTTCTCCAATCTTCTGGGGATGCACTGCAAAAAGTGTATTAACAACCCCTTCAATTTGAGCAGGTAATAAGATGGTTTGCTAATGGAATGTGATTTTTTTTCTCTTAAAATAAGATATTTAGATAATATGCACTTGAAATAAGACAATGCAAATGTTCTTTTCTTATTTTACATGTAAATTGTCTTATTCCATTGGTAAAGTGTCTCACTTACCTCCTCAATGTAAGACATTTTTTTTTACATATTTTAAGAAAAAAATACTTATTTATATTCATATTTTTTGCAGTGTGGGGGTTCTTGTTGGACTCCATAGTAAAGCTGGTTTATTTTCTTCTCTCATTTGGTGGTTCCATTGCTCACGATGCAGTATTGGGTCCAGGCTAGAGATTTTTTCTTCTCTTTCAGAATTAAGTAACATTTCACGAGAATGAAGTTGTAATATTAAAGAAGTCCTAAAATACCACGAGAAACAATTCGTATTTTATGTCAATTCTTACAAGAAGCACTTTCTTCCCTAAAATGAGGAATGTCGAGACATTATGTGAAGCTATACTTTGGCTCTGGTTTGACAAATAAGAAAATCTTTTCACACCACAACAAACTGGGCAGGATGTAAAAGTAAGTAAAAGTATTTTGCATTTAAGATGAAAAAATGTAATCTGTCAATATGCTCTATCCAGAACTGCTCAAGTGGAGAAGCTTCACCTGGTTTATTAGCGTAAAAAGTATTCTGTAAGGAACCTTTGGCTATCGAATTATTAATCGATTAAGCTAAAAAATAATCAACAGATTAATCGATTTGCCAAAACTAATCATTAATTACAACCCTAATTACAACATATTCTTCATTAAATGACTAATTAATTTAAATAAACACATTTTTTGCAGATATACTTTATATTATTAGGTATGCAGAAAAGATACTGCCATTAAAAACACAAAGAGCCACAGTAAGTAGGTTGAACTCTGCTCAGAGGTAGTAATGCATTATATAAAACAGTGTGACCAGTAATTTTAAGGAGTTTGGAGTTTAAGGAGTTTACACAGACCATGTGTAAAGTCTACTGAGGCTACGTTCACACTGCAGGCTTTGATGCTCAATTACGATTTTTTTGTGAAAAATGATTCACATATCCAAATATATGCGACATGTATGTGATCTCCTGTGTGAACTGCAGTCATACAACGCAAGTGTTCCGCATGCGTAGTAGAGGACGCAATGATGTCACAGGCCAGCGTGCTCTGTGTTTACAGAAGTAAACATGGATTGTAGTGCTGGCGCTCATCTAGTGGTCTTTTCCAACAATAAAACCTCAATCTTTTCAATATGGTTAAACATAAATACTGCCCTCTGCATCATCATCTGCCATGGTTGTTTTCTTCCAGCTTCTGCATAGCAAGGCAGCAGAATAGTGACCTTTGTCGGGGTATTAATGATGTTCAGTTGGGATGAATGCAACGCTGGCGTTCAGACGCAGGTTGCATTTGAAAAAGATCAGATTAGAGTATGGGATTCAGGACCACATTGCCAAGTGTCCGGGTCGGGATTGGAAAAAAAATTGGATCTCTGTGTTGTTCAGACTGCCATGAAAAGATCAGATCCAGGTAAGCATATGGGCAAAACAAATGCAGTTTGGGTCACTTCAGGCTGCAGTGTGAGCGTAGCCTCTGAGAGTACTGTCCACCTCTGTGGTTGCTGAGCAAATGTTTATTCCTCTTAAGATGGCTGTAATTTGAAATGGGATTGCAATTCGATGTGTTACATTACTGCTGAGGAAGTATTGGGAAACATTTTCAGGCAGAAAGTTAGAATGATCTATTAAAAAAAGCAAAATGTAGAGGAATGAAATAAAATACACTCACCTGCCACTTTATTAGGTACCCCATGCTAGTAACGGGTTGGACCCCCTTTTTGCCTTCAGAACTGCCTCAATTCTTGGTGGCATAGATTCAACAAGGTGCTGGAAGCATTCCTCAGGGGAGTTTGGTCCATATTGACATGATGGCATCACACAGTTGCCGTGAGATTTGTCGGCTGCACATCCATGATGCGAATCTCCCGTTCCACCACATCCCAAAAGATGCTCTATTGGATTGAGATCTGGTGACTGTGGAGGCCATTTGAGTACAGTGAACTCATTGTCATGTTCCAAAAGAAACCAGTCTGAGATGATTCCAGCTTTTATGACATGGCGCATTATCCTTCTGAAAGTAGCCATCAGAAGTTGGGTACATTGTGGTCATAAAGGGATGGACATGGTCAGCAACAATACTCAGGTAGGCTGTGGCGTTGCAACCATGCTCAATTGGTACCAAAGGGGCCCAAAGAGTGCCAAGAAAATATTCCCACACCATGACACCACCACCACCAGCCTGAACCGTCGATACAAGGCAGGATGGATCCATGCTTTCATGTTGTAGACGGCCAAATTCTGACCCTACCATCCGAATGTCGCAGCAGAAATCAAGACTCATCCAGACCAGGCAACGCTTTTCCAATCTTTATTGTCCAAATTTCGGCGAGCTTGTGCAAATTGTAGCCTCAGTTTCCTGTTCTAGCTGAAAGGAGTGGCACCGTGTGTGGTCTTCTGCTGCTGTAGCCCATCTGCCTCAAAAGTTCGACGTACTGTGCGCTCATTCAGAGATGCTCTTCTGCCCCACCTTGGGTGTGTAACGGTGGTTATTTGAGTCACTGTTGCCCTTCTATCAGCTCGAACCAGTCTGGCCATTCTCCTCTGACCTCTGGCATCAACAAGGCATTTCCGCCCACAGAACTGCCGCCACTGGATGTTTTTTCTTTTCGACCATTCTCTGTAAACCCTAGAGATGGTTGTGCGCGAAAATCCCAGTAGATCAGCAGTTTCTGAAATACTCTCAGACCAGCCCCTTCTGGCACCAAACAATCATGCCACGTTCAAAGTGACTCAAATCACCTTTCTTCGCCACTAATGCTTCGGTTTGAACTGCAGGGAGATTGTCTTGACCATATGTCTGCATGTCAAAATGCACTGGAGCACACGCCATGTGATTGGCTGCTTAGAAATTAAGTGTTAACGCAGCAGTTGGACAGGTGGTACCTAATAAAGTGGCCGGTGAGTATACATAATGTTCCTGCTGTAGGGACTGGGACTCTACAACAGGAACAGGACATTAGATAACAGCATATAGTGCTATAATCAAAAGACTTTCTAGTATTTAAATTAAAGATGTTCTAAATTACTCCTAATTTAAACCTCAGAACTGCTGAGTGATTGTTGATTTGTTGTCCTGGGTGTCAGTTAATCCTCAGCCCTACAAAAGCTAAAGCGATGAAGCAGGAAAGGTGGTGGTTTCTACCAGCAGGCCCCAGAAGAACCAGGACTCTGGTCAACTCCATCAGAGAGCTAATGTGTTCCATGATAAAAAAGGTGAAGGTTAGAGTTAAGACCTAAAACTAAACAGGGAAATGAAGGTGCTTCCCGAAGGCCTGGCTTTCTTTCAGAATTTCATTAGCTCAGAAAGGAACGCCCAGAGGTCAAACACATTTCATCAGCTCTGCTTTGCCACAAAGGCTGAGAGTGATTAGAATTTCAGCCTCATCCAGCTGTGATGTCAGTCTGCTGCAGTCTTACATCATACCTCCAGCTTTATGATTCTTATTTTGTGGGAAGCTGTTCAATGTGATGTTTTCTCTCATCTCCTGTCATTGTCCTCAAGAGAAGACTTTTCTGTCTTGGTTCTGCTGTCAGATTTAAAGTGGTCGCCCATTCTTTCTTCTGCCTGTTGGATGGTCTTTGGCTTAGTGGTGCTGAGGAAACGGATGAGGCTGATTCCTCTGATCCTTGGATCTCATTTACAGCACAGGCTCCAACTTCCTCAGAGAAGCAGAAACACTTAAGGGACATTTCAAATGGTTTTCTAGGCCCAACATGTGGAAACAGAGGTGCATGAATTCCAATATCAAATATATTCAATATGAAATGAATTTAATATTTTGAGGTTTGACGATTTTGAAACAACATAACTTTAGTGCCGTTAATTGTATGTCAGTCCTGTTATTAAACAGATCTGTTTAATTTAACTGACGGCAGATTGAAGGGGTGAGACAGCGGCCCAGTCTAAAGATTATCCTCTGCCTTCACCTAACAGCAGCCAACAAACAAAAGGGAACAAAGATATTATATAATATAGTTTTATGGTTCTGATGTTATATCTAAAGAGTAGAGATCACTGAACCAGTAACTCCACAGTCAGCAGAGGCTGGTTGTACTCAGCCCACAATGTGTCACTAATGGCTCTATAGTTATGCTGTTATAGGCCTAGACTGCTGGAGGACATAAAGAACCCTTTTCATCATTCTGCTTCATTCTATCCCTATTCTCCCACAGAATTGCAGTGTTTGTTAGTTAAAACTATAATGTTATGCTCTCTCCGCTTTTTCTCATAGTAGCTCAATTTGGTTTGTTCCTGTTTGGCTGTGACTCCAGCCTGGAGAGAAAAATCAGCTGTGTTGCTGCCATCAGCACCTTTGTTTATAGATGTTGGAGATCGGCCTTTTTTTCAGTGTAGTCCTGTTTCTCTGACTGTGACTAACTGGATGTGCTCTTCTTCACCCTTCTGACATGGCAGCTGGCTCTGAGCTCTGCCTGCCTGGCTGTGTGTTTCCTTGAGGGGTCCGCCGATGGAGCTGGTTTACAGTTGCCTTTTGTATCTCGGCTTCTTTCTCTATGTCTGTTTCTGTCTCCCTTGAACCCCAGTCGGCCTTGGCAGATGGCCGCTCAAAGTCTGGTTCTGCTGGAGGTTTCTTCCTGTTAAAAGGAAGTTTTCCTCTCCACCTGCCACAACAGGCATGCTTAGTGTGAGGGATTGACTTTGAGTCAGTGAGTTGAAGCAGTCAGGTTTTCCTTCCTTTTAACTAATCTGACTGGATGATCTGGTTGTGTTTCTAAAGTGCCTTGAGATGACGTGTTGTGAATTAGCACTATATGAATAAACTGAATTTAATTGAATTATGCGAAATGGTGGGGTGCTGTAAAAATTCGGGGGAAGGGCAAGTGATGTGCAAGAAATTTTTTACTTTAGTTTTTTAGTCCTGATAATATTTTTGTTTTGTGGTTTAGATTTTTTATTTTTGTATTTTTAATATGAGGATTTTTATTGGCCAATTTTAAATAGTACATTTTTCTTGATCGTAAATAATTATATTCGAATTTTTAAATCCATGTCAATTAATTTATGTAAATTGAAATCATAATGTGATACTTTGAACTTGTGCATTACAGTTTTAAAATCTAACTTTCAGTTTTATTGGAAATATAAACTAAACTGTAAATAATAGCACCATATATGGCTTTGATAAAGCCATATTTTCACACTGTATGATTAGATCTACATATACGTAATGGGCTAATAGAGTTAGTAGAGACTGGAACCGTTGCTGTTGATGACATCATCACTAATCCTGCATACCATTGGCCAGAAGGACTCCATCAGATTGACTGCCAGAAGAAGCCCTGGTGTTAAATGGCTGCTTTTAAGAGTTCTGATGGGAAGAATCTAATTTAATCATCTTAACCAGACAAAAAGGGAACTTAATATCCCTTAATATGGAGCCACGGTGACACATATCCATTCCATCTTTTTAGAGGTACTTTCCTCATAGCAATAAAATCCGATTAGCTTTCTTTCTTAGACTGTTATGTCTGTACTGTGGTCATCTGTGACGGGAACACAAACCCCAGTATTAACTACAGAGGTTTCTGTATATATGCATTAGATTTCATAAAATCTAACATAATATTTTCCCTGCTGAATAATGCATCTGTTGAAGGAAAAAGATCACCCTAGGGATAGAAAGGCAGCCTTTGATGGCATCAACAGCAATCAATAACTAGCTTAGAGTCTTTAGGGTCTGCGGTGGAAGATGTTTGTCTGCTCTTCTTCCCCATTTAATTTCAGCAATAATGGAGGGTTGTGTAAGCATTAGTGGCTTTTCTGAGGTCAAAGTAATCACACACTGACATGACGGGTTCATTTTTAGCCTGATAGTCAGCAGCCTCGCTCGTGATTGGGATTAAAAAGATGCCTGACAAAAAAGACATGCGTATGTTGTTAGTGATTCTAAGGGAGACAGTTTATTTAAGTATATATGGGTTATTCCAAAAAGGTTAAAAAACAACCTACTGGACTTTGTTTCCAAGGTTGAAAACGTTTACACTTCCCAAACCAGGAAGCTTTTCAATTCAAAATGTCAGAAATAGTGTTGAGTTCGAGGCTCTTATACAGTAGCCCAAAAAAGCCTTTAGAAAACAGAAGCCTTTGGTAGACCGTCCGGAGATAGCTTCCAGGCGAGCTGCGTTGCTTATCGGCGGTTTACTGACATCACGCTTAACGCGTTTCCGTTCGACTCCTCGCCTCCTGGTAACGATCTGCGGGGTAATACTGCCAGTATTGAAGGAGGAAATCAAGCACGTTGGTGGCGGTAATGCACACCAATAAGTTGTTGCTTAACCCGCCATAAAACACAAGAAGAAGAAGACGAAGACGGAGGGAATCAAAACAAATCAAAATGGCGCGAAATGCCCGTCACATTCAAGAAAGTTATGCTTGATTATTAATATTGCTGTACTTCCGGTGTTATCATTTAAAATGCCATTATTTAAAATGTTGCGTGGAGAAGATTTTGATTGTTGTTTATAGTTTAAAGAAGAAGTTGTTCTTCTTCTTCTGGCGTAGCTTCGGAGGTACCGCTAACTTACTGGAATGGAGTGTGAATGTCGAATGTGCAGCCAGGCGGAGATGACAGCGTTCTGCTCATGCCCTCTTGTTATCAGAGAACCGAGCCAGGGAAAAACCGAGCCGCAGAGCCCACCTCTGGAACTGGTCTGCAGTTAGGCGGTCTGGTTGTGTCTAGCTCGGTTCAGTTCAGTTTGCTTTCCCCATTTTAGAGACACAATAAGTTATCTACAGTTACTGAGCTTCCGGACCGGTCTGCGGCACGTTTTCTAGGGTAGTGTAAATGTGGTAATAGTCTCTGAAAGGGGGTCTTTAAAGGGGGAATCATTGGTCCGGCTTAACAGGTGAGGTATTTTTTTCCTCTGTAAAGGGGTTGGGGTTGCTGATAGTGGGAAGGGATCAACTCAATTGCTGCATTGTAGGTTTTTGAAAGCGGAAATCTAAGTCTGTTTAAGGTAAGTTATGTTTTTTTTAAGATAGATGGCTTCCTTCACGCCATTCACGTCCAAGTATATCTTGAATTCGTGTAAGGAGGTCTGTGGTGGTCCCTCTGTTCCCCTGGGTCTTTCTGGATCCCCTGGGTAAGTTCTTAATATTATGTTGAGGAAATTGCGTTAAACTGGAACCTGGAATGGCTTTGCTGGGCTCCCGGTGAATATGATGCTGCTGAGGAGTACATTCCTCAGCTGCAGCCCGGTCATACTGCAGTCTGAGCCCAGTGCAACAGATGGTTTTATAAACTTTTGTTTCTGATCTTACTTTTCAAATTTTTTATTTTATTTCTTTTTTTTTTCATTTATTTTTAGTTTACCTTCTGGGTTGTGTTTAAGCAGAGTTTAAGCTGGACTCTTTCATTGTCATTTTAACTAACAAGGTTAAAAAAAAAGGTCCATCATTATCTACATTTACTCTATATTCTCTTATTATAAAAATAAAACCTTTTAAAGCTATTAAGTTGATTTATTTTAGTAACCATCCAGTCCTAACAAGCTGAACAGAGAATTCACATCAATCACATAATTAACTGTTATTTTTTCTAACAATATGGAGCCTCTTTTAAAATTTTCACATTCTTATAAATTTCTCTTCCTTTTTCCCCTACTGTGGGCTTTTACAAATGCACCACATCAGATTTAAACATTCTTAACTTCAGTAAATTCTCCTAAATGATCATTGTAAGCCAGATGAAGTCACACTGTGTGTGAGTCAGGCACGTTCCCTAGAAATGTACAGTAAATTGCCATAATGACTTTAAATGTTTGCAGGTGGAAGTTCTGCTGACTGAGAAAAGAGCAGTACATTTAAAGGACTAGTAAAAAACAAGCAGTGAAATAAATGATAAGATCAAAACCCAAACATTCAGCATTTAATGTAATAACAAAGCCAAGGAGTATGGAGGACCAGCTCTACCATATTTAAAAATAAAGACAGAAATAAATACATGCTCAATAAGAGTAAATCAGAGTAAAAAAAAATGCATGCCCAAGAGAAGGGAGTCGTAGGGAAGTGGCCTGCCATTCGGCTGGTATTTGACTGGGAAGGGCCATTTTGAATGGCTGCTACTGTATACACATGAAGAAAACCCCAAAGGCTCCAGAAAAAACTATAGATAATGATTAGAGTGTGATTTTCTTTTCTCTGTCTTTGTAATGTTGTGCTTTTTGAGAATAGAGACGCAGACAGAGAGCTTCTGAACCACTATTACCAGGACTGTACCTCAGCTATTGTGACACAGAGTGGAGTTCATTTCCATATCAAAGAGACACCAAGAAAATCTGAAGACCTGCACGAGCTGAAAAGCGGCACTGTAATGCTGGAAACCGAGCATCCGGGGAAGGAAAAAAGAAAGTGGCAGGCAGTGATTAGAGGAACCGCTGAGAGAAAGTGATGAGAAGAAAAATGAACTGTTTTGTATCTCATATCCAAAAGGTGTCTCATCTTCTCCACGGGTGTTTCCTCTAATGAAAGGCCTCATTGTAGAAGGAGGCCCAGGAGGAAATTAACTGGAGGAATCAGTTAGAGTGTGTGTGCCGTGAGGCGAAGACGAACCGAGGAAAGGCGAGGCGAAAGCTGGGGATTTCCTGCTCCCATGCAGAGCGTGACATGGGAATACAGCTGGTGTCGCCTCCCTGTGGTCCTGGAGAAGAAATGGGTTAATCCCAATGCCAGGTCAAGTGGCACAAACCAGGCAATGTTACATGATATTAAAAGTTTTCAACATTAGTGCTGCAAAAGAAGCTTTTTTTTTTTGCTCAATGCTGATGTGATTGGTTAGAGGAGAGGTCTTCAACGTTTTCCAGGCCAAGGACCCCCAGACTGATGGTGAGATGGAGCGGGGACCCCCTAATTATATTTATTGTATGAAATTGTGTTATATCAAACTGGTCCTATAGTCACTCTATTACGGATGGAGTAATGTAACTAAAGTAATTCCTCCCTGGGATTATTAGAGTATTTCTGATTCTGATTCCTGGTTGATGGGACAGGTGTTGTGAATGAAACGATTGCCCAGCTTGAAAGAGCTCCTGTGTGTAGCTGAATGTGTGTATTGATGACTGAAAGACATCTTCTGCCTCCATTTATTAGTTTATTCCAATGTGTTGAATTCATAAATTCATGACATTTGAATTACTGGAAAAAATTGCAGGAGGGAATATAATAAAAAAATAGTCTAATCAACCAAACCTTACGCAACCCACGTGTATTACCTACAGTACGTGGACCCCCTTGGGGTCGCAGACCCCCGTTGAAGATCTCCGGGTTAAAGCAAACCACACAGGGTGGAAGGGGATCTGTCCCCCTCGGTCTTTCAGTCAGTGCCAGATCACACTCATCCAGCAGTCACTCATTTATTTTTAATTTGACAGCAGCTGCTGGCAGTATCATATGGTTAGAACAAGTTTAACAAGGATGATCAGAGCTGTTCTCCAGCGGACCTCCTGTTTTATAACGCCGCTTTAGACACCATGCTACCTCAGAACAAGCCTGACACTTTCAGCTTCAAAGCAGAAACCACAGCTTTTACACACCGAGCCAAGATTCCCCTCTAAATGTCAGGAGCATGGGTTTATTAGACCCTCCTGCCACCTCCGCCTTTGCAGTGTCCTGCATTGTTGACTCTCTGACAACCTGTGAAGCTTTCCTTTGTAGCTGAATCAGCAGGTTTTACTGGTGCTGCCCTGAGTGGCTGGAGGCAGAACAGATGACAGTGGTATCAGGATCATGCTTCTAGCTCTGCTCTGCAGAGCTACTGCTCTCATTCCCAATCTAATTTCCCCAGTAGACACATTCAGGGACTCATGGTTACATTAGCGCAGCTGTCGGTCCATAAACGCTCAAGGAATATACAGCAGCAAAAATGAACAATGAACACATCTGTGATTTTCTCTGTAGATGTATTGTGGAGATACAATTAGATGTTAACAACCCAAGAAATCAACCCATAATAAGGAATCTCAATACAATAATCAACCAATGAAATGTAATGAAGTGGAAAAGTTCAGAAACTCAGTCCTGAACAGGTCAAGAAAAGGATACAATATTTAGAGAGAAGTTACTGGTTTAGTATTCTGGTGAAGATCGTCAGTCATCCAGGTCATAATTAGTCCAAAAAAATAGAAGTTAAAAAACAAACCACTGGACTTTGTTTTCAGAATTTGAAGAGGTTTTGCTTTACTCTATAAAGTCTGGAACTCAGCTTTACTCCAGACATTTTGAATAGAGAAAGCTTTCTGGATGGGAAGCGAAACATCTTCAAACTTCTAAAACAAAGACCAGTGGATTGTTTTTACTTCTTTTTTCTAATACTGGTTTAGTATTACAGTAGAAGACATTTAAAATGGCCCTTCCCAGTCAAACAGCAGCTGAATCGCAGCAGAATTCCCTGCAACTCCCAGCAAAATCCACTCCAACTTCCTGCCACTGGAGTGACCCCCTCCTTCTACTGGGTGTGCATATTGTTAACTCTGACTCCGCCCTTTCACTGAATTACAAGGACATGGCACTTCTCTTTAGATCTTAATGTCCACAAATCATGACAGAGAGAATATTTTAGAACAAAGATTTATATTTAAAAAGGAATCATTTTTGAATAATAAAAATTTCCCCACTTTCATCAAGGAAAGTGGGGAAATTTTGAATGGATACTTTAACTGATTTGTTATTAAATAAAATTTTACACCTATTCAAATCTGTGGCCTTTAGAACATTGTTCCTAATACTCTATAATTGATATCTGAAAAAAAATATATATATATAAAGAAATTTCAGCTAAACTTAATATCACTCCAAATTGCAGTCATTATGCAACTAGCAGACACCACAAGCTTTAAAACACAAAAAGTCATTGTTTACTTAAAAAAAACAAAATAAAACAGTAATTATTTCTAGTAATGTTTATTTAGTCTTTTTTGAGCCTGAAAAGGAGTTTTGCACTGCACGTGATCATCAGATATAACCATCAGTGCCACCTGGTGGCAGTCTATTGAAACTGTCAGCACTCCATTTGCAAAATAAAATGCAGGGTTTAATGTTTAAACATCACCTTACAAAGTTTTAGAACACTAGAACATCAGAAAAGCATTGCTATTCTCAGTAAAGGCTGTATTCTCACTTAACCAGAGAGGTGTCAAGTAACGAAGTACAAATACTTTGTTACTGTACTTAAGTACACTTTTTAGGTATCTATACTTTACTCCATTACTTATTTTTCTGACTTCTTATTACATTTGCACACAAGTATCTGTACTTTCTATTCCTTACATTTTTAAAACAAACGTTACTCGTTACTCTTGGCTTCAGTTTTATGTTTATGAATATTTATTTCATGTCAAATTTGTGCAAAGGAAATCATCAGCAGCAAGCAGGTGTTCTTCAAACTGCAAACGTGAATTGTCTATGCCATGCTACAATGTGGGATTCAGAAAAAGATGTTGAAATGTCTGAAAGGTCGGACACAGGCGAGAGCGTATCGGGAGATGGAGACCAACAAGACCTCCCTCATCCTTAGCCATATAATTTTTTAAATCGTCAAAATAGCGACCTTTCAATTCATATAATGGCATCTGACTGTTTTTCTTTTTTAAAGGTAACTTTATACTATTATACTTTAAGTAGTTTTTGGAGAACATACTTTTTCACTTTTACTTGAGTAAAGATGTCAAGTTGATACTTTAACTTTGTTTTTTTAAACTGCAGTCTCTATTCTTTTACTTATTTAATAAAGGTGTGTACTTTTGACACCACTGCTTTACCATCAGCTTGGAAGCTAAATATTAATGCTTCCACAGCTTTAGCTTCTAATTCAGTGAGCTCCAACGTTCATCTGAACCTCGATCCATTGCTGTCTTTTCCCTCTTTGCATTTTATTTTATAATGTTTTGCACTTTCAAACACTTCATCTTGGATTTTTCCGTTTTTATTTAGCTTGCCCACTAAGCATTGGCTTACTTGCTTGGCTGCATTACTTCCACGCAAAAGTTGTGTGTTTCCTCACAGATTAAAAACAAAGCGTAAACACCCAAATAATATGTAATAAACCAACACGGCCCCAGAGTGGTGCAGTGGTAAAACCCCTGTATGCAACCAGTGATCTGCTGCACAGAAATGCATACAGCCTTAGTATGTTACTGGGCCACTTAACAGGAACGACATAGTTTTAAACTTGGATGGATGGACATTTGGATGGATGGATGGATGGATGGATGGATGGATGGATGGATGGATGGATGGATGGATGGAATGCTATCATTTCTATCAAGTGCTATGATTCAAAGGGAGTTTAGCTTTTATCTTTCAGAGCCACTACAGTACTGATCCTGTGGCTAAAGCTGAATCATTCCAACAGTAGAGTCTCCTCACCCACACTCATGATTCAGTATAAAGAAGCACTACATGTGGGTCAGGCTATAATATAAAGCGATAGTTTGACTTCTCGCTTCAAAGGTGTAGCGTTTATTCAGAGTTTATGAATGTTCCACCCATTCATAAACTCTGCAGGTATATCCAAATACAAAGAACAGATCTAAATCTGATCCCATTCAGGTTTTGTAGGCTGTTCCTGCTGCCAGGTTTCTGATGGCAAATGGGCTAATACATGAATAAAACTCTCCATGTGTCAGTCTGGCTCCAGGCTTTATAGCATAAATGTGTCTGTCAGGACAGTTGGAGGTCCAGCTTTCAGCTTAAACACTCGTTCTCAAGAGTTGAACTGACTTGTGTCAGCTTGCTCCTCTTTTGCTGGGGCCGGTTTCACCAAACTTAGAAAGGAGAGGGATAATCGAGTTGTAGGATTCAATAGCGAGGAGCACCGGAGGCGATGCTCTGCCTCTGACACTTATATAAAAGGTCACGTTAAATGTCACACTGAGGGCAGCTGTAGCTTGAGGCGGTGGTCACAATGGAGGCGGTTTATTAAGCATGGCATCAAAGCTGCTGAAATGTGGGATCTCCTCCTACAGTTACACCAAATCTTAAAGGAACACTCCGCTTATCTTTACAGAGCAAAATAATGGAGAAGATAAAAGTTAAAAGGAAATAGAATATAATTTAAGAGAAAGAAAAAAAATCACTACCTGTTTCAGGCAAAGGTGATAAACAGGAACAGCAGAAGCAAACATTCAGAGTCTGGTTTTAACCACAGCACCTTCCTCATGAGAAATAATGGTAGAAAACACAACACTGCTTTCAATTCTACTAAAATAGAAAATTAGGAGGGTCAAAAGACATTCTCATCTTTTCTATTCAGCACCCTGGATAGCAGACCTCCTTCCCCATCTGTAGCTGCACACTGGTGGTGCAGCTGGCTAAAAGGGACTGTGGACAGGTTGGCGACAAGCAGTAGGGATGTGAGGGATTTACACAAACCAGCCAGAAAACCACTGAAATTTTTCAAAAAAAGTCTTAATTTATTAAAAATGTTGAAAAAAAAATGATAAACTGGGTCCAAAAACAGAGGTCAACAAAACAGAATTCAATTCAGGATTTAACATAAAGAACTCAAGCACAAACAAACAGCACATAAGGGAAACTTTAATAGTGGCCGATTAGGGCCACTGTTGACACAGAAGCTGGGTAACTGACTAACAAACTAATAAACAATTAAACTTAATTAAACAGATAAATACTAAATACTTTTTAAATTGATCTAATTAACAAAATTACTTTAAACTAGGCATATTTAAACAAATGACAAACAAATTTCGCTTCCCATTACAAATGGTTTGTGATCCGCTGATTAGCCTGCAACCAATTGAGAAAGCTGGGCTCACGTGCAGCCCTCCACCAGCAGATCCCAAGGAAACAACGGCTTCAAAGAAATTAATCAATTGCATCTTGATATAAGTAAAACAACGAAAATAAAAGTTAACTGAGCTTATTGCACTGCAAAAGTTAACTTAAAGTGAGCTAATGAAAAGATAGCGAAGTGGCGCTGATTTTTTGAAAATGAAAAATACATAAAAGTTACCAAATGTCAGCTTGGCAGCAAAAATATTAACAAATTATGATAAAATGGAAAAACGATGGCAGCCAAGTAGCTTTGAGGTCATCAATCTCCTTTTCTTTTTTTCTTTCCAAAGTGCAAATATTCCAGTATAAAGTGAAAGATGGCGGAGCAGTAACAGTTTCCTAGCAGCAGCAACATACAATCAATTAACTGATCACTTTTATAGTCCTGTTTCTCTGACTGTGACTGGCTGGATGTGTTCTCCTCATCGTCTGACATGAGAGCTGGTCTGGTTACAGTTTTGGTTATTGTGGGCTTGACTAAAGCACTAGCCATTAAGAATCTCACTTCATAGTCATTATCTGCCACAGATGAATAACATCCCCACAGCAAAGCTTTTCCAATTACCATGGAGTTTCTGCCAGAAAGCTTTTCAGACCGGAACCCCACAGAAAACCTAAGAACTGATGTCAAGATGAAGATGAGAGACACCAGAACCAACAAGCTCTAAAGGTGGCTATTAAGGAATCTGGGCTTGCACTGGACCCCAGTAGAACCACAGGAGGATGGTACTGATGCAGTCAGTCATGTTAGAGGAGCCAAAATAACTAAAAAGTTCTCATAAATGAACATTATACTTCATAAACCTCTGATTGGTGTAATGCAGGCATGCCCAAAGTCGACCCTTGAGGGGAGCTGTCCTGTAGGTTTTACAGGTTTTCCTGCTCCATTACGGCAGGTTTTCATTGATAGCTGATTGCAACAGGGCTTTGCGCCAAACTGCAATCATCAGGAATCAGCTGTGTTGCGGGAAACCGCAGGCGAAACCTGTATCAGTAAAACTCAGCAGGACAGCAGCCCTCGATGACCCACTTTGGGCAAGGCTGGTCTTATTACACTTCGGGTTATGCTTTACATCGCTGATAATTTTATTTGCTTTACCCAAACATAATACAGTGGCTAGCTATTCAAGTGTTTCCCCCACACACTTTCCTGATGGGTGCTTTTACCTTTACAGCAGCCCTTGGAAACAGTCCCCTGGGGGGTTTGCTTTTTAACCATCAGTCTGTATGCCACCCAAAATCATTCTTTCTGGCAAGAATTTAGCTGGACATTTAAGGAATCCTAAAAAGAAGGCGTCATCATACTGAAGTAAGAGACCCTGTAATTCCAATGAAAGATTTGAGTCAGAGCAAAACAATAATGCATGCCCAGGAGAGGAGGGTCGCTGGCCAGGTGGAGTGGAAGTGGGCTGCCAATTGCGGCTGCTGACTCTGAGAGGGCCATTTAGAATGGCTGGCTAGTATGAAGCACGACGATTTGCATCCTATCTCTATGCTCAGGTGCTTTACCAGGACCAAAACGGTCCAAAGTATTAACTTCTACCAGGAGAGGTGACTGTCACATAACTTCATGAAACATATGGAGGACACTGAAGTGGATTCTGGCGGGAGTTAAAAAATCCCTGACGACTTTGTGATTCCAATGTAAAAGATGTAGTTGATAGAGAAAATAAGGTGAGGTTAGTATGCTCACTTTTGTTTTGTAGAAATTGAAAACAAAAGGCCTAGAACAAGAGATTGTGGCTCAATTTCCATACGCTAGAAAGGAGGTTTTGCTTTTTGAGATCCGACGGAAGTCCCAAAAAGTTGTTTAAGAGGCGCTAAAACGCAGCTAAACATGACTTCTATATTAAAAAAAAATAGAAATGTTTTATCTTGTATAGAAAGTGTTGCTTATACATACTTCGAAACAATCAACAAATATATATACGTAGTGTTGTTGAAACTTTAGAATAATATTAAACACATTATTTCCAAGCTAATTAAAAGAAAAATGTCTGTATAAAACATACTGCGCGCTTTTAATGTCATTTCAATGCTTATAAGAAACACTAAAGCATTTAATACTGCACTGGAAAAATCAGAAATCTAGATAAGTATTTTTTTTGCTCTTTACATAAAGTGCATTTGTTCATTTTTATTAAGTGGGAGGTAAAGAGACATTTTGCCAATGGAACAAGACAATTTACACTTGAAATAAGTCAAAACACAATTGCATTTGTCGTATTTTCCAAGAAGTGCATATTCTCTAATTATCTTACTTATTTTAAGAGTAAAAATACTCATTCCATTGGCAAACTATCTCATTTACCTACTCAAGAACTCAAGGATAAAATACACTTAATTTAAGAAGATTTTTACTTATTTATAGATCGTTTTTGCAGTGTGCAAGTATTTATCATAGTACATAATTTAGCTCTTTCATATACATTTTAACCACTATTAAGGAGCCTCTGGAGTCACAGGTTGCAGACCGCTGCCCTAGAAGGACTGTTACATCATATATTGTTCATCCTTCTATTGGTCCATACCTGGTCCAGGCCAGCCGCCCTGCTGCTTTCTCTGCTCGCCGTCTTTTTCTAATCTCCTATTGCTTCTGTCTGAGCTCCACAGCATCCCTCCCCACACACACAAAAAAAAGGAGATTATTAGGTCCCTGATCCAGCCGTAGCTCCTGGACTCCCTGAGGTGAGCTTTGTGAAATCTGTACTAGATTGAAGCTCTTCCTATTTGATGAAGTGAGTGAAAATGTTGGCAAACGTCTCACGAGTGAATGAGGTGTTTTACTCTGGGATGAACTTATAAAACTTCATTATCTGACATATTTACTAAAAAAAAAGATTTTCTGTTTTTTATAAATAAGTTTTATTTTTTTTATTTTTTTAGATTGCCTATAAAAGAGTTAAATTAATAGTTTAGATTTCAGGATATCCTTTTGTTAAATACCGGGGCTTGATGTTAACCATCGCCCGATCTCCCGGGGCAAGTAGTTCTTATTGTCGGGAGAGAACAAATTTCATTGGGCAAGTGCAATGATCAAAAAAAAAATTTTATCACTCAAAATTACTTTTAAATCACAGACTACTCGCTTAAAAAAGGAGCCACATGTGTTGCCGGCGCCATTTTTGTTGTTTTGTAGACATTCTCGCGTGATTTTGAAAAAGACGCAAGATTTTCACTAGATGGCGTGATTTTTTGTCCGGAATTAGGCGTGGAATCAGACACACCCAGATAACCCAAGATTAAAAATTATCGGTCAGGGATTAGGAAAATTAGGCATAATTGTATGCCATGCTCACTTGAGAGTGTAAATATGGCTATCATGTGGCAGTCTTCTGTACACAGTGATGTACGGAGTCATACATTAAAAAATGATTTCATTATATTTTTTTCTTGCAATTTCTGAGGAGAGGTGCATTTAAATGTTATAGAGCTAAACATGCTAAATTGGTGACCTGTTATGTTATTATTATTGTCTTGTTGCTGCATTTTATTTTGTCAGGGAAAACTAATCCTGAGTCAGTTAAAAGTCAGAATATTCTGAAATGATGTCAGACTATGGAAACCCTGAATAAAATAACTATGGTATAATGATTCTCTAGAAAAGTCACATTATATTAATAGTATTATCTTGTATAAACATACCGTGACTCCTCTAAAATAAAAGTTATTAATTTTTGTTACATTGACTTCTGTCTTGTGATTTATCATCTAAAGTTTTTAACCTGTATAAGTTTTTTTTTTTGATTTTTAACATTACAATTTAGATTTTTCCAAGCACACAACATAGTTTAAAGTTTAAAGTTTAGTTTGAAAAGAATGTGCAGGAAGGATTGAAAAGCATGTTAACACCGTAATGTGTAGGCGCTTGAGTTCATTATCTGAGGCATGCATATACACACCAGGAACCTGGAAACTTAAAAAATACTGAATTACAAAAACATTTAAAACAAACATGTTTCATTGATATATATACAAAAAAATGAATATTAGGAATTCTATTTATCAAACATTATGCTGGGCAAGTAAAAAAATTGTTTCTGGGCAAATGAAATGTGAAAGTCGGGCAAGTGCTAAAAATCCTTAACATCAACCCCTGAATACTTACAGAGCTTTGTCAGTTTTGCATCAGGAAATGGGCCAAACTGTCAGTTTCTAGATGCACAACAAAGCCGAGACAAAAGACTTTTATTCATGTTTGTTTTAACATAACAAAAGTTTAAGAGCGATTAATTATTCAGCATGGATTTTTTTGCGTAAGAAGGTAGAAAGGAATCTGCGTCCTGTTCACACTTCCAGACACAAAACAAAAAGTTGACCATGAGATTAGATCGGTTTTTACAACCCAGCAGCTGCAGCCGTCCCTGGACAATCTAGAGAAGTATCAGCAGGTCCTAGCACTAAAGCTCCAGCCTCCTCTCCATCAGGGCAGCATTTCTCCAGGCGGATGATTGCATTGATGTTTTACATCTCTACAGCCAAACTGCAAGCCTCTGCAGAGCATTAACCCAGTTTTTATTATTGCGGATTTCATTTATTCATCATACTCCTTTTTTTTTATTAAAGTAAATACATTATTTAGATCTATTTTATTCTGAGGGAATCTGCTGAGGATGCAGTCTTTCTCTCCATGTAATTCACTGAGGCAGCGCTACAGCCCTTAGGAATCACTTGTTTTAAAGGTTGGTTCTCACTGATGGAGAAATTGAATCCGCAGTTTGAGGGACCAGCGTTAAAGGCTTTAAGGTGCTTTATGTTTTATACAGAGGTATAAAAACTATTCTAATAGTAATCAACTTTAATGCATGGAGGGGAGTGAGCGTAACAAGAACGGTAACGTCTGTCTGCATTGACGAAAAAAGGTTGAATTGTTTATAAAGAGGACTTTAATGGTGGTGAGGTTTCGAATCGCCGATATGCAATTCGAATATGGTGGATAAATCTTTCGTTGACCTTCCATTGGACAGAGATTAGTAACTCTTGGAGCGTCTGGCTAACAGCTAATCAGAGAAAGAATGAGAACTTAGAGGATGCCAGATTGCAAGAACCATTCATATGGGTGCTGGTTAACAACCCTGTAAACTGTTCTAACATTTGCCTTCGTAAATTTTCAGTCATCTGGGTCATGGGAACCACAAAACAGGCTTACATCATAAGGCAACCGGACTTTTTCAAACTTTTTTCAGAAGGAACTAGAGCTCATGGAAAGACTCCTTGATAGGTGTCAAATTGTCAAAAAAAATGAGCTATTGGATCCAGTTCTAAGCCTGTTTTATGGTCTTCCTAAGGGTGGTTCTAAATAGCTGGGATTATCCAGTCGGATGAACTGGCATCAGGCTTTTATTTTAAAGCAGGAGCCTAAAATTAGCTTTTTCACAGGAATGCTGCTCTGAGCCTACACTGGAAAAAGTATAACAAAAAAAAAACGATGTCCAGATATCACATTTAAAATACTTGACTTCACAAAATCTGAATTTAATCGCTTGTTATGACCTGATTATATTATGTTGATGTAAACAATAATTCTGCACTTGACACAACTTAAAATCTTTGACCTGTTTCAAATTAGTTTCTGAACATTTCAGTTGATGAACCAAACTAACATATTGACATTGGACCAACCTAATATACTTACTTTTAACTAAATAAACAAGAATTAAAGTAATAGTACACCCAAAACATGATTAGCCTTCATTTTCTACTCACCTTACCCCCATGCTGAACAACACTCTGGAGTACTTTTTGATATCTCAAATGCATCTGGAGATCTGGGAGGCTTCTTGCTGTCTGCTGACATTCAAATAATGGAGGGTCCATGGCTCCCGAGACAGAAAAGGTCCATAAAAGTCCACAAAAAACGTGTCAATATTCCTCCATACTGCTCGTCCAATGTATTCCAAGTGTCCTGAGTGGGTAGCATCCAGAATTTACTCGAAACGAAGTCATTTAGAATGTTTTTTAGAGCATAAACAGTAGTGTATAGGATTTTCCTGAAAAGCGCGCCTTCGGAAGATGGCCGCTCACACTGAGTCTCTGGTTCTGCTGGAGGTTTTTTCCTGTTATAAGGGAGTTTTCCTCTCCACTGCTGCTGCAAACATGTTTGATGTAAGGGATTGATGAAGAGTAAATGAAATGAAATGCAAGTGACCATCCACTATCTCTAGCTGCTCATCCAGGAAGAGAGAATCCTGCAAAGTCAATGACTGAATGCCTTCAGTCGTTATGTGAATTGGAGCTATAGGGATAAACTAAACTGAAAAAATAAACCCTCCTTTGTGTCTAAGGGGCAGTATGAACTGACAATAAGAGAGGGGAGCTGGAAGAGTGCCCTTTGTTCTGGTCTCCATCCACCATGTTTTTCTTTGTTCTATGCTTGGATTAAAGTTCAGGTGTGGGTAGTCTCTGAAAGCAATCATGTTGATTACTGTTTTTTCCCACATTTTCTATCCACTTAAATAGAGGGAAATTGTGTTGCCGTTGCTCTTTTTAGCCTCAGGCTTTTAAATAAAGGGAGAACAAACCTCTGAGCGAAGCCCGGCTCTGGCATTTCCCAGCCTGCTAATGAGAAACAGGTTATTTCTACACAATATGCTGCATGTATAACAAGACAGTGTAACAGACTAGCTGGTGGGAAAATGATTACACAGCGCTACGGCACACTCTCTTATCATGCATAGCCTTCGGTAAAATACTCATAGCTTTTGTCAACCTATATGTTAAAATAGTAAATCGAATCTCTGAAAGGCGGAATGGAAATACCTGGGCTGGGCTGTAAACAGTGTTGACCTTTGAGTTCTTTTCTCAGTAGAAAGCATGAAATCAGATCATGTCCAGTATGACAGATGGAATGGATTTTCCTTGTTCCCAGTCAGCAGTTTTAATGCTTCAAGCCTTCCTTCTATTTTGGACAATGCATCTTTAAGCTTCACTTTTGTTAGGAACTTTTAAACAGTGACCATGCAAGCAAAAGCATCTATCATTTGTCTTCCTTTGAATAGCAGAACGGCCAAAGCTCAGAATAAGATGTACATTTCAATTTGCATCAAAGCAGAAGCTCCAGCATCATGAGGAAGAGGCAGATAAGAAAACGGTTGGGACGACTTTCAGCAGCGAAATGTTTAAAATATCAGTTGGGTCAGCCCGGCTTGTCAAGTTGTTCCAGCTTTTTAAAATTTTGAATAAAAAGCTGAAGCAAAGCAAAGGATGGAGACTCCATGGGATTTGTTTCATCTCATGGACCTGAGAATGCATCTTCTTCCAGAACCACTGAATGCTGAAAATGTACAATACTCCAAGGAACAACCTTCATCCTCTTTGTGTGTTGGGAAGCCTGGAAGCTCTGCAGCATCTCAGTTGCTTAATAAAAAAGGCCTATAGGAGGAATATGTGCTGTATTGCTAGAAGTATGGCTCTACATCCAAATCAGTTGTATGTGCCAGTCTCTTCCATGGCTGCTGAAGTAAAAAATATTTGTTAAAGAACTGATCATTTTCAGGTGCTACATAGGATTTCACCTGTCAAGTAAGTCCAGACATGGAATTTCCTAACCAACATGTTACACAGTGGCTGTTTGTGGAACCAAGGTAAAGTGGAAGAAGTGGGAATAAATTTATATCAGCCATGAACTGTTAGAAAACCCAGAGGCTTGTAGTGTGTGGAGGTCACCAACGTTCTAGGTCATCAACATCTACAGATCAGGTCAAGCAACCCTCATTTTTCCAAAGAACGGAGGATAGACTCTTTAAGAAATACAAACCCCAACATTTCACAGCAAATTTCTGGAGTGAAATACAGTGTAGACATGTCTGTAGAAGAAGATTTGTGTTGGTTTCCTGTAGAAGAACTTTACAGGAAACACACATACCAACCAGTACCTCCGTTTTGACACCACCCATAAAGTAGGCATCATCAGAACCCTCCAGACACGAAAAGAAACCATTCACACCATCACTTCACAAGATTTTTCCAGCGTTTTTTTATCATCATGACGCAAGACCCTCTGCATTTAACCCATCTCCTTCGGGAGTGTGGGGTTAAGGGTCTTTGCTCAGGGATCCAGAGTGGCCTGTCTGGGGGAGTGGGGCTGAAACACAGAATCTCTGGATTCCAATGCCCTAACCACTCGGCCACCACTCCCCCGAAAATGTATATCCCTCTATTGTCCCACGTTGGGGAAATGAACTCCCTGCTTTTAACCAATCCCAAAGGGAAGCAGTGGGCTGCCATTGTGTGGCGCCCAGGGAGCAGTGTTGGGTTAGGGGTATTGTTGAGAAACCCAGAGAGCAGGCTGTGGGTATCAAACAGGGTATTTGCAACCTTATCAGAGCACAAACACACTGCTCTAACAACTAGGCCAACAGTCATACATCCAATGGGAGATGAGAGAACAGGGACATATCAGGTCAGCCCTGAAGAACTGCCCATCTCAGATGGACTTTTGTAAAAAGCAACAATGAGAAGCCTGCTAAGAGGGTAAAAAAACAGAAGAGGGAACATTATCATTCCATAAGGTGCTGGAGTCTGTGAAAAACTCAGGAGGATTTTCAACCAGCACCGGATCCCTGTGCACCTTAAACCCGGCAACACCCTGAGACAAAAACTGGTTCACCCCAAAGATAAGACACCCAGAAACAAAACATACTAAGTGATTTACACCTTTCAGTGTACTGAAGGATTCACAGACCTGTACATTGGAGAGATCAAGCGACACATGCGCATGGCTCAACACAGGAGGGCCAACTCCTCGGGACAGGACTCTTCACCTATGCCTGAAAAGCTACAGGATACTGGTTTGAGGACATCAACGTCCATATTCTTGCAAAGGAAGAAAGATGGTTTGAGCGAAGGGTTAAGGAGGCCAACTTTGTTAACCTGGAAGAACCATCTTACAACAGAGGAGGTGGTCTTAGTTATTACCTTACCTTTCACCTAATTACAAAGCACTTTTAGGAACTATGCCCAGAAGATTCACCTCTCACCTTCAACCTGACTCACACTTTAAAGAGGCATGTGACCAAAACCACTCTGATGAGGGTTAAGGACCCATTTGAGCCCTCTAATGATCTAACACCCCCAGGTAAACCTTCATGGCCAATCCAGTAGAAGGGATCAAAGCAATGTTTTGTTCCCATTAATTCTTTGTTAGAACTTCAGAGGCCTCTTGGATGAGAGGTGAAATATCTTCTGGAAAACTTCACATCCAGTTGCCTAGATTGAACTTCTTCAAGCTTGATAATGACCTGGATGACTGAGAATCTCAATAGAAGTGTAGAAGTGTGAATAACTCTGGTGTATGCTGAGGGGGGAAGTAGTCAGAGTCAGTGGGTTTTCGGTGGATACTGCAAATACGTAAATTACTTTCTATGGATGTCCTCTAAAGAGTAGTGTAAGCAGTTCCTGAGTTGAGGGGGTATGAGGGGTTAGCGCATCCCTCTTCTTAAAAAAAAATGTAAAAATCATCCCCCATACCATCCATTGTGACATGTTATTACTGAATGTGTAAAATTTCTACTATATATTGACAGTAATGGCAAAAATACTGCCCTTTCAACATTTTGTGGGTTTACGAGTAGCCTGAGTAAAATAAATAAAATCAAAGAAGTGTCCTACCATGACTATCAAGCTGATCCCTGTGGGAAATTAGTCCCTAATTATGAAGGGGCAGTGATAGCCATGTGCCATAGGTGCCTTGGTTAAGGTCAAAAGGGAAATGGAGACCTAGTGGTTAGGGCATAGAGCTTGGATTCCTGAGATTCTGGGTTTGAGCCCCACTCCCACAGACTGCCACTCTGGGTCCCTGAGCAAGACCTGTAACCCCACATTGCTCCCTGGGTACATAATGTTTATTGACTATATTAATTAGGCTATGTATGCTTTTTTTTTTTACAGTTAGACTACTGTTTAGGGTGAAAAATAATGTCCATTATAATGGACACAAAGAAATGTTCTGTGTCTCAGGAGGTTAGAGCTTCATAAGTAGCAGTTTTAGCATCTTTTTGAAAGAATAAATACATTCAATTTCCTCAACAAAATGACATTAAAAGAATCAATGTTTGTTTTTAGATGAATTTTTCTTTGTTAGCTTGGAAACTGCTTTATTTTTTTCAGTTTTCCAAAGATGACATCATCTAGAAAATCCATGTTTTCTCTTCCTGTAAAAGCTGTTGGTTTTCCTTATTTTAAAAATTCCCAAAACAATTCAAGTTGAAAAAACAAAACAAAAAAAAAACTGCGTAGCCGATGTTTAACAATCATTTGTCTTTAATCAAAACTTTATGTAAACTTGATGACTCTAGTCTACTTATTTGCTGCACTCAAGGAATAACAGCTATTTTCATTTTAAAGGTTAGACGTCAGAGGTGCTGTTATACTGAAGCCAGACCAGTTAGCTCCCTCCTCCCACCCATGGTGGTTGTCATGGGGAACGTCGCTGAAAATCTTAACCAAATGCTCTGATAAAGTAATATTAATAACTTTCATGTGAACCATTGAAACAACTTAATTAGCAAAGAACAATTTTGGTCTAAAAAGACGAGGCTCACTGCCTCTTTGTCCAATTTGGATTCTTTTTCTATGTCTTTGAATAATGTTTATCTTCAAAATGAATTTTTTTTTTATTTAATTGCATTTAAGTCAGATGACTGACTTTATTAGACTGATGATGTAGACTTGATTTATCCAATTTTAATACATTCACTATTTTTATGACTTTTATGATGACGGAAATAATGACTGATTTAATTTCATTTTCCTTAAGAAAAAGCTAATTTAATGAACTATTGGTCCAGAATCTCTCATCACATATTGGAGCAGCGAACCGACAGAGAGCAGGTTTGAGGGTAGAGCTGCTGATGTCATTTCTCCCTTGGTGAGGTCACATCAGCTGAGAAGGGCACCAAACACATGGTTTTAGACACAAAAGCAGGATTTCAACAAATTATAATGCCTAAAGCATGTATACAGCAGTAGATGACATTTATAGAGTTTGTCAGCAATGAAAGGTTTTTTTTTTAATGGTGAGTCGTCATTGAACATGATGGACAGCAGGGGGTTTATTTATCCCTCCTCTCCATGGCTCCCTCTCCTGCTGGAGGAAACAGGATTACACAGTTTCTGACTGGCAGCAGTATTCAGGCTGTGGTTGATCTGAGACACTGGTGCCTCTGTGAAGAGGCTAGGTAATATGTGTGACATCTGGTTTGCTCTCAGAGGGAAAACTGCAGAACAACCAAACATGTCTGGTGCAGCTGTTCCCATGCTGGGATGCAGATAGGCTAATTTTGCAGGTCAGTCCATGTTTTGCTCAGGTATGCTTTAGGAGATACTTCTGAGCAGAGGGGATTTTCCTCCATCTTCAAAGCAACTTACAGCCCCCTCAGTTTTCCTCCATGCTTATTCCTTCATTTCTTTTTCTGTTAGCTCTATGTAGACTTTCTCCTTCTGTTCGCTTTCTCTAACATCCATTCATAATTTAACTCAATTACCCTTGGGAAAACCTTTCATCTTTGAAGTAAAAAGTTAGGTACATTCTATTGAAGACAGGGCTTCCTGAATGTGGCTTGTCATACTTTGACTTGTAACAATGTACCAAGCAAAGACAAGGGCTTTGAAATATCCTGTGTTTTTTAAACTGGCTTAAAAAACTGGATGGATGGATGGATGGATGGATGGATGGATGGATGGATGGATGGATGGATGGATGGATGGATGGATGGATGGATGGATGGATGGATGGATGGATGGATGGATGGATGGATGGATGGACGGTTTATATCTGTCCCACTCAACTCATTCAGTTCAATAAAAAACAGAAATAGGATATCATAATTTAAAATTATACTTATTTCATGATAATAATTATAAATGATGAAACTATCTGCTACTTTTTTATGTGTATTTTAGGTTTTCAATAACAAAACTTGAAGCATGATGTCAATTACTGAGAGCACAATTCCTCTTTTAGTCAGTGGCGGCTGACCTATAGAGGGCGCTAGAGCGCCTCCAACCTGCCCAATTACCTTGGTTAAGACATATTTTAAAAATGATTAAAATTAAATATTTCTATATGTACAAGATAAATATTTAATCTTTAATGACGAGTAAAGTGTGAGCTTTATAAGGGTAGTAACAGCCTGCAGGAGTTAACCTTGGGCCTCCAGTGTAACTTTCTCACCGACTCTCTAGGATTTAAGCTCCGACCAGCAGACCACCTACGGCCAACCTTGATGAGAGCCCTAGCAAGCTAGCAATATCTAATGGGCTTTATTACTCCCTTCATCACTAGAGCTAAGGTCCTCATCCAGGATATCTTAAAGCACGAAAAGCACAACATTGGATGGGATGATCTGATTGAACCCCAGTCTCTGAGAGAACAATGGACAGTTTGGGTGAATGAGATTCTAAATGTTGTTCACCTTGAATTCCTTAAGACCTATGCACCATTTTTTGCCAACAAGCCAACCACATCTAGGCCTACCTACACACACTCAATGAGCAAAGTAGCAGAAGCTGAGCCTGTCTCTGTTGAACTATCCTTGACCTGTCTCATAAGATCACTAAACCTATAATTAAAGACTTCCATTTCAAACTCCTCTATCTATGCCCTGAATGGGTGCTAGCTGAGATGCGATGCCAGTATTGCGTTCTACGTGGGTCGGAAGCAATCGGATTAATCAGTGCAACTGCAAAGAATGTACGTTTTGGTTTGCCAAGACAGAATTTTCTAAGATGGTGGCTCTCCTAGTTTTCAGGATTTGCATCCACAAACCACCATACTTCTTCACAGGAGTTGACTGTTTTGGTCAATTTCTTGTGAAGATCAGCTGTAGAGTTGATAAGCAATGGGGTATTGTGTATAAATGCCTCACCACCAGGGGTGTCCACCTCGATCTGCTGGAGAACCTTGACACAGATGCCTTGCTGCTGTCCTGGCACAGATTCATTGCATGGCTTGGCACACCCTTTGAACTCCTGGGTGATAATGGTAGAAATCTTTTTGGAAGAAAACGGGAGTTACGTGAGGCCTTTGAGGCCATTGCACCTGAGCTATGAAATCAATTAGTAAGACCGAAGAACCCAGTGCTCTACATCTGGGTGGGGCCTGGGAGCGGGGGATTAGATCTGTGAAAGCCTGTTCACTGTTCTTATTGAAGTTGGAGGGATTTTATATGCTAAGCCATTTGGATATGTCTCCGCCAATGCTGCTGACCCTGAATCCGTTAAGCCTAACGTTCTACTCATTGGACATTGTGATTCCTCACGTCCACAAGCTTTTTATGACTCCAGCAATATTTCAGGGTCACAACAATGTAGGCACGACCAGGTTTTAGCAGACAGGTCAAACTTCATCCAACGGTACCCACCAAACCTACAGAGGAGGTCTAAATGGAAGACTGATAAGGACAAGTTTGCTGTAAGTCAGGTGGTTTTGATAATACTGAATCTTTGATGTTATGTTCAAGTATTAGTCTTCACATATGTTTGAGATATTATTGGTTAAACTTTGAAATAATATGCTGATATGTCTGCTTATTTCGAATGTTTCTTGAGTTAGTTTTAAATAATATGCCAAGCATTTTAGTGATCATTTTTTTTATTGCTTTTCCTTTCAGACCACACACACACCCACAGACGTCTGCAGGCACATGTACCACATTGAACTGTAATGAAAACGCCTGGCAATTTCCATTAAAGAAAAAAGACCAAACCTCTCTCCCAAAGTGCGTTCATTCTTTGACTGGAATCATAGCCCATAACCTGCTGCCTTAACCAGCAATCCTGTTTTCGAGAGAGACTCAACCATTCTGTTTATATTCTCCCATTCTAATCTTTTCTTCTCTCTGCTTTTTCATATCATAGAAGCTTCATCTGTTCTGTTCCTGTTTTGCTGTGACACCATTCTGGAGAGAAATATCAGCTGTGCTGCTGCCATCAACACCTTTGTTTCTAGATGTTGGAGTTTGGCCTTTTTTCAGTGTTGTCCTGTTTCTCTGACTTTAACTTGCTGGATGTGCTCTCTTCATCGGGACCGCATGTGGAGTTGGTTAAAAGTAAACTTTTGTATCTCTGCCTCTGTCTACTTGAACCTGAGTCGGCCTCAGCAGATGGCCGCTCCCTCTGAGCCTGGTTCTGCTGGAGGTTTCTTCCTGTTCAAAGGGAGTTTTTCCTCTCCACTGTCTCTACAAACATGCTTTGTGTGAAGGATTGCTGAAAGAGTCAATGAGTCGATGTAATCACCTGGTTTTCTTTAGGTACAACATTTTGAACCAGACTGACTATATGATCTGGTTGAAGTGCTCTGAGCCGACGAGTTGTGAATTGATGCTATAGAAATAAACTGAATTGAATGGAAAACGTACCACACCACATGGCCTAAATACGATGCTGTTAGACACATGAGCGCCACAGATTTTGCATGTAAACTGATTTTTCCTGGTGCTTAAAACTTTTGTTGTGAAAGCAGCATAAGTGTGAAAGCTAAATAAATCAAAGAACAATGTCAGAATATATTTTGCTTCAAGCTTGACCGTTTCTGTTTTCCAAACCTTTCCAGGCTGTGTAGAAACCCTGAACAGATACGATGATGCACCCGTCTTTTGAGAATAATCTTAGAATAGGTTCTTTTCCAAAGATTTTCTCACTCCTGCCTGCTTCACAACCTTGTTTGAAAATCAACACTTCAGAGAGCATGTCACAACAATAAATCAGCACAGCGCTGTCAGTACATAGGTATGCATGGACACTGCTCTATCCTACAGTACTGTCAGTGGTGGAATACATCCTAGTATGAACGCGATGCCTGGGGATCAACCATCCCTGCATTCATTATTTTCCACAGTTTGTTATAGTTCTCTGCCTTCTGTCTCTTATTATTTTCTTTGTACCTTAACCTTTTTTAAATTCCTTTTTCTTGGAAAATTCAAATCCTTTTTACATCCATCCATCTACATTTATCCTGTCTGTTATTCTTCAGGTTTAGTATCTAAATCTGTCCTTCCTAGAGGCCCCTGGCTGTCTGAATGGATTTACCTTAAAACGACTAAGAAGTGCAGAGAGCTTGTCTTCTTATAATAGACTATATCAATCTTTTTGTCTTTTTCTGTTGAAGATGAGCTTTACACCCTTTTACACCAGATTTTATCATCCTTCATCTCATTTTCTTTTAAGCTGTCTCTTTTTGTGAAAAGGGAAAATGAAATAAAAAAGGTTTAGGTAGGGAAGGATCCAGGAGAGGAGTTGTGGATATAAAACTGCAGCATAGAGGTTCTGTATACACCGAAGGATTAGAGACACGCAGAGAAATTATTTATTGTGAATGCCAATTATGGTATTTATGGCAGCAGATAAACATAGATATAGAATAGAACATTTAGAAAATATGCTTCCTATTTTCAAAACATTTCCAATATCTGACAAACATAACCTGACTAATATTATGAAATCATTTTTAAACAAGGATTTCATTTATTTCACTCAGGAAGATGCAAAGCTACAGTCCTCTTGGATAAATAGGACTGCCCCCTTTAACAATAGTCAAATAAATTTCAATTAATCCTTCTTTTTTTGGTCAAATTTTACACGCCAAACCCAGGTGTTATTACTGCTTGACTCGTTGAATAAGTCAATCACTAAATAATTCATGTCTGTCTGTCTGCATGCAGACTAAAGAGCTCAAAACACAACAAACTCAGTTACAATGGGTACAGAAAGTATTCAGACCTCTTTTTTCACTCGTTTCATTGCAACCATTTGCTAAAACCGTAAAATTTTATTTTATTTCTCATTGATGTAAGCTCAGTCAACATAACAGAAAAACAGAAATTTAGAAATGTTTGCCAATTTATAAAAAGGAAAAAATGAAATATCATGGTCATAAGTATTCAGGACCATTGCTGTGACTCATATTTAACTCACATGCTGTTCGTTTCTTCTGATCCTCCTTGAGATTGTTTTACTCTTTCCTTGGAGTGCAGCTGTGTTTAATTAAACTGATTGGACTTGATAAGGAAAGGCACACACCTGTCTATACAAGACCTTAAAACTCAGAGTGCATGTCAGAGAAAATGAGAATCATGAGGTGGAAGAACTGGCCAAGGAGCTCGGAGTCAGAATTCTGGTAAGGTACCAATCTGGACAAAGTTACAAAAGAATTTCTGCAGCACTAAAGATTCCTAAGAGCTCAGTGGCCTCCATAATCCTTGAATACAAGAAGTTTGGGATGACCAGAACTCTTCCTAGACCTGGCCGTCCAGCCAAACTGAGCAATTGTAGGACAAGAGCCTTGGTGAGAGAGGTAAAGAAGAACCCAAACATCACTGTGACTGGGCTCCGGACATGCAGTACGGAGATGGGAGAAAGTTCCACAGTCAACTATCACTGCAGACCTCCACCAGTCAGGACTTTATGGCAGAATGGCCCAACAGAAGCCTCTCCGTAGTGCAGGACATATGAAAGCCCGCATAGAGTTTGCCAAAAAACCCACAAAGGACTCCCAGACTATGACAAAGAAGGTTCTCTGGTCTGATTTTGGCATTAATTCAAAGCGATATGTATGGAGAAAACCAGGCACTGCTCATCACCTGCCCAATAAAATCCCAACAGTAAAACATGGTTGTGGCAGCATCATAACATGGGGGTGTTTTCAGGTGAAGGGACAGGATGACTGGTTGCAATTAAAGGAAAGATGAATGCAGCCAAGTACAGAGATACTTGGCTGCTCAGGACCTCAGACAGGGCCGAAGGTTCACCTTCCAACAAGACAAAAAAATAACAAAGGAGTGGCTTGGGGACAACACTGTGACCATTCCTGACCGGCCCAGCCAGAGCCCTGACCTAAACCCAATTGAGGTTCTCTGGAGAGACCTAAAAATGGCTGTCCACCTGGCAAACACCCAGCATCCAACCTGACAGAACTGGAGAGGATCTGCAAAGACGAATGAGGTTTGAAATAACATCAGCTGATAACAAGATATGGAAAATGTGAAAAATTTGACATTTCAATACTGTCTGATCAAATTCTGCTGTATTACTTCATCGTTCTTTTGATTCTTATCATTATAGTTATATTTGAGCTGTTTTAATTGAATAAACCTCAGACCACAAGTTAAGATTATCCAATCAGTTCCACCTTCCTATTACTCATTAACTTTCCTGCTGGACGTTTTTAGGCTGGAACAAAGCAGACTTTCGCTAACCCTGCTAAACGTCCATGGCTGCTGCATATGCATGTGGTTGAAAAGTGATTTCTTTGCTCTGATATTTAGTTGGAGTTCAGTGAGCAAACCTTGGCCTTAAAAAACTTTATCTAATCTAAGGCCCTTTACACCACATTCATTCAATCACACACCAATGGTGGTGAGCTACGTTGTAGCGACAGATAACCTGGGACACGAGGAGAGAAGCCAGGCTGGTTTTACAGGAGTGACGGCCAACTGGTTAGGGCATTGCTTTTGGAATCCTGAGCTTTTGAGTTCAAGCCCCACTCCCACAGACTGCCACTCTGGGTCCCTGAGCAAGACCCTTAACCCCCACACTGCTCCCCAGCCGCCACACAATGGCAGCCCAGAGTGGGCCCTCTGACTACCACCACCAGCAGCTGATAATGATGAAGTGGGAAAGAACAGAGGACAGTAATGAGCTGTCAGCCATTTGATCAGTTCCAAGATTTGTCAAATGTGCTAGCAGTTTGACATTAATTAGCTTAGCAACTGAAATCTGGAATCTTAAATAAGTTCAGTTTGTTTACATATATATATATATATATTTTTTTTTTTTCCTTCAAATAAATCAAATTTGTATGCAAATGTAATATTACATAATGTGCATTAAATTATGTATTTTAGTATTTTAACAAATATCAGCCAAAGAGTCAAAATTAAGCTAAAGCAAAGCTGAGAAAACCTCTTTTCATGGGTTGAAAATAAAACGTAGAATGTCATCCTCCACCTCTTTTTGATCCTCATCTCTATTTCCTGTTATGATTATGAATTCATTAAGTAATATTATTTACATAAAATGGTGAATCTGTGTTTTTTTAGGAGTAAAGCTGCATTCTAGCTTAATTAGTTTCTCATGCACAACTAATTTTTTTACAATTTTTTCTGTCATTTCCTTTCATCTTCATATAAATGGCGTGTGCTTATATAATGGCATTGGCTGAAGGAGTTTGCCCTGCAACCAGAGGGTTGTTGACTGTCGTTGTTTCATTGGGCAAAACACTTCACCTATATTGCCTTCTGATGGTGCTCAGAGAGCCTGGTGGTCTAGTGTACGACAGCCTTGCCTCTGTCAGCGAGCCCCAGGTCAGCAGTGGCTACAATGTAGCTTGCCACCATCAGTGTGTGCGTGAATGACTGAATGTAGTGTAATGCACTTTAGTTAAGTCATCTGACTTGGAAAAAAGCTATATAAGTACAGGTCATTTACCATTCTTTATATAACAATATCACTTTTGTTTGTGACATTAAAAACAAAGAAATACAGCAACATTTATGATTCAAAGTTTGCTGTTGAAGTGGTATGGTGACTTGGTAAATGTTTAAAGAAGTTTAAGTAGCTTCTACTTTTAGCTCATTACTCTTTTGTTTAGGTGAACAATTGTGTGTTATGTTAGTCAGCCTCTTTATGATAAACGTTCCTTTGATTCCCCTAAAATGACTGATGTGATTTCACCTCCGATCCATGGCTGTACCAACGTAATCTTGCCATAAAGTCATCATATAAAGTCTCTTCATTGTTCCGGATCGGAGCAGTGATGGCAGTGTCATTATCAAACTTTCCTTTTCTTCTCTTGCTCTGCAGCCGTGGGTGGAAAGAACAATGGGGGGATGAGCACACAGTCCTGGGGGGACTCCTGAGTAGGTGGAGTGTAGGAGGTGCGAGTGCCGGTCCCAACTGTTTCTTAGGAAGTCAGACATGTTGCCCTGGAGGAAGGCCATCAAAGATCTCTGCTTGCTTTCTGCTGAGATCCTTCATATACAAACCTATGAACTTTTAGCTGATGTAACACTTCCCTGGTGATAAATGGTGGAGTTGTGTCGCTTTCATTGTTAATTTGCAACCAAGTTTGTTCAGAGGTTGTGGCCTTTTGAACTGTCTGTATTTGGTCTAAAAACATCCAGGAGGTCCATGTTCTGTGTTAAAAGATGGAGAATTGTTGTCTGGAAAAGCTTTGTTTTCAAATGAAGGAACTTAGGTATAGTACAGTTGAACAGTAGCTGCTGTATAATGTCATTGTGTTTCACCTTCAGCCTTAAAGCCACCGTTAGGCTTCCCTCTGGCAGGTTTAGTTGGAAAAACGTGGAAAACTGTAAAGGAATTCTTTCCAGATTAACCTGATGGGTTAAAATATGAAGTGTTTGGCTGTAGTGTAATTGGAACACTATTCTGTGACCAGGCTTGCCCAGCTGCTGCTCCAGATGCAGAGTATGAGCTCAATAGAGAATAAATTTCTTTCTGACGGTTTTGCTGCAGAGTTATGCGTTAGACTGAATAAATTCAATTAAATTCAGTTTATTTATATAGCGAAATATACAACACACGCCATCCCAAGGCACTTTACAGTTCACACCGATCATCCAGTCAAATTGATTCAAAGTTTTCTATCTATGGAAAACTAGCTGATTGCATCGACTCATTGACTCTTCAGCAATCCCTCACACTAAGCATGCTTGTAGCGACAGTGAGAGGAAAGACTCCATTTTCACAAGAAACCTCCAGCAGAACCAGGCTCAGTGTGAGCGGCCATCTGCTGAGGCCGCCCACTGGGGTTCAAGGAGACAGAAGCAGAGATACAAAAAAAGCAGCTGTAAAAAGGCGGCCCCGTCCAGGGAAACACACAGCCAGGCAGACGAGCTCGAGCCAGCTCCCCATGTCAGAGGATGAAGAGAACACATCCAGCAAGTCACATTCAGAGAAACAGGACTACACTGAAAAAACAGGCCGATCTCCGAAAATTCTATAAACAAGGGTGTTGATGGCAGCAGCACAGCTGATATTTCTCTCCAGGAGAAAGCCAAACAGGCTCAGATGAAGCTATAATGAGTAAAAGTAGAGAGAGCATAATGCTAGAAATGGAACTAACAGATTCAGCAGAGTTGGAGAATAGAGATAGAATGAAGCAAAATGATGAAAAACGGGCCCCTTGGTCCTCCAGCAATCTAAGCCTATAGCAGCATAACTATAGAGATAGCTCAGGATAACCTGAGCCACTCTAACTAAAAGCTTTATCAAAAAGGAGAGTTTTAAGCCTAGCCTTAAAAGTAGACAGGGTGTCTGCCTCACGGACTAAAATATACTCATTATTACCATGAAAAGCTCCCTCATTGGGAGATAATACACTAGTTTATACACCCAGATGAAAGATGAAGGGAGATTATAAAGTGTGGTCAGTTTACCTTTGTATCTTTTTTTCTCAACAGATAAATGATTTAAATTTGGTAAACAGCAGAAATATCCAGCCTGTGATGTGTCCTTCAGTCAACACATCCTCTGCTCTCATGTCTTAAACCGGACCACAAACACCCAGAGGTATTTAACTCCGGTTATTATACCTCTTTTCCAATAACATTTTCATCCTGTTTAGTTCCTGTTTCAGGTGTTTTCATTCTGTTTAGTTTTTTTTACATGTCAGGTTTCTTTTGTCAGGATCTTCCTACAGTTACTGTTCCGGGTCAGTTATTTTTGTTGTTCTTTTCCTGCCACCTTAATCAGTCAAATCACCTGTCTGTGTTAACAGTCCCTGTCTTTGCTGTGTTATTTATACTTGGTTGCTTTCAACCTTCACAGATGAACACCGCTGCCATGCCATGAATGTGATGCCTCACCTTGGCTCTTCACACCATACTGCTGTTGGATGTAAGCATTTTTCTCATCAGTACTGAAAAATTGCTCTGCCCTCCCTTCCACTATTCCCATGTTCTCCCCACTTTGAAATGTGCCACAATCAAACCTCTTTTTAAAATATCAACCATGGACTTAGCAGAGTACTGACCGTTTACTAATCTTCCATCTCTACTGAGTTTCTGGTGAAATTTGTCAAGTTCAGTCAGGTTCAGTTCTGGTCCTGAAACAGCTTTGGTCTGGGTCACAAACGGCCCTCTGACTGTTGATTGTGACTCTTCTTACAGTAGCAGCCATTCAAAATGTCCCTTCACAGTCAAACGCCAGCTGAATGGTAGCCCACTTACCTTCAACTCCTGGCAGAATCCCCTCCAACTTGAAGCGGTGTAAACAGGATTTGATTACGTGACTGCAAATCCTCTATAGGGACTGTGTTATTTTATCTGATGATACTGTGTTATGTCTGAAAATAAGCAGAAATTAGTATAAGCCCCACCCTTTCCTTCCTCAACACAGTCAACCCCCTCATTTTCTCTGTTTCCTCCTCTTTCCACACATATTTCTTGTCTACAGGACATAAAGGCATAAATTTGGCAAGATGTTTTTCATCTTACCAGTTCAAAGACTGAGGTGATTCAAACTGGTTCTTCGAATCAAATCAGAAACTCTCAGCCTCACCCTCTATAACCAAAGCATTTCCCTTTTCTGCTTACCAACCATGATCAGATTTCTGATCCTCAGCTCTTTTACAGTAGAGGCCATTCAAATTGTTCGCACTTTACTTGATTGGCTGGTCTCCTAAGATTCCTTTTTTAAACAACAATCTTTTTAGTAAAATATTATTTCTGTCATAATTTGTAGACACTAAGATCTAAAGAGAGAATATATCTCCTGGTCAGACCCTGTAATTCAGTGAAAGGGTGGAGTCAGATTTAAAAAATATGCATGCCTATGAAAAGGCCAGTGGCTGGAAGTTGGAGGGGATTTTTCTGCTATTTGGCTCGCTTTTGACTGGGACAGTCTGTTTAGACCTGCTCTGCCAGGGTCCTGATGAGAGTGCATAAACTTGAACATGTAACACCTGCTCTCCATCCTCTTCACCTGCTTCTCATATCTGCCAGGATCACTTACTCATTTTCCCAGCTCTGCTATCTCTGTCTGATTGGTAATGCTTCATTTTTAAATATATTCTCCCCTTCAGCATCCCTCACACTCTCTGTGTTCCTCCAACAACGACCTTCTTAACGTGCCCACGATGTGCTCCTGGAGCATACAGGATAGGCCCTATTCCTAAGCGGCCCCCACATCTTAAGGCCAAAACAGGGCCGAAAACCTTTCTTTGGCCCCAGTGTTTGTAATGATTCTTTCAATTGCTGTATCTTGTGTTGGTTATCAAGGACTCTGTTCTTTTATTTGTGAGACTCCCCATTCCTAAGGTGCGGACCGGTTCTTTGGTTCAATTTGCATGATTTCTAAGTCTTTGGGTTACCATACAAAGCTTCAAACTTAATTCTATTTCTGACATTTTGAATTGTAAAAGCTTCCTGTGTAACGATCTTGGTTTTGTTGTTTTTCTCTCTAAGTTTTCAGTTTCAAGTTTAGCTAGTTGTTTCTTTCCTCTGTTTTCTAGCCTTATGTGGTGTGTCTGGATTCATTTAAGCTTGCTTAGGTTTTTTCTGTCTGTCCTCTGCTGCCCCCTTGTGTTCTTTTCCCCTTGGCTTCCTCGCCAGCTCTAATCACACCTGTTCCCTATCAGCTCATTAGTCCTACCTTTGTTCAGTCAGCCATAAATACACTCCCTCTGCAGTCCCTCTTTGCTGGTTCCTCGTCTTACTTCTTCTCACCCTGGCTCCTTGATGGTTTTCCCCTGATGTCTCCATGGTTCTGGTTTGTGTTTGATTTTTACGTCGGATTTTTGGACATCTGTTTTTGTTTAACATTTTTAAGTTGGATTTTGGATTCCTGTTTTGCTGCCCGATCTTCATTAAACGTTTTAAGAACTCACCCCTGCCCTGTCCAAAGCCTTCCTGCATTTTGGGTCCTCATAAAAACACTCCAAACAAATCGTGACATCCTGGATGGGAAGCAAAACGTCTCAAACTTGTTCCTAAAAGATAATTAAGAACAAACTACTGGACTTTCTTTCCAAGTTTGAAGACGTTTCGCTTCCCATCTAGGAAGCTTTTTCTATTTAAAATGCCCCCAAAAAAAATTCTTGGATGAGAAGCAAACCGTCTTCAAACTTGGAAACCAAGTCCAGTGGATGTTGTTTTTAACCTTTTTGGAATTTTATTTGTTAGTTTTCTCTGTATTTTAATGTCTCTGCTTCTGTCTTTTTTTTTTATCACTGTAGGACTTTCTGCTGTAAATGTGAAGCCATAAATCAAATGTCTAATCAAAATAAATGAAACCTCCAAACTCTCTGCTTCCGCCTGCCTGTCTGCATTTGGCGCCAACCTCTTCCTCCACTTCCTATAACACACGTATTTCAGAGGCACTTCTTAACACTAGAACCCATCATTTGAGGAAAATAGGCTTTCTAAATCCTTTTTAGTTCATCAGCATTGTAGTTGTTCAGAAATGTGCTCCTATCCTCCCCATAGAAACAGATAAAACACATGTGAAAATGTTTGCAGACAATGTCCAGATGTTGTTGTGCTTTTATATTCCAGCTGCTATTGTAAAGAATTATGAGATCCTCTCCTGCTCAATGAGGATTTCCTTCCAAGTCATTGAAATGATTAATATGCATCATTTGAGCCATGCAGCTGCTGTCTGGCTCAAAAACTCAAAATGTGGGGGGGGTTTATAACCACTGACCATCTTTCAGGATTAACTCCACAAAATTTTAGCAGTCTGCTTAGAGTTGAAGCCATTTGGAGTCGTAGGTTCGTATTGATCACATCAATATTAGGAATGAGTGAACGGTCCTGAACTGAACCAGGTTTTTTAATCAAAGAGCATCTCTTCCCACTAAGTTCCACCAGCTCCTGTAGAAATGTTGCAGTTTTAGTGTTCATGACCTCTAAATGCAGAACATTATGCAAAAAGCTTCTAAATCAGAAAAAAACCCCCAAAAAAAACGGGGCGGTTGTCACTTTCTTTTTCTTGGTCCATTTTTTCTTCCTCCAAAAGGAACAATGAGGTCTGTGGCTGAGTTGATGCTGTTTTCCCAGGATATATACTTATTCCTGTAGAAGGCGGAGCCTTTGCTGTGGGAGGTCCTCGGCCCTTGATCGGCTTAACTTTTAAGATTAAATCTGCACAACTTTTAAATAATAATAAACTTATTTTAAAGATTGGTGTTTCTTAAATTGTCTTTTATTTTCTCTTTTAATAACCATGCAATTTACTCGACCTCCTTTGTTTGTGTTTGCAGTTTTTTTACAGCATCGAACAACAATGATTTTCTCATTTTCAGCGGGACTTAAAACTTTTAAAATAAAGATAAATTCATCACTTTGACACACACCTGCAGTTCCATAGCATAAGTAGATTACTTTAATTTATAATAAAAACATCACATCACATTGCATAGTCAGTATGAAGTTAATAAAGTCAACCAATCAGGTAAAATCACGTGTTATGCAAATCCATCACAGTAAAATGAACATGTTAAAGGAGCATACGGTAATTATACTGATATGCCAAAAGTGCTAAATTAAAGTTTGAACAGGTTTATTGATGAAACCAGTGGGGTTGGATTCAGGAAACTCAGTTAACTGGTGAACCAGAGCTGGAAGAGAGAAGGGAAGTATCAGTGGTTAGTTCAGTATCCTTGGGAACTTTGAACGATGACTTGGAGAGACAGAGAAAACGGGACTCACGTTAGTGGAGAATCCCAGAATCCGGTTTATACTTGTTGGAGGGCGAACAGGTATAGACTAAGTAGGACCCAAAGGAGCTATTGAGCGGACTGTCACTTGGGAAATCCAGGAGGACTTGAATGGAACTTGTGGAGGCTTACATCCCCTGCTCAGTGTGAGACTCAAAACAATCCTTCCAGGGGGAGAAGGCCAAACATCCAGCTTGCAGGGAAGGCTTCCTGCCAAAAAAGGCAAAGACAAAAAGTAGGTTAGGCTCAACGAAAAAAACAAAGACTAAATTAGACTCTGCTTGACTATAGGTGCCCAAACTGGCAAACACCCTGGCACCGAGGTAGTTACAGTCCATGGCTCAAATAGTCCTCAGTGATTAGCCAACCAGCCGCAGGTTTGTGAGAGGACCAACGAGGACAGGGCACCACCTGGTGGTGGAGGGAGAGAAGACACAAAAACACAACCCACACATACTGATTCCTAACAAATAGACATGTATTGATAACATTGTTATGGTTATTACATATAACATATAATTTCAAGATTGTACATCCACACTGAAATATAAGTACATGTCTGTTAACACTATAGTATTTTCCTATTTGCAAATCATGCATGAATGAATGCATATACTTTTATGCTGTGACTGTGCATTAGCCTTAATGTTTGGGTGGCTTTTTTCCCCCCGTCAATATAGCATACAATATATTTCAGCATATGACTTTTTCAAATGAGAAATACAACAACAAACACTACAGGAATGACAGCATCATGCACTTTATATAGAATTACTACATCGACATTTCACAATGAATTACTTTCTATTTACTCTCTATTTTCTAACTTTAGACATAATGTCAATAGCTAACTCAGTCAATGTATTCGAGTCAGTCCGAGATGGTATAGGGCTGGTTATACTCCCGCAGCAGTGTGACACAGTGAGCTTTTCACAGATATTTGTGATTCATGCCCAATATTGAAGCGTGGTCAGCGCTATGTTATTCCACGCCACAACGCAAGAGGGACAATCACAAGCTAGCTTTGGGTCTAGAAACAGCCGAGGCAGTGAGGATGTGGTGTTGGTTAGCTAAAAGCAAGACCCATGGATGGAGGCCTTAGTCCTGCCACGATGGTTCAAATCCGACCTGTGGTGCATTGCCATGTGTCTCCCTCCCTCCCATCCCTACCCATCTATTGATCTACTGTTGAAAAAACAAGCCACTGATGCCGTTAAAAAAAAAAAAAAAAAAAAAACACAAAATGGAAATAAAACCAATGAAAACTCAAAAGATTAAACAGAACCAAAACCCTGACACAATCTGACTATGGTCTGGTTTAATTGCCTCTGTAAAAGTACCTTGAGATGATATGTATTGTGAATTGGTGCTGTATGAACAAACTAAATTAAATGTTTGTGTATTATTTCTTCAGGTACCTCTTTTTTCACAATGACGTATCATTTTGAATATGCATGCTACTGAGGAGTGAAGAAACATAGAGCAGTCCGCCATCACAGGCTCTGTTTGACTAACTCCCAGTGTTTGATTGTGTTTCTCCCTTCTTTGCCTCATTTGTTGTTTCCAAGGTTCTGATAGTTCAGTGCTCTGAGCTGGAAGCCATTCTGGCTGTAATTCTTTATAAAGGTTGCTCTCTACCTTACTGGATCTATCCATATTTGTCTTGTCATTTCTGTGAAAATGAAGGCTTTAAGTACGGATGTTTGTCTCAAAGAGCTTCTTGCACAGTTTCAAACTTCTAAAAGCTTTCCTTTATGTTACCACTAAATTGCATCACTACGCTCTCACCCTTCTCCTGTTTTCTTTTTGTCTGTGTTGTTCCCTCCATGTACATAAACACACAGCCTGTCCTACGCTTCACTTCATATTGATGACCGGAGCGTAATAACAGAGGGGCCATGGTTGACTTGTTTCCAGCAATTATCCTCTGGCTCATTATTGGCAGGTAGAGATCATTTGGACAGTATATCTGTTTGTGTGTTGGAACGGTGGGAGAGAAACAGCTTTGTGTGGTCCTGGAGATTAACATGGATTGTGTGCCGACTTACTATCTGAAATGTGTGAGTGTCTGTAGATGTACCTGAAGAGGCTAATGGAAATTGGCAGCCTTGATGACATTAGCCAATTAGCTAGCATGCCCTTAAGAGCACTGAAGCAAAAGTCAAGGTAGGTGTTTGTTTTTCCAAGGTTGACCGTGAACACTTTCTATACTCAGTGGATACACAGCAGAAGTACCCGTTTTTACACTGAAAGGTGGTTCTTCTAGACTTTAGGAATCTGCTGCTATCCAGGAGTCGGAAGTATAGATATGTCTCCCATCCAGAACTAAGGGGGGCGCCATTTTTGTTGGTTTCTGCTTAGAACATGTTGCATAGAGCGCTCAGTGTCGTGATGGAGGAAGAGTTGAGGATGGTTACATCCTCAACTCTTCCTCCATCCTGGTTTGGTCTGAGTCGTGTCTGAAGACAGCAGCTCTGTGTCAGTTATAGTAGTAACCATTCAAAATGTCCCCACTCTCCTTGGCTGTTCCCCTACAATTCCTTTTGAAACCAATATTTGTACTAGAATATTCTTTATGTCATGGTTTGTGGACATTAAGATCTAAACAGAAGCTTCATCTCCAGGTGAGAGTCTGTAATTCAGTGAAAGGGTGGAGTCAGAGTAAAAAATATGCAAGAGGGAGTAACTCCATTGGCTGAAATACTGTATGTTGGGTTCATGGAGGGGATTTTGCTGGAAGTTGCAGGGGAGTGGGCTGCCATTCAGCTGGTGTTTGACTGGGAAGTACCATTCTGAATGGCTGCTATTGTGTTGATTTAAATTGTTCTTTACTCGTCTTTCTCGGCTTAAAAAAGCTTCAGTGTTTGAGGATAATTGGGGGCCAGAGATGGGATAAAAAAATTAATAACTGGAACATTTTTAATTTATCTGCTGCTCTCTATTAGCTTTTAACACAGTTTTCTAATATTATTGAGACATAATATGTTGTTGATCAAGCAGTATTATAATTAGTTGTCAAAATCATGAACTTATGGCTTACAAAAAATAAGAGTTTTGACCAATTGAATATGATGATGTCATCACTGCCTTCGTATTTAGGAAACTCGCCGTCAAATTAACTCCCTCGGTGGTTCTAGTGAGTCGGACTTTTGGAAGACCTGGTGTTCTGTGTGCGTTTTTTTTATGGGGAAGATGTCTGAATAAGAATGATGGGGAGAAAAAGCGCTATGAATGAAAAGATGGAGTTATTTCAAGATCATGTTGGGGTGAATGGGAGGACTCTGTTTTATTCTCCAAAGCCAAATGTAAAGATTGAATACAAACAAATTACAAACTGCGGAATGGAGTGTAATTGGTGGATGGTGGCGACGAGCAGCTTTGGAAACTAGAGCTGGAATTTACGGGCAAATTTCTTTTGCTTTGCAGATGGCAGCGTTTTCAAATGTCAAACTGTGTTTTTCCAAAACTTTATCTGTCAAACATCGTAGGCTGGATGCACCTGTGAATTTTTATGTCGGTGTGTGCACGTTTGGCCGTCCACTCCTCTGTGTGTCTAAAGGCCAGTTGGGCAGAGTGCTGTTCCTGGGAGAGCTAACCTTTGCTTGTATAGAAGACAGAAACACAGACTGATTCTGAGCTGGAACTCCTCCTGGATACAAACACAAAGTCATGAACATACAGAAGCTTACTTTGTATGCAGAAAGACACAAGCAATAACACAGTAACATGCTGGGTCTCTGCAAAAACGGAACAAAACAGCAACTGTTTGATTAAGTCAATAGCTTGTAAACATATTTTGAATAGTCATATGCAGACATAAGTGAACTTTATGTTCCTCTTTTGTTTTAACTTAAGATTACATTTTAAGAATAATTTACACCAACAAATTGATTGAAATCAGATTGAGCCAATTTTGTTAGAAACTGGCCAAATCCTCAGGCCCAAAATTGGTTTATTTTACTCCAGGAATTTTGGACTGCAATCTAACAGGAATTCATGGAAGAGCTCACATGAAGTGCAACTATTAAAAAAGTTGGAAAATGGTTTTGAATCCAAATTGTTTACATTGTGATCCTTTCACTAACTTGCCAGACCTGAAACCTGTGCTGATCTGCATTTGGAAAAGGCTGAAATGTCTTCAGCATTCAGCAGTTTAGCATGTCAGGCCCCCAACAGGGAACCTGTGTCCTTTTTTATCCTCTAGTCTCTGACATATCAAAGATTCCTGTAAACCCAGAATACTACATAAAACTGCAGAATAGTCTGTTTTTGCAGTCTGGTTCTGGAAGTTAGCCACCAGGACCACTTCGCCTTTGATCAGCCAGCAGATTCTTGCACTTTGCTTGTGGCCTTCCATTATGGTGCATTCCCAATGTGATTCTCCAGGATAGAATCACATGAAGGAGAGTCTATAAGTTGTTTGCTTTGTCCCCAAACACAGTGGGGGTCAGGATTACATATCCCTGTGGCAGTGTTCTGGAGAGAGGAGAGTTTGCAGAAACTGAAGAGGAGAGTCCAAAAGCAGAGCAAAATTCTTTCCTCCCACAGCAATAATCTCAGGTAATATCAACATGGACATTGGACATCCCAATAAACATAATGGACATTGGACATTTCTTATAGTAGCTTCATCTGGTCTGTTCCTGTTTGGCTGTGACTCCATCCTGGAGAGAAATATCAGCTGTGCTACTGCCTCCATCAACACCTTGTTTATAGATGTTGGAAATCGGCCTGTTTTCCAGTGTACTCTCCTGTTTCTCTCACTATAACTGGCTGGATGTGCTCTCTTCATCCTCTGACATGGGAGGAGCTGCTTGGAGCCCTCTGCCTGGCTGTGTGTTTCCCTGATTGGGCCGCCTGTGGAGCTGGTTTTATACTGCCTTTTTTGTATCTCTGCTTCTGTCTCCATAAAACCCCAGTGGGCCTCTCAGCAGATGGCCGCTCAGCCACTGAGCCTGGTTCTGCTGGAGGTTTCTTCCTGTTAAAAGGAAGTTTTTCTCTCCACTGTCGCTACAAGCATGCTTAGTGTGAGGGATTGCATTTGAGTCAATGAGTGGATGCAATCAACTGGTTTTCCTTAGATAGAAAACTTTGAACCAGTTTAACTGTCTGATCTGGCTGAATTATAAAGTGCCTTGAGATGACATGTATTGTGAATTTGCGCTTTAGAAATAAACTGAATTTAATTGAATTGGTCCCCAATGTCCAAAACTAACATCATGGTTTATGGTTCAACATAAGCATCATACATATGTTTCCATCCCATAATGGTGTCTGTAAGGCTGAAGGCTGTCTGAATTCAGCACAAAATTCCATAGTTCCTTTCCTACCTATACTGTTGCGGTTGTAAGTGCTTCACAACCCTTTTTCTAACAACCAAATAGCTCAGACCAGCCTACAAATCAGAACACCTCTCTACCTCTCTGAGTTTTGCAGGAAAGGTGTGTGGCCAGAGACCAGCAGAGGCTGAATGAAAGCAGTTTTTCTTTCCCAATCATATCACAGAGCCAAATCAATTCTAGGACTGACACTACAGATGAAAATTTGTTCCCAGGGCTAATTGTAGGATATTTATGTGTGAACTTTTCAAAATCAATGTCAGGTATAATAAGAAATAGAGCATAGCAGGCACTGTGATTGCTAGTTAAGAAAACTTTTAAGATTTAAAATGAACGTCTTCAGGGCCGTACGCAGGGCCCAAGAAATACTGAGGTCAAGAGTCATTTTGAGGTGGATTCAGCAGCGCGCTCCAAAGAAAATGTTTTTAATTTCATTAATTAAATCTGTTCATTTTTAGAGTCTTAACGAGCAAAAGCAACATCGTTCTGACTTTTGAATAGGCTGGTCCTGCATTTCTCTTTTCCTCTTTCCCTGCAGGGCATTTCAGAGATAAGAAACTTGTAAACTTGACTATTATGTCATCTTTATTTTGAAGCTTCTTTCTACAAGCGAAATTTGTGAAAAAAAAGGCAGTTTAATTGAAATGATTTCCTTTGTAGAACAGATTACCTGAAATCATATTTTTAAATAGATCACCCAGATGTCTATTATACTGTAATGTTGATGATAGTGCCTAATCTGTTCCCTCTTGTTATGGAAAGGCAGCAGTCATGCTTCAGTGGTGCAGTGGTTTGCGCACACGAAACTCAGAGAGAAAACTTAGTTTAATCTTCTTTAATTTCTGTTTACTGATCGTTTTCCCCATATCGCATGCTTCTGTTTCATTATGATGTTTAGTTTCATGTCATCCATAGTTAAAAGGTAACCTGACTCCACCAGATGGATTTGCTCCGCATATCCATCTGGAAACCTTCCGCTGAAGTAATTCTGGGAAGGGGTGAAAATACTGGTTAGCTGATTGGCCTATGTTGGTGATAGACGGGCCAAATAAAACCAATCAGATCAACAAAGCATATGACGACTACAGAGCGAGCCGACGCAAAACACAACCACAAACCAGGCTACTCTTGCTGCTGCAGGTAAAGGCTCGTTAGCTCAGCAAATAAGCAACATGTCGGCAAAGGATATTTGCCGTTTATGTTCTTTTCAGTGAAGAAATACTCTGTAATTCGGATAAAACTTTGCTTTCGATAGCCACGCCAACGCTAGTTTCATCCGGCTTCTCGCTGCGCCATCACACCTCCAACCCGCCTTACTCAAAGCCAACGCTGATCGGACGTTTGTTTGGTGAACGTCACCAAATTTTCTTTAATGGAGAGTCTCCAGACTGATTAGCGAGTGAAACCATGAAAACTCACGAGATCAGGATGGTCTCACGAGGCTAGTTAAAAGGTGTCTTGATTTTAATGTGAAGTTTCTTGATATTTTGTTCTCTAATTCTTGTATTTTGCGAATAACTTTTTTGTGTTTTGTAAGCGGTAGGTTCTCTTTGAGGAGCCCAACAAAAATCTACTCCATCTATTTAATGTTGTAAAACACCAAAACTCATCAGGCAGGGATTTCTAAAACAAGAACTGAGACAAAAAACTGTCTTGCTATCCTCTTAATGACTTACTTTGATAAAATTTCAGAAGTTAATCATGATCAAAGCTTCCCTTTTGTTGCAAAATAATACACAGGTATCACTGGCAAATGAGATCCAGCCAAAGTGATGACAAAACAATTAAGCTCTAATATTGTTCTCTTCATACCAACCGTTGCGTCATTTCCCCAAATAATCACCCATCGGCCTCTGGAGATTAAAATTTAATTGGAATCAGGCAGTGAAACCAAGGCAACTGCAGCACTACAAAGCAATATAATCAGCCAAAACACCTACAAATATGCAGCATGCACACAAACATACAATCAAACTGAGAAACCAGGGCATTCTCAATAAAGATAAATGCAGTCAGATTTATTTAAGCGTGTGCAGGAGTTTCCAAACACACAGCAGCGTTCATATAGTGTTACTGTGTAGGGCCAGGCAGACACTCTAAACTCACACACCTGAAATGCACCAACATAGCTGAAGTCACTTCCAGGGTGTGACTGATTGAATTTCAGCCGTCTTCATGTCTGCAGACCAAAGGCAACAGCTACCGCTGAGCACCGCATATTTCGCTGCTTCCTGTGCCAGCATCACTCTGCTTGTTTGTGTCTTACTGATATTCTGTCAGTGTGTATTATCTGGCTTTCTGCCTGAACAGGCACTTTCTTTTTTCCATGTAGAGGGAAGCTACCTGGCACTATGCATGATGTGTGCAAGGCTCCCTATAAGCCTTATGATTATCAGTGGGAACATTCAGTATTCTCACAGCACATCTGATGATGCTTAAAAGGCACAAACCTTATGAGTTACTTTGGCTGCGATCGATTTATAATGAACATGAATAAAACTTTTGATTTAGGTAAAAGCCTTTCAAGAGCATCAGGAGGAATTACATTTATCAGCTGGATGGGGTACGGAAAAGTAAAAAAGCTTCAAGGAGACATCCCATAATCAGATACTACACTTTAAACAAGGAAGGAGAAATACATTTCAGAAAGTCACCAGACATCAGGCTTTAACGTAGACAATATTATGGAAGTTCTAAGCCTTTAACGTAATTATTAAAGTAAAGTAATAACCTGGCATGTTACATTGAAAATCCTGAAAAAATTTATTGGTTTCATTCTGGCCTCTTTTGATGCCCTGTTATTCTGAATGAATAGGTGTTCATGTCAATGTAGCGTTAGCAACAATAGTAAGTTGACCAGATTTCTGAAATCAATTCTGGAGATATTTCCAGCTGATAGATAAAAAAAGTAAATTTAATGAAGATGAAATTATGAAACGGGGACAGTAAGAGTTTCATTTATTTTTTAAAAGTGTATTAATGTTTAGCAACAAAAATCAAGTGTAAAAGCCAGGAATATGTCTCTTAACACTGATAGTATTTTCTTAAGATTAATAAGAAGAATAAACCATGGTGTGTTTTTTATAGAAAACAAGAACTGTGTCTCTGGGTTGGGAGTAAGAGTGAAGGGGTCAAGGGTGCTTAGCAGAGCTTTCCAGGGTTGTGCCTCCCCCTAAGGCAGGGGTCTCGAACCGGTTCCAGAAAGGGCCGTGTGGCTGCAGGTTTTCTTTCCACCAGACTCCAGTCATCTCATCAACTGAGTGCAATCTGAACATGATGACTTGATGAGATGAATGTGCGATTGCTTGGTTGGAAAGAAAACCTGCAGCCACACGGCCCTTTCTGGAACTGGTTTGAGACCCCTGCCTTAGAGGAGAGTGACATGAGGAAAAGAAAAACCAAAAAAGTAAATACAAACATCTGGTTCATTCAGTCTTCTCTGTCTTCTTCCCTCTCTAAATTCTTTTCTTTCTAGCCCTCTTCTGCCTTCTTTCTGTTTTTCTCTTCTATATAGGTTTTTCTTCCTTTTCTTGAACTGTTCTTCCCATCAGCGTTCCAGTTTTTCTCCACTCTCATTCAGTCTTCTTTCTATCTGCCTTCCTATGTTTTTTATCTCTCCCCTTCTATCAGTCTAACACTATTCTGAAACAGACATGAATCAAAATCACTTCCAAAAACATTAGAATGTACAACGGGTGTCATGATCTGTTTGCTCTCCTTTAATTAGTAATCCCTCTCACCTGCCGTTTTCCCTCCCTGCCTCAATTATCATTTATTCCTCTCACCTGTTTTCTCTTGGTTATATTCAGTTCAGCCTGAGCATTTAGTGCCAGATCATTACTTGTCTTTTTGTTAGTCTGTCTGTACAGTTTGATTGCATGGTTCATGTCCTGATCCCTAGCAGCCAGTGGAAAGAGGGTTTTGTGTTTGTCTCGTCTCCTGATCATCCACTGTGCCTCTCCTGCAAGGAGTCCTCTGGGTTTTGGCTCAATATGTGGGGAGGTTCAGTTTTATCCCAGTAAACCTGGCTCCAAGGAGGAGACCAGTTTAAAGTCCTGCTTCAAGTTCTGGTTCCACGTCCTGTCTCGGCTACCCTCTTCCACTGAGCCTGCTCATCAGCACCTGATCCTGTCTGCTCCTGTGCGTGACCACCTGGTCACGCTTCAGAACTCTGTCTGACTCTGAACCCGTCTGGGAGCCTGTTATTGCCTGGAAGCCTGGATCCTGCATCCTGTTCTGTTCCAGTCTGATCTGCAACCTGTTCTATCCGTTCCTGTCTGATCTGTATCCCTGATCAGGATCTGCTTCTGGCAACTCCTCCGGAGCTGCAGCATTGGGGACACTCTGGATGACGCGAGCCGCGTCAGCTGTCAGCCTATCGGCTGGATCGCAACCCCCTCTGGTGGCATGAACTGAACTGCTAAACCAGGTAAGTGACTCACTGAGAACATCAGTCAGATGATCGTGGTCACTTACTGTACCTGTGTTTCTCCCACAGAGAATGTCTGAGATTGGGCGGTGCCCCGCCTCCCTCCTGCAGCATCCACGAGCCTCAGCTCAACTTCAGCTTTTGTTTTAATTTAATAAACCTTTTTGAACTTTCCTACTGACTGTCTCTCCTTGAATATTGGGTCCCTCGATCCGCGTTTCATGACAACGGGAAAACATATTATTATGATCTCATCTGATTAAATGCTAATAATGCTAATTATTAGAAGCCAAAACAGCATTATAAATGAACATTATCTAGGTAGTTGTCTCTTACTCCATCATTTTCAGATCATGCAGATCGTGTCTGAGTTTTCTTGTTACTGACTCCTATTTTTCATGAGAAATGTTCTTATATCCAAACTGAGTGGTAGAAAAATACACCTAAGCCTGGAAATCTCTGTTCATAAATCAAAACCAACCTATAATAAAGTACTTTCTTAACTATAAACTAAATTTCACCAATCAGTTGCTGATCTTTGGAGAACCACTGAACAAGATTATCGCCTTACAAGGAGTTTTCAATCATACCAGCACTAAACCCTGGTCTTGTCTTACTTTTTTTATTGATTATTTTATAAACAGGACAAGAAGCAAACATTTATCAGGGGATAACTTCAATCCAAATGAAACAAACCTATTAACACACTCACAATAACACAGGGCAGATCCCCCATCAGTTGTGTCGAGTTGTGATAACGAACTTCTGCTTTTACTTCTTCGTCTGTTTAAAAAGTGGTGCGCTCTTTTTCTTAATCTTTTAATGGCAGCTGAGATCCATAAGGATTACAGTCCAACAAACGCTGCACTCTTTTAATCCTCTATATCAGGGGTCGCCAACGTGGGGCCCGCGGGCACCAAGGGGCCCTCAAGGACCACATGGGGTGCCCTCAACGCCTTCTGAAAACAGCAACTCAGCAGTGGGCTAAGTTTGAAATTTTATTTTATTCTGCGACTCTTCTTTTTAATAATTTATAGAGCATTTCATCATAGTAATCATATAGGGCATTTAGCATTTATAGAGATTTTAAATTTTAATGTTTAAAGGAAAATTAGAAATTAAAAGTTAACAATAAAAATGTGTTTAATTTGGATGAAGTTTAGGTGAACGCTGACCCCTCTTGTTCATAGGTCAGTATTGGTAGCCCATCCTATGATTCAATAGCCATGAAGAAGCCCTCAGCCTTGAAATGGTTGGTGACCCGTGATCTATATGTTAACAGCAGCGCAAAATGCTACTGTAAAAGCTGTTTCCGCCCGCAACATACTAATGTTCTTTTCTACCGTTATAACAGTCGACATGCATCATTTCCCCCCTCATTCATAGAACGGTGAAATCGAGACATTTCCACCTCTGCTTGTCTGATATTTTTACCTATTGTGTTAGACATCGGAAAAGGGTGGTAAACCAACCACGGCTAATTCCGTAAAAATTCAAAAAATATCCACTGGACTTGGTTTCCAAAATTTGATTCAAATCTTGGAAACCAAGTCCAAGTAGATATTTTTTGAACTTTTACGAATGACTATGACCTGGATGACTGAGAACCTTCATCAGCAACCATGGCTAACATTGCTAACGCTACATTGACATCAACACAGGGTGATCAGATGTTCCCGATAATCCCTGTATTGGACCGCTTGTCCCTGGAAATCGGGTGATAGGGTTAATAATAATAACCAGTTATTGTCCTAGAAATGAAAACCAAACAAAGCAAGAATTCTTTTCTGCAGAAAAGAGAAAGAGGACAGACCAAGGACAGACCAAGGAGGAGACCCCTTGAAAACCAAACTGAATTGCAAGGCTTTAATAGAATTCAAATATTTTAGGTCTTCGGCGGATCAAGTTCTGAGGTGTTAGTGAAAGAAAAGGACTGGTGTTAAGGTAGACAGCATCCATCTAAAATGTGTCATTGGTTGAGAAAGTCTCTGATGCATTTTCAGGGAGTCTCAGAGTGGGCTCAAGGGAAAGCCTGACCAGCTTTAATCATAAACGAGGTCTTAGGCGCAGCCAGTCAGGGTCTCTGTGATGATCAGAGGCTGCATGCAGGATTACGCTGACAGAGCCATTAGTCACCTATAAGCAATCTCTGGTAAATCTTAGGCTTCCTTTCAAAATAAACAGGTAACCAACAAAGTCTCTATATAAAGCTGACTGCTAAATGTTTGCTATTTTATGCAAACATTTCTACATTTATCAAATCATTGTCACAAACTGTTAGCACCAATATCTAAACATGCAGACCAATTAGGCATGTTAGTAATTCCATTTAAAAGAAGCTGGCAGGTCCATGAGAGGCCTGAGAGATGACTTACTGGTGTGAATCATTGGTCAGAGCATCTCCAGTCGGTCGAATCAGTGAATAAAGGTCACCAGAAATAGAGGGGAAGAGATATTTTTTATGTGTTTAAAGTCCATGTCCAGACTCTAAAACCTGCACTGCAAAAAAATATAGAAATAATTAACCATTTCTATAATGAAGTTTATTTAGCCTTAATTTCAGAAGGTAAATAAGATTATTTGCCAATGGAATGAGTACTTTTACTCTTAAAAAAAGATCATTAGATAATGTGCACTGGAAATAAGAAAATGCAATAATTTTTTATTTTGTTTTAAATACAAATCTTCTTGTTCCACTGGCAAAGTGTCTCACCTCCTCAATTCAATACAAAATGCACTTATTTTAAGAAAAAATTACTTATTTAGATTAAATCTTATTTCAGTGAAATAAATATAAGTAACTTTTCTCATTGATCAGCTGGTCTGCCAGTAGACAGATTGATATAGGCCAGGTAGTCCTGATTCAACAGATTAATATTTAACAGTTGAATTCTAACTTCTAAAGATTTAATTCATCATGCAAAAAAAAAAAATAATAATTCTGCTCCAAATCATTTTGGAGACAGAAGTGAAATATGTGCCCAGTAGTATGAAAACATGGCGGCCACTTAACAAATACTGAAGTTAACGCGTGCTGATGAAGGCGTCTCAGTCATCCAGGTCATAGTCATTCCGTAAAAAATCGCCAAAAAATATCCACTGGACTTGGTTTTCAAGATTTGAAGACGTTGCCACCTCCAGGAAGCTTTCTCAATTCAAAATGTCTGGATCCGCAGTGAGTTTGAGTCTTATATAGGACATGCATGTGAAAGCTTGGAAACATGCAATGGTAACCGATGAATGGGTCGTTAGTTCCATCGTTAGCCTGTAATATCTGAACCTGTCTATGATTCTAGGGGTCGGTCGTTAAAGGGGGGATTGCCATTAAAGGGGGGATTGTCTCCTGTAATACCTGAAACCTGTCTATGATTGTTAAGGGTTGGTCGTTAAGGAGGTATTGTTCACCGGCTGGGGCGGGTGAGTCCCTCGTTCCTCTGTGATGGGGTGGGGGGTTTGGTGATATCTGGAAGGGATCATGTCTATGATTGAATTGTATGTTTTGGAAGCTGGAATCTGAGTCCACCACCTCTGTTTAAAGTTGGTTTTCTCTCTTAACATAGATGGCTTCCTTCACGCCCCTCTCAAACCACCTATTTTCTTTATCCAGAATATGGACATTCTGGTCCTCAAAAGAATGTCCTTTGTCCATAAGGTGTAGGTGTACTGCGGAGTCTTGTCCAGAGGCAGCCGCTCTTCTGTGTTGGGCCATGCGTCTGTGGAGAGGTTGTTTTGTTTCGCCAATATAAAGATCAGAGCATTCCTCGCTGCACTGAACAGCATATACCACTACCATATTCGCTCCATATTTGGTCTGTTTAAGGGTTTGGGGTTTTGAAATGTACTTTAGGGTGCGCAGCCATGTTTTAGATACGTGGTCTGACACTTTCGTCAAAATCCAACTAGAAAGTACCTCTGGTAGAAAGCTTTTTCACCAAACACATCAACTCTGTTGACCGTAACATCAAATTCACCAGAGAGGATGCCAAGGACAACAAACTACCCTTTCTGGACTGCCTGGTGAGCATGGAAGGAGATGGAAGCCTAAACATTGAAGTGTATAGGAAACCTACTCACACAGACCAGTATCTTCTTTTTGACTCACACCACCCACTGGAACACAAACTCTCAGTCATCAGAACCTTACAACACCGGGCAGAACATGTCCCTACTAAAACAGATGGGAAGCAAAAAGAACAGAAACACATCAAAGATGCTCTCCGAAACTGTGGATATCCAAACTGGGCTTTTATCAAATCAGCAAGGAAATCCAAAAGACACGCAACAGAAGACAGCGATGGGAAAATTAAACGCAAAAACATCACAATCCCTTATGTTGCTGGAGTGTCTGAAAAGCTCAAGAGGATTTTCTCCAAACACAAGATCCCAGTACATTTCAAGCCAAACCAAACCCTTAAACAGAGGCTAGTGCACCCTAAAGATAAAACCCCCAGACCAAATATGAGCGGAGTGGTATATGCTGTTCAGTGCAGCGAGGAATGCTCTGATCTTTATATTGGCGAAACAAAACAACCTCTCCACAGACGCATGGCCCAACACAGAAGAGCGGCTGCCTCTGGACAAGACTCCGCAGTACACCTACACCTTATGGACAAAGGACATTCTTTTGAGGACCAGAATGTCCATATTCTGGATAAAGAAAATAGGTGGTTTGAGAGGGGCGTGAAGGAAGCCATCTATGTTAAGAGAGAAAAACCAACTTTAAACAGAGGTGGTGGACTCAGATTCCAGCTTCCAAAAACATACAATTCAATCATAGACATGATCCCTTCCAGATATCACCAAACCCCCCACCCCATCACAGAGGAACGAGGGACCTACCCGCCCCAGCCGGTGAACAATACCTCCTTAACGACCAACCCTTAACAATCATAGACAGGTTTCAGGTATTACAGGAGACAATCCCCCCCTTAATGGCAATCCCCCCTTTAACGACCGACCCCTAGAATCATAGACAGGTTCAGATATTACAGGCTAACGATGGAACTAAACGACCCATTCATCGGTTACCATTGCATGTTTCCAAGCGATACAAAGCGTTGTCTATATAAGACTCAAACTCACTGCGGATCCAGACATTTGAATTGAGAAAGCCTCCTGGAGAGGTGGCGAAAGCGTCTTCAAACCTTGGAAACCAAGTCCAGTGGATATTTTTTGAATTTTTACGGAATACTGAAGTTAACATACATAAATAACCTGCTGTTTTATTCTTTATTTTTATCTTTGTTGCTCCTGTCAACTGCTGCCTTCATAATCATGTCACTGCATACAGTACAAATCAAAGCTTGAAGGGTTTTCTCCTTCTTGGTATGAATTAGAGGATTTTTGTAATATTAATGTTCTAAATATACATTTAAAACCTGTTCAGTCAGGTTCACAAATCAGTACAACTTAATGAGCAACATAGTGAGCAAACTGAACCGAGGTCCCATCCAAGGTGCCCGCCCTCTAGACACGTCGGTCTCACTGCCAACAGCGTCCAATGAGGCGTCTACGTATATAAGGTCTATGGTTTATACAGAAAGAGGGGACGGCCCTAACCCAAAGTGCCCCCTAAACACTAACCTATAAACACCAAGTGTACCTACTAGTTAAGTCATGCTTTCAGCACCTTGACTGAAGATGGGGGAGTGGGAATGGGACGACCCCTTCCCTCCATCGAAAAACATTTGTTGCTATGGCAACCAGTGTTGGGCCGTTACTTTTTGAAAAAGTAATTAGTTATAGTTACTAAGTTACTTCTCCCAAAAAGTAACTGAGTTACTCCACAATAAAAAGTAACTAGTTACTAGTAAAAGTAACTATTGGCGTTACAAGAACCTGCGTTTCACCCCCGTAACCCTGCTATTACCCAGCCCCCACCTTCTCGCCGGTGTGTTTCCAAAGCCAGCTGAATAGAGCCGGACGACAAAGACAAGAACCTGCAGAGAGTTTTGCATTTATTGCAACTCAACGTAAATGACATCAGGGGGTACATCTGAAGGTTTTTAACAGGGCATTCAGATCTGGTGAAATGAATAACTGGGGGGATGTCTAATTCTGAAATCCTGTGTGTTTGGGTTGTTATAGATACTGCAACATCTATCTATCCATCTATCTATCTAGATCTATACTCTGTGTGTGACATAAAATATGGATATCCATCCCTGCCACGAAGGCCATCAAATAATGTTTAAAATAAAAAATACAGTAGGTTGAGATCCATCCATCCATCCATCCATCCATCCATCCATCCATCCATCCATCCATCCATCCATCCATCCATCCATCCATCCATCCATCCATATTTCTCCCTTTCTCACATATAGGCAATCATTTGATCGATTCACGCTCTCCATAGTTCTCCTTGTGCGCGCAGCACAGGGCTTACTATTGCTGGCGCGCCTTTAGCAAGCATGCGCTGGCTTTCGTCGCTTGTTTGTGACTCGTACGCTTCGCGCTGTCGCGGAGATGCAGAGGAAACCATATGTGATGGGGAAACGCAGCGTGATTTCGCAACACCCGGTATTTCCATCCGTGGAAAACGCATTTGTTTTGCTGCTGGAGTCCTCCTCCTCACTCTCCATCTCTCTGTGTGTGCTGTACGCTAACACCCACCAGCAGAAACACCCACCTACCCAACTGACAGACGGAATCTCACTATACATCAGCCATTTCCTCATCCTCTCCTCTCTCATGACAAGGCGCCAGCATCTTCTCTGATGACCTAAAAAAATAATCTTTATTATCTCTTAAACAAAAGTAGCACAAACAATATTTTTTCTGCACAAATCTGCACTAACGCTGCACTAACCATTCGGTCTATTTGCAGAGTTTTTGACGTGTGGTGGGTGTCAGTTTCACGCAAGCCAAGACGAAGTCTATCATGAAAAAAGTATTGTTCATTAGCGACCTGAGTAACGCCATGCAGTAACGGGGTGTTCGCAATGGTAACTGCGCTATAGTTACAGTCAAAGTAATTAGTTAGATTACTCGCTACTAAAACAAGGTAACGGCGTTAGTAACGCCATAAGTATTTTCAACGGCGTTAGTCCCATCACTGATGGCAACACAGTGCATAGCTTTAGCCCTGTGGCGGAGGTTGACATTACATCAAACACTTACCCCTTTTCTTCACACTAAATTTATGAGGTCAAATAAAACTATCAAAGATGATCTTCCCTTTTGAAATGAATCAGAATCAGAAATACCTTAATAATCCCAGAGGGAAATTACTTTTGTTACACGCTCCAGATACAGTTTATATATATATATATATATATATACATGACATATATATATACACATATATGCATATGTATATGTATAATATGCATATGCATATGTAAATTATACAAATATACATAATATATATGTAATATATATGTGTATATATATGTAATATAATATAATATGTATTATACATAATATATATGTATAACTATGCATATGCATAACTATGAATCCACGTAAAGTGATAGTGAAGTTGTGCAAAAATAGTGCAAGGAATGAATAAATGTCAATTACAGAGGGGGGGTGTCTGAATCACTTGCGGGGGGCGCTATAGAGATTGATGACCACGGGTAGGAATGATTTTCCGTGGCGCTCTGTGGTGCATCTGGGTAAGAGGAGTCTTCTGCTGAAGGAGCTCGTCTGCTGGACCAGTGTGTCGAGAGGATGTGAGTCATTGTCTAAGATGGACTGAAGCCTAGACGCATTCCTCCTCTCTCTCACAGTGGTCAGAGTGTCCAGCTGCTCCTCCACAACATCAGCGGCCCTCCTGATCAGTTTGTTCAGTCTGTTGTTTTCAGCGACCCTCAGTCCACTGCCCCAACATGTGACAGCAAAGAAGAGCGTGCTAGCAACAACAGACTCATAAAACATCCTCAGCATCGCTCCACAGATGTTAAAGGACTTCAGCCTCCGCAGGAAAAATTGTCGGCTTTGGCCCTTTTTGTAGACCGCTTCGGTTTTACTATTCCAGTCCAACTTATTGTTAAAGTACACTCCCAGGTACTTATACTCATCCACAGTGTCAACAGGAACCCCCTGGATGGAAACAGGGGTCACACCTTAAATATGCTTTTTTCCTGTCTCTTCTTTCTAAATGCTAAAGTTTCCTCTACCATCCGGCCACCATTACACCCACTGCCAAAGAAAGAGAGCCTCCACTGATGCGGACTCGCTATTTAAGGACCGAATGGTACACTTGCCTTACCCACTACCTGGTTTGGGACGGCCCTTAAGGCGGTGGACCACACGCAAACAGAGAGTTGGTGCTCAGGGGAAGTGTTTACAGACGAGTTTGGGATTAGGCCAGTGTCCCAGGAAATTATAAAACACCTTTATTCCTGTAACATAGCATTCAGTTTGGGAAACATTAGATTTAAATCTTTAATGTCCTATTGTTTGTGAGAACCCCAGGCAAATATAAACATCTCTCAGAGCACTTTAACTTTGTGACTAAGGTGCAACTCGAGTCAGAAAACTCTTACAGAGCACAATTTGTAGGTATATTAAGCAAATTCCTACAAATAATTGTTCAAATGAAATTACAATCCAAACGTTTTTTTTTTTTTGTCCACAAATACAATTTATGGATTTATCTTTGAAACTGAACCCCATGCACAGTTTTGTGTGAGTAAAATGACCTTTAAAGTAGCGGCCATTCAAACGCCAACCGAATGGCAGTCCACTTCCCTGCAACTCCCAGTGAAGTCCCCTCCAACTTCCAGTGGCTGGAAGTTGGAGGGAACTTTGTCTCTACCCTTTCACTGAATTACAGGGTCTGACCAGGAGATGACGCTTCTCTACAGATCTTAATGTCCACAAATCATGACAGAAAGAATACTTTAGTACAAAGACTGATGAGGTGATGTGGAATTGTAGGTGGCCAGCCAATGACCCATCAAGGAAACTGGGAAAATTATGAATGGCTACTACAATATATTTTCTATCCTTTTTCTGTGTGGCATCAGACACTAACTCTTTGGAATTATCTTTTTTTAAATGAAAACAAGGATAAAACTCTGCATGTGGGACTCCAGCAGGGTTGCCTATTGTCACCAGTCCCGTTCAAAGACTTTATGGATTTCTAGGCGCAGGCAAGGGCCGAAGGTCGTCTGGTTCGGGTGCCAGTGGATGATGTGGTTCTACTATGTGGTTCTACTGGCTCCCTTTGCAGTGAATTATAGCATGCACTGGGGAGGTACGCAGCGGGAAAACCATCTCCTTCAAGTGCGAGGCCCTAGTTCTGGAGTAGAAAAAGGTTGCTTGTCCCCATTAGTTCAGAGGAAATTTCCGGCGTTAGATGGAAGAGTTCAAGTACCTTGGTGTCCTGTTTATTAATGAGGAGAGAATGGAACGAAGACCAATGGACGGATCAGTGTGGCTGCTGCTATATTGCAGACGCTGCAATGCCATGTTTGGTGAAGGCAGAGTCAAAACAAACATTGGACCAGTGAGTGAAACACTCTATAAGGGGATGAGGACATTTTTACTACATTACGACATCTTGATTGTTTTTTGCACGATAAACGTCAAGGATAAGTAAAATTAAACCTGCTAAGTCTAATAGTCTTAGCCCATTTTTTGTGTCTTCTCAGTCTCTGGCAGACAGGCCTTTAGCCATTTTTGAATTCACTTCACAGAGATAGTAATTTGCAAAAAGGCTACTGAGCAAATGAGTAGCACATCTTCATCATCATGACCTTAAATTGTTTTCAGATTGAGTCCATTACAAATTATGGTGTTCCATTTGCCAATCTCAATTTCTGCTGAAAGCAATACTGACCATTGACCACTTCAGCTCTAGATTGATTAGCAAGATGGCCATGGGGACCAAAAAGACAGAAGGAGACTGATGACTCAATCTCTGTAAAGACCACAGGCTTGTCTAATTTACTTTCACCTCAATCAGATTACCTCTAAAGCCGGTTGGATTGCTCAAAGAAGTGGCAGCTCTCCCTCTTTAACTCGGCGGTGCTTTGAATAATATTATGAATACACCTGTTATTAAGAGACAGCCTGTATTATCCCGAGAAGGCATGGCCTGGTTAATGATATCAATGTGTAACGGCAGCCAATAAAAAAAAAGAGCTTGATGTAATAAAGCAAAGAGGTAAAAGCCGATAATTAGATAATTATGCTTTAGCTGGCAAAATGTTACCTTATCCTAACTGATCCTCTGAAAAGACTTTTTTAAGCAAATATGTTAGAGTGCATTATCTTTGGTTATGAATGTCAATCTGTTTTGGAGGGATCCATTTACTGGCCTATCAAGCAAAGAAAACCTGAAAGGAGATGGCTGGTTCAAAAAATGGTTATGATATTTATTTTTAATATTTATTTTTGTATCAATGTAAAATGGAAAAACAACAACAAAAAAAACAATGATAAGGGTGAAAAGTAGTTTTCTGCCATGATCTGCCATTCTCGGCTTTTTGGTTCTAGTAAAGTTTTCATTTTGGGTTTTCAATTATGCTTTATTTTATTTATTATTTTTTATTTTATTTTTATTCTTAGTTTTCCTCCTCCTCGCCATCTCTATTCAGTTTTTGATACAATTTATTCCTTGGTCTAGTTTTAGTTAGTTTTTCTTTCTCTTATCTTTATATCATGTTTTCCATAGCTTCAGTTATCTCCAGTCCCTTCTCTTATCCTCTAGTTTTCCCCTTAGTCTTCCAAATGTTGGCTACATATTACGGTTTTTTTTTTCTCTGGTCAGAAGTTCGATGGCAAATCCTCCCTCTTCGTTGGCAATCCAACGACCAACCCGCCTGTGGAGGATCAGGAATCAGAAAGGTGAAATGATGATTATTTTTTTCCCTTTTACCCGATGTATTCCAACGTCCAGCTGCCATGCACAATGGCATTGTCAGTTTCACTATAGCTCTGGTGAATTTCAATGGTGAAGTCCTCTGGAAATCTTCAACAATTGTTGTTGATTGCAGATGTGTCTAGTAGTTCCCATTGATTTTGCTTGTAAAGCTGGGAGAATGGCGCTAGGATTACCGCACCGTGACGTCAATGACAGAAGAGGTCAGGAATTAGGTGTTACTATATATAGCCAAAAATGCCCACTCCCACACTCAAGGATCTCAAAGAAAACTATTATTTTTATTTTTTACTGATTAATTCGAAATTCATTAAATCACGGCGAATGTATCATATATACATACAAACATATTATTCTTTGCTGACCGGACTTTTCATTTAGAATACCAGAACTTCAACAGCTGGCTATGCATCAGAGTCAGGACAATATTTCTGATTTCAGCATCACCTTGTGCACCACTTGTTAGGACATTAGTTAAGACATTTTTGTGGTCCTCACAAGCTTTTTTGCTAATGGTTAGGTTTATGGCTAAAGTTTCAGTTGGGTTAGGGTAAGGAGTGCAATGGTAATGGTTAGATTTAGTGTTATTTTTAGGGTTAGAACTGAAAATCAGGGGAACTAAATGGGAGTCAACAGGTGTTCCTCGTTACACATATGCCGAGTTCGAATCTGAAGGCCAGATTATTCTCTTGATTAGGTGATTGTACGCCGGATTGAATGACTCCTCGTTATGCGGCAGACAAATGCAGCCTTCTTTTTGCCCGTTTAGAAGGACGGGTCCAGTGTATCTTACATATCCTTGGGTATCCTGTCATTCATTGCAAGTTCAAGCAAGCCTGTTACTCTGTGCTCAGAGGAAAAAGGCTCTTAGCGCAGAACAGTGGTGAATATTGTAAGTGCAGATTGATTGAAGTATGTGAATACTTCCCTCTGAAATTAATAAATTTAGTTGTTTAAAATGTTTATGGAGTCACAAATGTAATGGGTAATGTCTGGTTTTTTGAAAGATTTTATCTGCCCGATATACAAATTGGTTTGGCTGACATTTAAGCTCACATTCCAGTATCTCTGCAGTGTAGGGACTATAAATGTTTATATTCACGATGACGGTACAGCTGCTGAAGCTCCTCGAAAATGTTTTAGCACCCAGCACAGTAGTAAGAAGCTCGATAGAAGTTAAGTTCTTTGCCTGCTTTATGTGCCACCATGGTTGCTAGGCAACAGAGCCTACATGTGGTGAAAGCCTAAAAGGGTTTGACCTGTTTGAATACAAAGCCAAAACTCTTCCAGCCTCCTTATTTTCATGGACCTCAAAGGACAGGTTCAGGTAGATCAGGTCCTTGGAGGACGAAGCTTTTGAAATCGAACACACCCATAGCAGCACAAGTGTGTGTGTGGCCATGTTTTTGTTATCTTGTGTGAACAATTTCTCAGGAATATGCTACCTTTTGGGGACTTATAGGTACTTGTGGGGACCAACAACTGGTCTGCATCAGAAGAGGTTCTCTTCTTAGGGTAGGGGTTAGGTTTAGGACTATGATGTGAATTAAGTTTAGTTTAGGTTTAGGCTTAGGGTAAAGGTTTGATTGATTCATTGCTTGATTGCTTGATTGATTGATTGATTGATTGACTGACTGACTTTATTGGTCTGACAGTGGAGAAATTTTCTTGTTACATCAGCTCAAAAAGTCAAAAGAAAGGTTATTCAAACTGCGTCCAAATGTGACAGCTTTTCTCTTTTCTTTCTTTTTTCTTTTTTTTTTAGGATTATTATACAGATTTTACAGGGTGTTTTACATGGGTATTATATACAGTAGGCCATAGAAGTTAGTGGTAAATAAATCAAAGTCAATGGTATCTCTCCTCAAGTATAGTGAGATACAAGATGTGTGTGTGTAAAACAAACCAAAACAAGATTAAAACATCTCATATCAGATGAGTGGATGATTTATTTCTTTTTTTAGAAATAAGACAAAATGTCTTATTTAGCAATTGCAATTGCTATAAATTGCTATTTAATCCATTTTATAAAACAATAAAACTAAACCCCTCTGAAACATACTGTTGAACTCAGAGGGCGATGAAGAGGGTATTGCTCCGATGAGTAAAAGCAGGGATGATGGGTAAATCCACTGACCCCTAAAGAAGAGTAAAGCAGGTGTCCTACCACTCATAGTGATGGATCCAACAAGAATCTGTGTCAAACATAGACTTCAAGTTATATTACTTGAGCTCAGAGGAATAGCACCCACTGGCTAATGATTATACTGTACTGGCCTTCAAACTTGCAAGCTATTGATTTCTCTGAAGCCTGGAGGACAGAGGAGACAGTGATAAGAGACATGTTGGACATAGGGGTTTACTCCCATCAACTGAACCTGATGAGATCACAAATCTTCATTAAACCCTGTTTCCAAACTCAGACACATTCTGTATGCTGATTAAATAGAAGAAATCTCTTTGTCAAACAGGAATAGATGACTTAACTTCCACTCAAGGAAAAAATGCTTTCTGACTAAGAGTAAGGATATAAAACTCCATTCAAATGTTCCCTTAGACTAGACTCAATGAGTTCCAAAAGATTCATTTATGTGGTTTAGAATCACACGATAGGATCATGTGGTTGATCCACATTAATCTTCTGTCCTGATATACCCCAGCCGTTCCCTGGGGGATTGAGGTTTGGCAGCTCTGGTGGCATTTGGACCAAAGTAAACTATTCCACAGGATCTGTGCCTCATCCGCCTGAAGCGACCATATAAGGATGGCTCATAAAAGGATAATCAAAACTAGACAATATTAGGTTGGTTCTGGGGAGCAAAAAGTAATAAGGATCGTATCTTCCAGCCTATGATACCCTTATCTTCACCAACTGGAAATGTTAAACCAGACATGATTAATCCGGGTTTTTTCTTTTTTTGATTTTTGATTAGGTTCACACCAAGTTCTGGGTCTAAATGCTGCAGCTGAAATCAAAAACCCTATCAACCAGGCACCTTATTTCCCACTCTTTGTGGTTGTAGAGTTGTTAAAGGAATCCAGGACTAGTACATGTTAGCCTAAATATATATGATTTTTCCTATTAATAAAAAAAAGAAATCCCTGTTTGTGATATGATAAATTATATATTTTTCATATTTCTCACCCATTGGTGTCGCCATGTGTTAACTTGCGAAATGCATGCTGGGTAGATGACGTAGTTAAATCTAACTGGTCTGGAACCTACAGAGTAAAATCAGGAGGGCTAACATTAGCAGAGTTGTTTCTTACCGTATTGCCTTGGACTGCTGTAGATATAATCAATGCTACATTATGCTGCTGCCTCAAAGTACAAATGTAATCTATTTAATTCAGTTCAGTTTACTTATATAGCGCCAATTCACAACACACGTCATCTCAAGGCACTTTACAGTTCACTAGATCATACAATCAAATTGATTCAAAGTTTTCGATCTAAGGAAAACCAGTTGATTGCATCGACTCATTGACTCAAAGGCAATCCCCTCACACTAAGCATGCTTTGTAGCGACAGTGGAGTGCGAAAAACTCCCTTTTAACAGCAAGAAACCTCCAGCAGAACCGAGCTCAGTACAATATATATATATATATATATATATATATATATATATATATATATATATATATATATATATATATATATATATATATATATATAATTTCTAAGTCTTAAATTACAGTTTTTAATTCCTATATAAACCATGTATCAGAAGATGATAAATGAGTATTTTAAGTGAAAATGAAGCATCTTTCATTTCTTGTAAGCCAGTGTTTTCCTCTTAATGCTAACCGTAAATGGACTGTTTTCTAACTGAAGCAGTTAGCAGTTAGCATCAGGATCTAATGATAATTGAACTATATTGATTTAACACTGGAGAAATGTACCTCTGCATTTAATTCATCCCCTTTGGGAGCAGTGGGCTGCCATTGTGTGGTGCTCTAGGAACAGTGTGGGGTTAAGGGTCATTGCTCAGGAACCCAAAATGTAGGCTGTGGGGGTCAAACCCTGCTAGGAGCTCAAGCACACTGCTCTAACCACTAGGCCAATACGCTCCAAGCTCTTTATAGCCTTGCTCCCCATCTGGGTTAGCATCTGAACAAACTTCAGCTTCCATGGCCAACTCTCCCTTCCTCCTCTTTTTGGTCCTCCTCATCCTCATCACCTCTTGTTATTTTTACATTCTCACCATTGTCAAAATGCTCCAGTTCAAACCGGAAAGGTTTATCGCTACTCATTGCTGTTTTGTCTAGATGGAAGTCGAGGTAAAATACTTATAAATGTTTACCCCTGTTGCACTGAAGCATAAACAACATGGCAAAGTTAGTGTGACATTATGGTGTTAACATTTATTAAAACTAAACAGCTTACAGTGTATGGAGGAAAAATAATATCTGTATAAGTATTTTACTTCAACTCAGTGGTTGGGGGCTCTATAAATTGTTAAAAGAAAGAGATGAAAGCACATTCAGAGTCTTGTTGTAGGGGTATTTTATAACCTGTTGCAGGTGTTCATTCAGAATTCACACATCTAAACTGAATATTTTAACTGCTGAGTAGATTGTCCTTTACATAGTTGTTGATTTTAATACTCACAGGTTGGTAATCCAGTGGGCATCTGTCCTTGCCTGACTTTCCTGCTAGCAAATTTATTGTAGAAAAAATACATAATGTCTTTAACAAATATGAGATGAACCTCTGTGACATTTGGACTGTTTCTCTAGGATGGATTCCAATAACTGTGTTCACTTATTCTCTTTCTGGTGCCACCAGGAGGTCACAGCAATATCCCTTTAAAGAAACTATGCAGAAAGATAGCCTATCCAATTTAGTGATTCCTTTTCTCCAGACAATAACTTTACTATCCCATGACATTTACTCTAAAATGAAACCCAATAAAGATGTTTTTGTAATTTAAACTTTATTCCACAGATTTTATTCTTCCTTATTTTTCTGCAATACATCCTAAAAAGATGGTCCTTAATCCTCAGTGTTTTCATGAAATAATATATAGGAGCTATGTCAGGTGACTAGTAGACAGATAATAAAATAACCTGATAAAATCCTCAGATGAAGTACTGATGTAGTATTATTATTGCCTCTAGAAATATAGCTATTAACCATTTGGAGTCACCAGATGTCATAAAACGGGGACAGATGGACCCAGTGTTCAAGGCGAGTCAGACAGTGGGAAGTTTCAAAACCTTTAATGACAAAATAATAAGACAGACCAGGAACACTGGCTGCTGTGAATCAGCGGATCTGCAGCGACTGCAGGGGCAAGGATGAGAAACGCTCATCACTGGCACTCTGGATGTGGGTGAAACACGGGTAAGTGACCACAATTATCTGACAGAAGATTGTTATCTGTGTGTCACATTTCAGTCCATCCTCTCATCAAAGGCAGGATGCAGCAGCCCCAGTGAGCAAGCAGGAGACCAATACAGGTCAGGGAAACAGTTCAGAACAGGACCGTTGGAAGATCCAGGAGACAGTAGCCCGACTGGGGGTTCCGATTCAAACAGGAACGGACAGATCCAGGGTTCCAGGAATCAACAGAGCGTCCAGGCAGACCCAGAGCTCCAATGAGTCCAGCAGCAAACTCAGACAGACACGCTCAGACACAACAGGCCGGCCCAGTGGCTGAGAGACAAGACCAGGTACCAGGATAACTGCAGAACTTTAAACTGTACTCCTCCTAGGAGCCAGGAATACAAGAATTAAAACTGGCCTCCCCCGCAAACCAGAGAGCTCCGCAGAGAAGGACCAGAACCTAAGCTCTCCCAGTATGCCAAACCAAAACACTGAGGGCTCAGTGGAGAAGAGCCGAGACATGATCAAGAGACAGGAGACAAACATATAGACTAACACCTTCTCGACACACAGGCCCCCCAATAGTCAGGACATGAAACAGGGCCGGATTCACTTCACGGTGGCTGGCTGCCGGCGATGCCCGCTGACTTGTCCCCGCGGCTTATCCGGCTTTTCGGTGGCTGGGGGACTTCCTTGGGGCTGTCTCTTCTCCTCCCTTGGTGGGGGTCCGATTTCCTGGGTTGGCCCCTCCTTGGTGCCTTCACTCTTGGGATCCCTTTGGGTGTCTGGAGGCTTTGGGTCTCCTAGGGGCTGGACTCAGTGCTCTGGGGGGGGCGCCTGTTTTGCTCTCCACAACCACTATTGAGCATTTTACCTTTGGATAAACTTTACATGCACAAGTGCACTTTCACAAACAACTACAGGTGCTTGGTTCCAGGTACTCAGAGATTCACTTCATTCACAGATTCACATCAGATTAAATAATACTACTTATACTTCAGTGATAGTATCTAGGTGTTACTCTATTGTATATCTCCTTACCATGTCCGTTGGTTGTGCTGTTCTTTTTCCATCTCTTTGCAGGTGATGAAGCAGACTGAAAATGTTTTATCATTATCTCCCTTTTTATCTCCTCTTTTCTTTCATCTTTTCTCCTTTTTTTCTGTTTTTTTCCTTTCCTGTTCTACTTACATTTGCTTAGTGTCCATATAATCCTGTAAAACTCCCTGCATAACTATAATACAAATCAAATTATATATGAATAACTCAAAGCCGGACACTATGGCGTGGCAAACACTACTTCTCTTGTAGAAAGTAAAATCTGTTGCTTGGGCTCTTTTTGGCATCAAGACAATTATTCTTACATGCCATGTCTTGCCAGACAAGACACTGTTAAAGAAAAAAATGGAGAGTAATGCCGACTGCACATGGGTGACGGCAGGAAGAAAAAATAAATGAATAAAATGAGCTAATCCAACTAACCAGGCCTGCTGAGAGGTTTGGATTGCAGGATTATTTAAATCAGAGAATGTTGGAGGTAGGGAGATGTCTAAAACTATGTCTGGGACAATTGTGTGGTTCTATAGGGCGAGGTTTGAAGACCAGATGTACTACCGTTTAATTTTTAAGTGTATCTCTCTTTCAACAAACAAACCTGAATCAAGATGTGGCTTATTGCCAAGTTTTTAGCAAACTTGATTGAATGCTGAGGAATCATTTGATTCTGCTGTGTTGAGCAGTGATGGACCTGAAAGTTGCAGAGCAGCAGATTTTAAGGCCTGGAGTTGGAGATCGCTGCTTTAAACAACACTCAAAAATCACTCAGCAGAAAGTTCAAAGCAAAAATCTCTCAGGAGTGAACATTAAAAATGTACAAAACTGCTTCAGATATATCTCCCTGCCAAGGCAGATATACTCAAAAGTATCAAAGTAAAAGAAAAGTAAACAATTCTTGGTTATTTTCTATGGGTCATGAGCACACTGGATTCCAACCTTGGTAAAAACTGTGGGTTGTTTCACCTCAAGAGTGGTGACAAGTGTAATGCCATAAGTCATTAAATTTGGAAATTTGTGAAGGAAGATGCAGTTTCGCTGTAGCGTGACAACCCACAAACTACTGCATCATCCCATATCACAAAATTTCTACACAGGGACATGCAATCTCTCTCCCCACCATGCTTGGGGACAAAACAGCTGCACCTAAATATATGCCTCCGGAAGAAATTGGAATCAGGCAAAGAGAGTGAGCTACATGTGGCCAGAGCAGGGAGAGGGTGCCAGCCAAGAAGCAAGCACATATGTTAAAGGAATAGTACACCCAAAACATGTTAAGCCTTCATTTCTACTCACCCCCATGCTGAACAACTTACTCTGGAGTACTTTTTGATATCTCAAATGCATCATATATGGAGATCTGGGAAGGCTTCTTGCTGTCTGCTGACATTCAAATAAATGGAGGTCTATGGTGCCCGGGGCAGAAAGGTCCATAAAGTCCACAAAAAACGTGTCAATATTCCTCCATACGCAGCTTTCGTCCAATGTATTCCAAGTGTCCTGGTTTGGTCTGCCGGCGGTTTCCGTGGCGTCTGCATTGAACTTCATGGTGCCGATAGCTTTTAGGAAATCCTATACACTACTGTTTATGCTCTAAAAACATTCTACATGACTGCGTTTCGAGTAAATTATGGGCGCTACCCACTCAGGACACTTGGAATACATTGACCTAGCAGTATGGAGGAATATTTACACGTTTTTGTGGACTTTTATGGACCTTGCTTCGCCGCAGGCACCATAGACCTCCATTATTTGAATGTCATGAAGACAGCGAGCCTCCCAGATCTCAGATGCATTTGAGATATCAAAAAGTGTTGTTCAGAGTGTTGTTGAATGGGGTAAGAATGAAAATGAAGGCTAATCATGTTTTCGGTGTACTATTCCTTTGGGTTGAAGAGAGTCATGGACATCACATAGTTACAGCAGGGAGAAAAATGAAAGGCAGAAAAGGAGCTGATCCAACTGAGCGAAGCCTTTGTGGTAGTTTTGGCTGCAGGGGATTTAAACAAGCGATTTTCCAACTTGGTCATCAGAACCCGCTATCCCGCATATTTCCCAGATGTGTCTCTGCTCCAGCACAACTACATCAAATGATTGCACTTCTTCCTCAGCAGTGACCTGTTAGGTTTATTATTTATACATCATGTGCATTGTTATTCTGTTAGCCAGATTAGACAGAGTAGAAGGCCTTCCCTTCACATTGTGGATGTCACGGTGTGTGTACGGAGGTCATCTAACCAGGACAGCCTTCGTGTCTTTAAGAATACACAGGATATGGGCACATCTTGGAGCCGGTCTGATAGAGGATAGCTATCTGTAACCCTGAAGCATAGAAGCAAGCTGCATGAAGTTCAAGACATGGATGGCGTGTCAGTTTCTGATACGGACAGCTAAGCATCCACATGATGCAACACATAGACCCATGAGCTATAAGAAGCAGGTGATGATGTTGTTCGGGGCTCAATTTTTGCCAGACGCTCGCGGACGTGATTTTTGAGCCCATAGCTGTGCAAGCTCCAAGCATTTTTCTCTGTCCTGTAACGACCTGATCTGGAATAAACTCTGTTATTTTTTACTCCTGTTTTATAGTCCTTTTTACATGTTATTACCACGTTTGATTTATGAGTAGTAAATAACTTGCTCCCAGGAAAAGGACCGTGAGGAAGCCCCCGAGGCGCAACGGCTTTTTTAGGGGACATAACTTCCTCATTTTTAACAGACCACAGGATGCAGGGGGCTGCCAATCACTGTGTGTAAGGGGTAAGGTGTGTGGAGGCACAGACAGGTCTAAAACATGCAGGAAAGTTGGTTCTGAGGACTGGGTTGATGAAAACCAGATAAATCCAACAAACCTGAATCAAGTTGCGGCTTATGCTGCCGTCATGTGCTCTGTTAGACGATCCTTTCCACTTGTAAAGTGGAAATTACCAGCACATCGAGTTTCAGTTCCTTTATTGTGGTAGAGAAAAGAAACATGTTGGTTTCTCTGCTGCTTGGACAAGATAGTAATAGACTTCCTAGTTAATCTCCTACAGGAAGAAGAGGATGCAGCGAAAGCATCAACTGACTTCTAGTAGGCATCTGATAAAATAAAACATCAATGGCCATTTAAAAAATGACAGAGGTTTATTGTGATATATTTTCTTAAAATATATACACTGTATATACAGTACAGACCTTGGACACACCTTCTCGTCCAAAGAGTTTTCTTTATTTTCATTACCATGAAAATTTAAGATTTATACTGAAGGCATCAAAACTATGAATTAACACTTAACAATTATATACTTAACAAAAAGTGTCTACAACTGAAAATATGTCTTGTATTCTAGGTTCTTCAAAGTAGAGATACCTTTTGGTTTGATTACTGCTTCGCACACTCTTGAGATTCTCTTGATGAGCTTTAGTTGATTAAAGTTTGTCACATAAGTATTGATTTAGATGCCTATTTGCTGAAAATATGTTTGTGTTGTTTAAATTTGGAGGTTAATGCAGTGGTGTAGTCTACATTACTGTAGTGGGTATACTGTGCTTAGAAATAAGCATGCCAGTAAGTGCAATGTAATTGATCTTTTTTTTTTTTAGGCATATTTAACATTGCTTAATTTCTCTGTTGCTTACATTTGAATCAATGAACAACAAACTGTACTACAGTTGGCTTTGTATTGAAAAGACGTAGAATCTATAAAACAGTACAACAAAACATGCTTAAGTATCAAGTACTACATGTAAGTACAGAAGTACTATGCAGGTTAAAACTGTTTATAAAATGTTCCAGACATGTTTGTTTTGAGGCTCCTTATGTTTCACTTGTCTTCTTGTTTCTTGAGATGACTTATATTTGACAACAGCAGAGAAGATCTTTTATCTGCACAGATATTGTTCATTAAGCTGAACCCCTCTTTCACACTCAGCTGTGCTACATGGAATGGTTTGCATGCAAGTGATCAGTGGTTTAAGGTTTTCAGGCTTCCTGCTCTACATCCTTTCTTTGCCTTGCAGCTATATTTGCTGTGATCAGTGGGAATAAAGTAGTTTTAAATATGTTTTAAGTGGGAAAATCCACCTGAAAACTTCATCAGTGCAGTCAGTACATCCAGATTACCATCCTGCCTTGCAATATTATTTCTGTCCGAGCCGCTTAGATCCCCCCATACCATTGAACGTAGCATTATTAGGCACTTTTAAGTGGTTATACGGAAATTTGCAAGCTTTCCTAGTGGGTATACGGTGTATACCCCCGTATCACATAGACTACACCACTGGGTTAATGTCTATTTCTAGAGAGGTTTTGTAAAACAATGGGACAAAGACAAATTCCACGTATTTTAGTACTAAAACTAAAATCTCTAAACTCTAACTCTACTAAAAAGGTCAGCCAGCAAGGAATATGCAATGGATCATTATCTATACCTAAAACTGAATTAATGAATTTAACATTAATCAGTAAAAAAAATCTAAATAATAATTTTGTCTGCAGTGGACATTTTTGCCCAAATACAGTAAAGCCTAACTCCTGACATCATCCGGTGCGGTAAGTCTAGCGCCATTCTCCTCGCTTTATAAGCAGAATCAATGGGAACTACTAGACACATCTGCAATCAACAACAATTATTGACGATTTCCAGAGGACTTCACCATTGAAATTCACCAGAGCTATAGTGAAACTGACAATGCCCTCGTGCATGGCAGCTGGATGTTGGAATACATCGGGTAAAAGTGAAAGAAAAATTTGTCATTTCATCTTTCCGATTCCTGATCCTCCACCGGACGGGTTGGTCGATTGGATCGCCAACTTGAAGAGGAGGATTTGCCAGCGAACTTCTGGCCAGAGAAAAAACACGTAATATGTAGCCAACATTTGAAGAAGAAGAATGTTTTCAAGATGACTTGGATAATAGCGCGTTGGACAAACACCAGATATAGCACTGGGACTTGATCAGCAGGCATACTGCGACGGTGACGTCACAAAACCAGTAGTGGCAGTAGTGTTCTTTGACAAACATGGAAGCCTACAGTAAAGCACATTCAAATGGAAATGACTTTAAATTAAAAGCACTTATCATTTATTGAACGATATATAATAATTTTATATTTAAAGTACTTTCAGAAGTTTGTATCCTGAATATGACCTGACTTTTCCTCTAAAGACTAAACTGCATAAAATATAAAAATCATGTTAAAAAAGAGAATAACTGACTTTTCCTTTAAAAATGTCCAGCCGTACTACAGAGTTAACTATGCACTATGGATGCTAACATACTTAGCTATTTTAAAACATCAATACATTTCCTTAAATTGTGTTAGCCTTTCTTTAGCATCAACAGCCTCTCACCTGGCAGCATTCTGGCTCTCACTGTTATTTCCTTAAAAGCTGATTTTGTCCTTGAGGTTAAAAGAATCATTGACGTTACTGTCACCTAAAGATTCGACTCCCCACAGATTCTCTAAATGCATATGGCCCTACAAGCACCTCTTCTTCAATGACATCCAGTACACGTGTCTCATTGAATCTTTCTTGCTTTGAGCGTTATTCTTCTTTTGACCCCGATCCAAACAGCAGCAGCACTCTGCATTGTAAAAGAAGAGGGAAAAAAATCCAGAAAGGCCAACCAATAGGCAGCTTTTGTCTTGCTGCATTATGAAAGGACAGAAGCCCAGCACTAATTGGTTTTCATTTTGATCTCAGCGGCCTCTCAAGAAGTCGTCCGCCCCCAGGTAATGGAATGGCCCTGACCACTTTAATTACTTGCTACCATGTAGAGAGAAAGACAGGGAGAGAAAGGGAGGGAGGGAGAGAAGGTAAAATTTGGAATTAAAGAAAAGATAATGGTCTTATTAACAGGAAAACCCCTGATGAGAACTACTCATTAGGATCTAAACCATAGAAATGATTCTTGCGATTTGGCAATAAGGGTCTAACTAATTAATGTGGTTAGGATACCAGTTTGGACAGACTAATTGTGATACTCAACAATTCTAGGTCACCACTGCTTTTTTTTTTTTTGCATTGTAAGTTAAGTACAATAAACTCTATAATTTTGTACCCTTTTGTAAAGTACACAAATGCCTTACCAATGACAGGTCCATTCTATTGGCCTAGACATAATGTTATACAGCGCTATCCAAAACTATGTAAAAGCTCTGTCTGAACTGCCGCCATAACCATTCTTTCTTCTCTCCATGGTAATACATTTGTGTTATTACCTGAATATATATGAATTTCAAGATAAGTGAGGACTGTCATGATTTTATCTAAAGCTCGGACCCACATGCAGTGAAGCCAAACAGACCCACGTTTCCAGAGAAGAAGAGACACGTAGACTCCAGTCTGTGTGATGGTCTTCCAGGGTTTGTTTGTTTCGGTGGAGGGCGGAACAGGGTTTACCCAGAACTCAGACGGAGTGGAATGATGCAGCCACTGGTTGCATCTCAGTTTTCCTGTGGTACTTGAACGGGTCGTAGTGAAGATGACTTCCTTACTCAGAGAGATCTCAGTGTGCTCAAAGGTGGCTGGATCCAAACCTCCTGTTAGGAATCCGCCGCTCAGTGTAAGACTCAGTTGATCCCACCTGGGAGAAGGCGGTCCGGAAAGGTCCGGTTTGCAGGAAGGCTTCCTGCAGAAAAGCAAAGAACAAACAAAGCTGAGACTCAGGGAGAAACAAGCGCTCAGTTAAACTCAAAGTGATCTCAGCTTGGCTAGAGGACAAAAACTCTAAATGCAAAAACTCAGATTAGACTCAGCATAAACAAAGCTTGGCTAGAATACCCCAAACTGGCAAACACTCTGGCGTCCGAAGTAGTGGCAACCAGCAGCTTAAGAGTAGTCTGGTGATGAGGCAACAGCTTGCAGGTGTGTGAGGAGGCGGACGGAGCCAGAAGCCTCCTGAGTGGTGGAAGGGAGAAACACAAAAGACAAGACAAACAGACAAAAAACACAAAAACTGGGATCCTGACAAGGTCAAGTATAAAAGTTTTACCTGGTAGAAAAGTTACACAATTTGAGAGGGGTGTGAAGGAAGCCATCTTTGTTTAGACACCCTGTGAGGCAGACACCCTGTCTACTTTTAAGGCTAGGCTTAAAATTTTCCTTTATGATAAAGCTTATAGTTAGAGTGGCTCAGGTTATCCTGAGCTATCTCTATAGTTATGCTGCTATAGGCTTAGACTGCTGGAGGACATAGGGACCCCCATTTCATCATTCTGCTTCATTCTCTCTCTATTCTCCTATTCTGCAGAATCTGTTAGTTCAATCTCTAAATTTATGCTCTCTCTGCTTTTTCTCATAGTAGCTTCATCTGGTCTGTTCCTGTTTGGCTTGTGACTCCATCTTGGAGAGAAATATCATCCGTGCTGCTTCCATCAACACTCTTGTTTATAGATGCTGGAGATCGGCATTGTTTTCCAGTGTAGTCCTTGTTTCTCTGACTGTGACTGTCCTCTGACATGGGAGCTGGCTCGGAGCCTCGTGGCTGCGTGGCTGTGTGTTTCCTGGGACAGGGGCGCCTTTTACCTAACCTGACAACAGCCAGATGCATGTCTGCGCTCGCCCTAGCTCCACTCACATACATCTAAGGACACCGCTCATTGAAAGTGATTTCCCAACCAAATTTATGGTCTGGCCAATCAGGACGCCAGGGCGGGTGTTTCCTGGATGTGGCGTAGTGGAGAAGCGAGGAGTTCTGTAAGTCGATTCGTCTATACTTTTTTTTTGGTTGGCTTCTTTTTTAAAATGAAGTCTGTTGTGCACAATGTTGCCTTTATCCATCACATTTTTCATGGTAAGCAATGCGCACGCATTGATCATTTCCACCGACATTGCGCTGATTCCACTGTTGCTATATCCAAGATGTCGGCTGTTCTGTTTTTTTTTTTCCTGCGTAGCTCTCACAGCGTCCGCGGGTTAGCTTCGGTGTGAGTGGTTGAAATAGCACGTCGATAAAGATGACAGACCAGTGGCTTATCCAATCATATGCAAGGAGTTTTGATAAGGCCCAGCCTTCAGTAAAGGCAATTCCTATGGCGGGTTCCCAGATGTATGTGAGTGGACATCACGGTGCGGTATCGGAGCTAGGCAGAGCTAGACATGCATCTGGGCTGTTGTCAGGTTAGCCTTTTACAGCTGCTTTTTGTGTCTTTCCTTCTGTCTCCTTGAACCCCAGTCGGGCCTCAGCAGATGGCCGCTCACACTGAGCCTGGTTCTGCTGGAGGTTTCTTCCTGTTAAAAGGGAGGTTTTCCTCTCCACTGTCGTTTACAAGCATGCTTAGTGTGAGGGATTGTATTTAAGTCAATGAGTCGATGGAAAACTTTGAATCAATTTGACTGTATGATCTGGTGAGCTGTAAAGTGCTTCTGATGACGTGTGTTGTGAATTTGGCGCTATATAAATAAACTGAATTGAAATGATAGAAAAACCAACCTTAAAAGAGGGGGTGGACTCAGATTTTAGCTTTCAAAAACCTACAACTTAGCGATTGAGATGATTCCTTCCGGCTATCATCGCAACCCCCACCCCATTACAGGGGACCAGAACACCTCTTCTGTTCAGCCAGGTCAACAATTCCTTATAATGACTACCCTTTCCGAGACAAAGAAACCAAGCGACCCCCATTCCATGGGGCAGACCCACTTGTCTGTTTCAATTTGCATGTTTTCTTAGCCAAAAGAAGGCTTTGTTTTGGTCCACTATATATAACATCGAACTCAATGCTATTTTTTACATTTTGAACTAAAAAAGCTTCATGAATGGGAAGCGAAACATCTTCAAACTTTGAAAGAAAATCCAGTGGATTGTTTTTTAAATTCTTTGGAATATGAATATTTACCAAGAAGCTCTACCTACATGTGGTGAATGTTCTACTATCCTTGGTCTAAATGCACTTTACACTGAAGCATATCACTGATTCATTGATATATAAAATATATATTAGTACTAGAATAAACAGGTAACTAAAAAAATGAGTTAATATTGAAAAGAAAATGAAAATAGTGTTACTGACTTATTTCAGAGAGAGAACCTTCTTTATCACATGGATTCCCAGAATAGAGAACGTTTTTATATCTTGTTGGTCTAATGATTAAGACGCCAAGATAATAAAAGCCCCAAATTCAGTCACTCAGAAAATGAGAGCATTGTGAAAAAAGGTATTTACTTGTAACTCATGGTGAAATCCAAAGCAGATAAATAAGTCAGAGCTTGTGGAGGGTGTGATCGGCGGTCCTTTGGACATCTGTTTACTCAGCGGTCCTCTCCGTATCGTCTGAGCCAGACTGAGACCATTTAGAGGCTCAGCACTCGCCTTTGCAGGTGTCTTCACTTAATTAGCTGATCAAGGAGTCACGCCATGAATTTTCAGTATTTAGCTGTCAGACAACAATTAATTTTCTAAAAGTCTCAATTCAGAGTTTTCATTATAAATTTACAGACAAATAAAGGCTTGAAATATTTTTCTCTATATAACATATAGCAAGTTTTTAAAGAGGGACAGAAATATACTCTTTAATATAGTGTTAGACGAATTGTTTAAAATTTGGCCTTCATGTAAATACATCAGAAGATTAGTAATCTACAGAAGCCGAGAGCGGTCGTGTCCCTCGGATACCTTTTCACAGGAGTTTGAGAAAAAGAATTAATTTCCTCATTAACTAAAGATAATGAAAGATGTTTTCTCATCATAATGAGGTAATGGGTGAAAACTGATTCCATCCTTCAATACCACAACAGCAGGAGAGGATTTATAGGTATAAGTCATGGCAGCCTATGTGTAATTCTGTAAATAATCCTGGTTAACTTTTAGGTAATGAGACAACGTTGTTGGTTTGATGATTTGCTTCCACATCTGATACATAAGCAATTAGACCTATGCCTCTGGCACCTTAGTGCTGGTGTTTTGTCACTTGGTGTTACACCTGTAACAGGTATAAGATACATTAACCCCAAAAATCAGTTCAGATTAAAGATTTTAATTCAAAAACAATCAGATTTGTTTCTACTGTATTCCATGCAATCCAACCATCCACCACAACCTGACAATGACTGAAAAGAAATAAGAAAATAACACATGCAGTATTGCGACTGCACAACTACGGGCAACGCAGGCATGGATGGACTGGCAATCCAGGGCTGTTTTCTCATGATAACGAGATAATTATATTATCTCAAGAAAACAATTAATGGTTTAACAGTGATAATGAGATAGTTATTGTCATGATGGTTTTCAGATGTTTTGCCCACATGCAGAAACAACTCAGAGGTGGATGAAAAGTTTAACAGTTTATTGGAAGGAGAAAGGAAAGTTTTTTAGGTCAAAGCTTAAATAAAGGCAGGGAAGGACTCACAGAGGTAGACTCAAAGTTGCTCCTTGATTCGCAGACTTGGTGATACTTGGCTGGAGGCCGGACAGGCAGACAGGGAGCGGTCCAGAGGAGCAGCGGAGCAGACTGTCAACGAGTTTTCCTGAAGTGGACATCTAACAGGAGTGGTGAATGTTTTCCTTGAATCTCAGGGAGACGAATGATTCCTTCCAAGGCTTGAAGGACTAGGCTTATCCAGCAGATCAGGAAGTTATCCTCTCTTAGGACTCTGGGCAAAGAGAGACAAAAACTCAAAAGGTTAGATCCAGCTAATCTCATTGAGGCTAGAGTATCCAATACTGGCAAACACTCAGGCGTCGAGGTGGTGACAGTCTGCTGCTCATATACTCCTCTGGTAATGACCAAACGAGCCGCAGGCGTGGGTAAAAAGCCAGAAGAGGCCCTCCAGGCCAACAGGGGAAAAGAGCACCATCTAGTGGATGGGTGGAGACAAAAAAAGGAAAAAACAAAACATCTCCCACAAACAGAAACCCTAAAAGTTATGTCATTATCTCGAGAAGGCAAAGGAAAGAAAAAGCCAAGAACTACAGCTTTCGACTTCTGTAGTAATCAGTATTTCATCAAATGAATTTCTATTTTCTGGACTGTCCACAGAAGTACCCTCCAGTCAAACATTGAAATTGAAGGGCCTAACAATTTTTTTTTCTAAATGAACAACTTCTTTAATATCCTAATTAACTGAGTAATTACAGTATAGCAAACTTGCTTAAATGCCCTATATTATGCAAAATTCCCTATATTAATATTTTGTACCACTGATTTGTGTCCTGAAACCTGTGTATGTGCTTCACAAATAAAAACTAAAAAGAAAACTTTTACCTCTAACATTGCCTTTCCCACCTCTTAGCTAATGTGTCCTAAAATGCTCTGTTTGAAAACCATTCCCTTTATGATGTCATCAGGAGAAATAGGTTCCACGGTTTGTAGGAGCCTGTTGGTCTGTTTCCATCCAGCATCTAATGTATTATTCCTCGCTAACTGGTTGTCATGGTAGCAGGTTGTGGGGGCGCGACCTTTGGGAGGAAAGGTTGGAAAGCTAAAACACCTCGTCCAGAGGGGCGGCTGAATGAAGAGACTTTAGGTAAAGACCATTTGCCTGATCTGAGAGGTATTTTTTTGCAGTACAGTAAAAATCTGCTCTGAGGGCCTCATTGTTAATTTTTTTTATATTCAAATGTAGCATCATATGGGAGCCTTAGAGCTTTTTCGTTAAAGAACCAGATAAAACAGCACATAGACAATTTCTCTATCATTTCTCTATCGTTTCTCTCATAGTTATCGTGCAGTTTGTTCAATCTGCATTCAGGGCATCAAAAACGCTCTCAAAGCCCATCAGACTTAAACATGCACAGCATTGCTGCCTATTTGATGCTCCACATTCAGCTATGGAGGGAAGTTAGCTCCATTATTGGTGCTTAGAACAAAAATGGAAATTTGAACAAAGTCTAATCCAGAAAGGAAAAAACAACACAATAAAAAGGAAAGGTTTTTAGAGTAACTTTGCTGCTTTCTGAAGTTTTAGATTGTCTTTTCTATTTCAATATTTCTTTAATTTTCTATTTTATTGTTTTCAGATAATTTTTCTTTATTTCTCTTTTTCTGAGTGAGTTTTACAAATTACATTCTGACTTTTCCTGGACTAAGGGGTGAAGGCGCATGTCTAAGGTCTAAATTGAGACTGGGTTTAAGGTGAGGAGGACGTGATCAGTAAGACATAATTTGAAAATTATATATATATATATATATATATATATATATATATATATATATATATATATATATATATATATATATATATATATATATATATAAACAAAAAATCAAACCAAAGAAGACAGCAAGTTGGTCTCTAAACTTTTTTATTTTTTTATTTTAAATTCCAAAATATTTTCTTTGCCTTCAGCAATAATGAAACCTTATTATATTTCCTTCGAATAAAGTTTTGTGGTTTTCTGTGGTTTGCATTATAAAGCCTGCATAGGGATAGGGACCATGAATGTTTGTTTTTTAATTTAAGAAGTAAATAAAATCAGACTCTCCAGTCCAAAATAGACCAGATTAGTAAGTCTAGCCGGCCTTCTTAGGTGTCATCTGAGGACATTTAGCACCGTGCACCTCAGAGACGAGAGGAGACACGGTGGTTCTGTGGCTGGATGGACGAGTCTTGGAGGATGGTGACTAATGAGTCCTAAAGCAGTGGCAGAGCCTGATTGACTCAATGGTAAGTCTAGAATAATGGTAGAAGACACAACTGTTCTTCACTATATCATCACTATATGCCCAGTGGCTTTGCAAAGCTAAGAGGAATGATAAGCTTCCTCATTCTGGAGACCTGTTTGCTGTTAAGTAGCATCCTACTGAGCAAATGTCCGGAGACATTTTTAATTATAATCTGTTACTTTTTAAACTGAATTTAACACTGAAATAAAATGAGGTTTTTATGCATTCATGTTATACATTATACAAAAAAAAGAAAGGAAATTTTTCGGTTTTAAAATCTTTTTTTTTTTAAGTACAGAACTGTCATGATTTTATCCAAAGATCTGACCCAAATGCAGAAAACCAAACTGAGAGATCAGGGAAAAGTTTAACAGGTTTTATTGTAGAGTTGGTAGAGAGGAGTCCAGTGCTGCTCTGAACACTGCTTCGAACCGGGACTGAAAAGTGAAGGGGAAGATTCTGCGGTTAGTTCAGGCTCAGTGGGAAATTTGTGTCTTTGATTTGAAGAAGGAAATAAAGGCAACAGGACTCACGTTTCCAGAAAAAGGTCTTTCTCTGAATCCAGTCGGTGTGGGCTGTTCCAGTAATAGACTTGTTTGATGGAGGGCGGACTGGGTTTAACCAGGTTAAGGTTTTTACTTGAGGAACGGAGGAGCTGACTGCCACTTAGATTTTCTGCGGTACTTGAAAGGGGTTAGGGGGAGATGAATCCCGCTTGCTCAGAGAGAAGCCCAAACAATCCTTCGGGAAAAGTAGATCCAAACCACCACTTTAAATCCTCAGCTCAGTTTGATGCTCAGAGAATCCTTCCAGGGGGAGAGGTCCAAAACATCAAGTTTGCAGGATGACTTCCTGCCCAGTGAGGCAAAGACAAAAAAACAAGATTAAAACTCAGGTGAAAAAACTAAGTTTGTCTCCAGCAAAACTCAGCTTGGCTAGAATGCCCAAAAACTGGCAAACACTGGCGAGGTAGTGGCAGTCAGCAACATAAGAGTCCTCCGTGGATGAGGAGTGTGTGAGGGAGGCCAACGAGAACCACTGATCGCCACCTGGTGGTGGGGAAAAACAAACAAAAAAGCAACCCACACAAACTGGATTCCTTACAAGAACAACAATCGTTCAGTTTGGTATATAGACAATTTCCTGATTCAAATATTTCATAACACACCTTAACCAACTGTTTTTTTTTTTTTCTGTCTTAATGTTGGCAGTGGGTTTTATGCTGCCCTGCAAGGCGCTTTTAAACCTGGGTTTGAATGTGAGACTAAGCCATTCTAAAGCACATATTAAGGAGCTCATTTTGAGCCTGGATCCATATTTATTTTAGATTCTGTTCATGGTGGAGAATCACTGCTTCACAGCAGCAGGTTGAGCCAAACATCCTCTAAATGTTCAGAGCTCAGCTCCGGTCCAACCAAGGTCCAGATCCACTTTGCAATCAAACCAAACAGGAAAAAAGAACACAAGAAAGCCCGGTTTGTCAAATTAAAAATATAGTAACAACAGATCGATAACTACAAATTAGAGCATCATAATTCTTGCATATATTTTTAAAAACTAACAATCGTTTATTTAAAAGATTGGATGTAAAATATTGGTAACTTCCAACAGACCAGGAAGCAGATTTCTGATCTCCATCAGAAAACCGCACATCTCGCTGGAATCTGATGGGGATTTTTTTTAATATGCTGCTGGCTTAAATTAGGGGGTAAAAGGAGAAGCAGCGCAAGTGACGTTAAGACACTGTCGTCAGACAACATCACGGTAATTTATAGAAGGCTTCAGGTACTTCGAGATTCACTTCCATACAGAAACCCCATTCATATCTTCAATTACAACTTACAGAGTACATGTCAGACTTAATAATATTGCTTCAGCGATAGTTTCAAGGTGTTGCTTTATTGTATGTCTCGTTACCATGTCTTATGGTTGTGCTGTTCTTTTTTCATCTCGTTACAGGTGATGAAAACAGACTGATAATGTTTTGTCATTGTCTCCTTTCTATCTCATCTATGTTTTAAATTTTTCTCTTTTTTTTTTCTTTTCTTCTTCTGTTTTTCCTCTTCTGTTCTATTTACATTGCAGTGTCCATATAAACTGTAAAACTCCTGCATAATTATAATAAAGCAATTTATATGCATGAAACAAGTGTAGCGATATGGCGAATTGCCATACCGCTACACTATTAATAAATCTATTGTATGCTCTTTTTGGCATCAAGACAATTATTCTTGTGCCACATTGCCAGACAGGACACTACGAACCCCTCTGATGACATGGTCAAAAATGTTTTAATTGTGGCCACAGCGAAGTGGTATTTGTACGAAATACTACTTAGGTAGCCCGCGCACTAACTCATTGCACGATGGCGCCCGCAGTACTTGTCCAATATCAACAAATCTGCCCCTGTTTTCCAGGCTTATGTTACCTGTAATGACTTATCTTGGGCGGGCTGCTATGTAAACGGGCCTTTTAGTCCTTAAGTTTAGCTATGTAGGTTGTTGACACTACGCCTTTTCACCTAAAATGGCGTCTTGCCAACAAATATCCGTGACTACGGCGGAGAACCTGACTGGGTAAGCAGTCGGTCTACCAGTTGTAAAGGAATGATATTAATATTATTAATAAGTATTTCGTGCGCATGTTAAACTTATTGTGTGGCCACGAAATACTACTTTGTGCGCACGAAATACTACTTTGTGGCCACAATTAAAAATTTTTTTTTAACCATGTCATCAGAGGGGCTCCGTAGGACACTGAATGAAAAAAATAAAAAAGTTTAAATCAGGTTAATCAGCCAGCAGGTTGGTCCAGATCTGGCCCGCGGTCCGCTAATCCGTGAAGTAAAACCTGGCCTGAGGATAAACGGACTCAAAAAATACTGAATAATCTGACTCAACTTTATTTCTTTACCCCTCCAGCACACAATAATCATTTAACTAATTTCTACAGCCTAACCATGACCTTGACCATAAATCTAACCATTAATTCAGTCGTTTATTTCTATAGCACCAATTCATAACACATGTCATCTCAAGGCACTTTACAGATCACCAGATCATACAGTCACTACGGCTTCATATCTACCTCTAACCTGACGCATTGGTACCCAGGAGGACCAGGCATTGATCCCCAAGATGTGCAATGATTTATGGGAAATAAAATCCCAAGAATGTCAGAAACACACAGCAATCATAATTGAACTTTAGTTTTTCCTAGTTATGGATCCAGATCAAGCAAATGATAAAAGAAATACATCTAAAGCTGCTCAGCTGCTGACATTTTGAATTGAAAAAAGCTTCCTGGATCAAAACGAAACATCTTCAAACTTGGAACCAAAGTCCAATGGATTGTTTTTTTTTTTTTACTTTTTTGGAAAGATGTACTGCAGTTTTATGTTGGAGCCTTTGAGAGGGATGAGAACAGCAGGATGATGAATTCACTGGATTTCTTTTACGGACATAAAGCAATTTCTGGAGGTTTAAGTGGAAAAGAGGCTCTTTCTAGGAAGTTCAAATGCAGGGATGTATTTTTATCGTTTCATGTCAAAATCCTACCGAAGAGGCTACTGATGTCCTACGTCTCATGTTTCATTCACCAGCCATGTCATTGTCAAATGAAATTTGAAAATGATGCGTCACACCATGAGCTGCCGATCCTTGAGTCGTCTCCCATTTTCTCCTTTCATTCCTTCCTTTGAAGTGTCACTTTCCAGCTGAGAAGGCCACACAATTCAGTCTGCAAATGACATTCCAAGCTGGCCTGAGCCCAGTCCACCTCGCAGAATACAATAACCAGAGAAAGCGTCTGTTCTTATGAGGAGTTTAGAGCTTTTCCTTCAACTCAGGCCAAACATTTACATAGTAGTTCAATACAAAGAATAGGGTGGATAAGGTTTGTTTTAACAAATTAACAATATTTACAACCATAAAACCAGACTGTTACTCCTAATAGGAATGTGATATACTGAGGAGAACTGTCTGGTTTAAATGAAGACGTATGAAAGGTCATCAGTATGTAATGTCCATTGTCTGCCTGTTTATCCATCAGATATCCAACCAACTGATCCTAAAGAAAGTCAATGGATTTATAAACACCAATAAAGAAGTCTCCCTATCCCCCAGTGAAATTTTAAGGCGTTTAATATGCAGAACTAAATAACACAATCTATTTTCTCCATAAGCATTTTTTGGAGCAATTTATTTTCACACTTCATGAAAATCTGTGTCTCCAGGGGATCTTTTTTTTTAAGGAAAGTTGTTTTCTTAATCTTGGATTAGTTGTTGTTTTTTTTTTTTCTCGGTTTAGACATTTAATTATTGTTATATATTGTTGAATGCTTTTTTTCTACCTGATCCATGGAATCTGACTGAGACCATCCCAGCGACATTTATCTGCTGGGACCTTTTATCTAAGTACATTAATTTGATGGTAAAAATAAAATCACACATTTACAAAATAAAAACCATGAAATCGTGTGTCCCACAATTATTGGCACCCTTAACAATTCTGCTAAAAATGTAATGATTTCCTTTAAATGTATTTTTCTGTAGTGGCTAAAGTTGGCCAGGGAATCTGGAACCTTTTAATTAGTATTTCATGACTTCCTGTTTCTCTGGGGTATAAATATGACGTCACCCAGAGGCCTAAATCTCTTACCAATTAAACAGCATGGCAAAGACAAGAGAACACACAATTCAAATAAGGCAGATGTGCGTCAGCCTTCATAAGTCCGGCAATGGTTACAAGAAAATAGCCACTCACCTTAACTTGCCTGTATCTACCGTCAGAGGAATCATTAAGAAGTTTAAAACCACTGGAACAGCGAGAAACAAGGCTGGAAGAGCCCCAAGTTTATCTTGCCACAACGCACATTGAGGAGGATGGTAAGAGAAGTTAAAAAAAAGTCCTACGCCTTCTGTCACAGAATTGCAACAAAGAGTGGAATCTTGGAGTCACATAGTCTCCAAAACAACCATCAGACGCTCTCTACATGCCAACGAGCTGTTTGGACGGCATGCAAGGAAAAAGCCTTTTCTCACCAACACTCACAAAACGTAAACGTCTGGAGTTTGCTAAGCTGCACTGGAACTTCAACTGGAATCGTGTGCTTTGGTCAGATGAGACTAAGATTGAACTAAGATTTTTTGCCACCAACGCTCTAAGTCTAAGTATATCTATAGTTATGCTGCTATAGGCTTAGACATTCATTCAATCTCTATTCTCCCACTCTTAGTTCAATCTCTAACATTCTGCTCTCTCTGCTTTTTCTTATAGTAGATTCGCCTTCGTCTGTTGCTGTTTGGCTTCGTGACGCCATCCTGGAGCAGGAAATATCAGCCGTGCTGCTGCCATCAACACCTTTCTTTATAGATGTTCGAAAATAGGCCTGTTTTTCATTGTAGTCCCTGTTTCTCTGACTCTGACTAACTGGATGTGCTCTCTTCATCCTCTGACATGGGAGTTTTCTGGCACCGGAGCTCGCTCTGCCTGGCTGTGTGTTTCCTGGGACGGGCGCCGCCTTTTACAGCTGCTTTTTGTATCTCTGCTTCTGTCTCCTTGAACCCCAGTCGGCCTCAAAAGCAGATGGTCGCTCACCCTGAGTGTCCTATGGTTCTGCTGGAGGTTTCTTCCTGTTAAAGGGAGTTTTTCTTTTCCACTGTCGCTACAAGCATTGCCTTAGTGTGAGGGATTGCATTAGAGTCAATGAGTCGATGTAATCAACTGGTTTTCCTTAGATAGAAAACTTTGGAATCAATTTGACTGGATGATCTGGGTTGAACTGTGTAAAGTGCCTTGAGATTGACATGTGTTGTGAATTTCGGCCTATAGAAATAAACTGAATTGAAATTGAATTGAATTAAACAGCTCATATTAATGTTAATATTAAAGGAAATCCCAAGGAGAGGTTATTCTGATTCTCCTTTATCTCCATTGATGTTTCTGAAACTTTGACTGTTTGGGTTGTTGCTCTCCCTTCCTCATCGTTCTGCCTCCATCCTCCCTCTCCTTCATCTCTCAGCTCTGTGTCCTATTTGTGCTGCTGAGGCATCCGCCGTTTCCTTTGTGTGTTTTCTCAGAGGGGTGTCACTGGTTTGAAGTATTTGTACAGTTCGTGCAACCGTAGTATCTCCAGTGTCCTACCAGCTGGCAAACACAAACATGCAGGCACCCACCTTTCTGCTTCATCAAACCGAGTCAGAGTCCTGTTTTCATGCTGTGTGCTGGTTTTGTTTATGCCACCAGCAATTTAAGAAAAAGGCCTGTTTTTTTCTCTCTTTTTCTCACTGTGTTTTGTCTGAAAAAATTTACCTGATCCCTTGTCCCTGTACAGACCGAAATATGTGAGGCTCCAAACGCACTGCTAGCTCATGCTGCAGGTCCATAATTCATTATTTTCTTTTCTCAGAACTTTATTGTGCTTCCACGAACACAGAGGCCCTTTACTGCTTAGATCTGAGGCCACAGCTTTTAAACGGTGCTGCTATGAGCTACTTTGGCTGCTCCAGGTGGGTCTCAGCAGAACTGCATGTATGAACTGTTTACTGGGAAAGTCTTAAAATGTCAGCATCGACACGTTTGTGCCGAACTCTGTTTGCTCAAAGTCCCAAATTCAGAAATGACACAAAACCAAATCAAAGGGAAGGTCAGAGTTTTAAAACTAACTGATGTTACCGTGGGAACGGTAAGCAGCAGCAACACGCTTCATTAGCCTGACATCAGATTAGAATTGGATCCTTAAGGGTTGTGTTGGGTTTTCAACAGTCACCCTGAAAGGTCTCCGTGGCAACAGGTATTCACATGGATTACTGTAAACATTTAAAACACCAGCATGTAACGTGATGCAGGATTTAACGATGCTGGAGACTTGGTTCATATAAACTGACCTGCAGCTTATTATGCAGCAAACAGACTATTCCAGGCAATGAAATCCATGGAAGGGCTCGTTGGTTTTGTTTTTTAACCAGCATTAAAGTCGAGTCATCAAGGAATAATCAATAATCATTATCTATACCTAAAACTAATACATTTGTGGTGATTTAATGAATTTTGCGTAACTCAGTAAAAAGAAATTCAGGAAAAATTCAAAAAAATATCCTCTGGACTTGGTTTCCAAGATTTGAAGACGTTTTGCCACCTCTCCAGGAAGCTTTCTCAAGTAAAGTAAAGAAATAAATAAAACAATTTTCATTGTGATAACTGAGTCAGGGAACAAATATAGTAACACCTCACTCCTAAAACATCAATTCTAAAATATTCATAATTCAAACTTCTGAAAGACTTACCTGTGTTTCTCCCACAGAGTATCAGTGATTGGGTGGTGCCCCGCCCCCCCTCCTGCAGCATCCATGAGCCGCAGATCCTAGCAGCTCCACTTTAGTTACAGTTTATTTCTGTTTTTATTTTTAAAAACGTTTTTTACTTTCCTACTGACTGTCTCAGCTTGAATACTGGGTCCATCTGTCCTGTTTTATGACACTTCTTCCAAATGTTGGCTACATATTACGTGTTTTTTCTCTGGCCAGATGTTCGATGGCAAATCCTCCCTCTTCAAGTTGGCAATTCAACGACGAACCCAACCGTGGTTGGATCAGGAATCGGGAAGGGTGAAATAACTCTTTTCTTTTTCACTTTTACCACGATGTATTCCAGCATCCAGCTGCCATGCAAGTGGGCATTGTCAGTTTCACTATAGCTCTGAGTGAATTTCAATGGTGAAGTCCTCTGGAAATCTTCAGGTAATTGTTTGTTGATTGCAGATGTCCTTCAGTAGTTCCAGATTGATTTTGCTTGTAAAGCTTGAGGAGAGAATGGCTGCTTAGGCTTACACACGCACCGTGGACGTCACTGCTGGTTTTTATGCTTATAGCTAATCTCAAACCTCTAAATTCTTAATTTTTTAACATGAATAAAGTGATACACGCCGGTCGAGGTAGTTTTAAGTATCTTTATCGTACAAAGCTAAAGGGATAAACACAAACCATGCGTACTGACTATAGGTATGCTGGTCGGAAAGAACACTGGAAGATGTCAGGAGTGAGTTGACAATATATTTGGGCAAAAACGGCCGGTCGTTGACTCAGTGAAAATGATTGTTTTTAAATTCATTAAAATATATTAGTTTTAGGTATAGATAATGATCCATGTATCATTCCTTGCTGACCGGATTTTCCTTTAAAGGAGTGAAAAGTTTAATGGTAAACAGAAAGCTAAAGCACCTCAGCTGCTCTCTATAGCCAAAAACTTCCCGCTGATTATGAACTGGTCCACGTTTGACCTTGAGGGAGAAAAAGAGAAAAACTTCAGCCCTTTTTCTTCAAACAGCTGGACAGGATTGGCTCCATTCAGAAGGACTGTGAATGGCAGGTAAATAGACATTGATTGTCGATAATTGTCACTGTGCTCTTTGGATTTGCGCCGGCTTCCAAAAAGGGCAGATGCTATCTGGGTCCTGACCATCGGCCGGAGCTAAATGGAGAGACGCCGATATCTCACTCTGACTGGAGACAGAAGGGAGCGGATTGACGGATGTCTGGTCCTGGGCCTTTTGTGTCCTCGTGGGTCACTACGCCTCACCCATACAGTCTGCCGGCCGTCTCTTTGTTGTAAATAAAGTTCTGTGCTTCGCAAACCACAGTGCCGAGGTTTCAGCCGCAGACAAAGGGCTAAGAAACAGTGAAATGTAATTACTGCTGCAAATGACCTGTAAAGGGCAACAACACAGAGAGAAGAATGACTCTGGATGTAGATAATGTGCATCTAATTGGTTGCTATTGTTCTGTGGTCAGCGTAAATGACTCCGTCACGCTAGAGCTGTAGTTTTCAGGGGTCCGTTTATAACCCGCCGCGCTAGTAAACATGCATCCAGTGAACTGAGCTGAACTATTATTTCAGCAAAGCAACCCTAAACTATGAGTGTGTCATTGAAGCAAATAACACATGCGACTGGTTAATGTGCTGATAAATGCCAGAGCCTGGGGGACAGCGTGCAGCCAGGACAAACACTCACGCCTCAGCCCATCCAATGAACCCCAGAGCCGTGAATAGAAGCTGAAAATTCATCCCCCTCTGTCACGCTTGTTTTGGCCCCACGTCCCCTACACTCAACCTGAGAGAAATGACAAAATCAGGGAACGAAATAGACTCAGATCCTGAGTGGAAGCGACTTGGAGATTGATTCAGTTGTTTTCTCCGACGGTGGAGGGAAAGAGGCAGAGGCCAAAGAAAAGATAGTGAGATTTAAAAGCACGGAGAAATGGAAGAGCGAGCAGCGAGGATAGAGACGCGGAGCGACGAGAGGGCAAAAAGCAAAGCGTCGGAGGAGGAACAATGAGATGGTGTGATGATAACAGCAATCAGTGAGGAGCAGAGGGAGTCGGAGGAGAGATAGGAGCAGAGGATGGAGAGCTGAGGGGAGCGCAGAGAGACAATATGGTGGCCAGGAGGGTTCCAAGGTTATATTGTCATGATGAAGCTAACGTCACCTCAGCTGCGGCGTGGAAAACAAAAACACACAGACCTGATGTGGAGCCTTTTAACCATAACAGCAGAGGAGGAGGAGAGGAGATACAAGGCAGGAAATCTTCAGCGTCTCTCCATTGTAAGACCTCTTCAGCTCATAGACCATCGTCCACAGGTGGCAGACTTACTTCTGCTTCTTTTTAAGCTCTCCCTTGTTTCCTGTGTTGGAAAAAAACAAAAAAAACAACAACCCTAAATGCTGAGTTCCTGGAGTTTTGCGTAGCAAACACATCTGGAGACTCTGTGGTCTAAAGACTAAAGGCAGGATTAACATTTTAACTCTGTTAACCTTTTAAAAGCCCGATCAGAATAAAACAAAACAGAAAATTACTTTTTTTTTTTTTTTTTTTGAATTCTATATTTGGCCTTTTAACAAAATATGTAAGAAGAAAAAACAGAAATAATTTTTTATATTAATAATTTATTACTTTAGATAAGTCAAGATTATTTTTTGTGTAGTCTTCTACTGGCTGTTATCAGGTACATCTGTATTGACGCACAATAGCCAATTTTTGAGCAAAGTTTTTTACCATTAAATTATGCAAAAAAGGTGTCAGGCCTTAAAACATTTCAGAAACAGTATGTATCAAATACGGTCCATTTGGCATTACAGGGTTAAAATGACTAAGCAGAGTTAGCAAAAGGGAAATCTGGGGCAAAAGACATGCAGGGGGCCCATTTGAAAATCGACAACACATAGAACAGACCCATTATACAGATACAGAAATTTTAATAGAATAGATATCCATTATTTGTTCTACCTTTTTGTCTCTATCTTCTCATCCCTTTTCTTGCTGTTTTCCTTTCTATGTTTTCTTCTGTCCCTTTTTTTCTATTGGCAAGGTGCTCAACTGGCTTTCATGCTGTCTCACAAGGAATAAAAGATTTTTTCCAATCACTAAGCCCATTCTAACTAAGCTGATTGCTCCTTCTTTTGTTTCCAAAAAGGCCAAAGTAAATAACCCAATCCTTCTTTTCACTGTAAACAAGCCATGATCTGCTTTTCTGTTCTCCATTTTTCATTTGGATGAAATAATAGCTGCATGAATCATGACAGCAGACAAGAATATAGGGGAGGCAGGAAGCGAGGGTTACCAATCTACTAAGCTCTGGAGAGCAGAGTTAAGCTGCTTGCTCAGATATTTGTCACGTTCAAATCTACAGCAGAAAAAGCACACTAGATTTGGTGCTTTAGGTACTGCAGCTAAAGGGGGTCTGAAAAGCACGCTAAATATAGATGAAAAAAACACCAAGATGGCAACCCGGCTTTTCACACCGTTTGTTTCTAAAATGGTTTGCTGCTGTCTGTTTGGACCTTTTCTGAACATGTACGAAAGCAAATGGACTGATTCAATATGGTGGACACTGAAGGGGGGGGCTGAAACACACTTAATATTATAAGCATTCTGATGATTGATTTTTATCAAAAACATAATTAATGTGCACAAATTAGAAATAGCTTTAATAACCATACTGGTAAACAGAGTTTTATGGGGCCCTAGCCAACTGCTTAGTTTTACCTAATGGTAAATCCGCCCCTGAAAACAAGCACTGTTTAATAAACAGAAATTGACTGTAAGATTTCCCTGTAAAACTATCTACAGGTTGTGATTCATTTAAACTAAATGTTTCTGCACACAATGATGTTTTTCAGCAGTTTGTTTCACATTTAAACCGTTTTATACACACCCTCCTCACATGGAGTAAGTTAACACAGGAGGGATTTCTGCACGTGTCCCTCAAGTCTTTCAGCACATTAATATTTCATTGGGCGTACAAAACAACGTTACACAGTCTGAAGTCGCTCATCTTTTAAACATTCTGTTCAACACACCTGAAGCGGGTCTTTCCAGGTTTTCTTCTCATTACTCCTCCATCCAAACACTCGCATGCAGCGTGGACATGCGCTGCCTCTGTTTTGGCTGGAGAAGATGCACTGAAGCATGAAACATGGTGGTTGAGCCGCCAGGGACAGATTCTCAGAGGAAATGTTACGGCTTCGTCCTGCAGAGAGGAGAAAAAAAAAGAAAATCAGCTAAACCAAGTTAAACAGCAAAAACCTGACAGAAAGAATAAACGTGAGAGATCACACCAGTACTCCAAAGAAGATAAATGTGAAATATGCTGTCCAGAAATGAAGCTTTAAAAACATTAATAATTAGAGAAACTTTGCTGCTTTTTCAAAATGTTCTTTCATAGTTTTTCTACTTTGTGCCAATATATTTTATATACTTGTTTTTTCTAATGTTATTTTTCTAATTTTTTACTCAGATTAAATTAACAAACTGTATTCTTTGAGTGAATTCGAATTCATGGGCTAATGACACAGTCTACCTGGACTGGATCCTTCAAAATCAGTGAAAATAAGGAGACTGGAAGAGTTTTGGCTGTGAATTCAAACAGGTCTAGTGACAGTTGATACACAAAGCAGGAAAATAATTAATACCAAACTTTTCAAAACAGTTTAATTTTATGTGTTTTTTAATTTTTTTATTGTAAAGTAAGCAAAGACTAAGCTCATGAGATTACAGAGTTCCAACCACCGGGAGCATGAACACATAAAAGCAAATGTAATGATAGAAACCTTAGTCAGTTAAATAACCTGCTGCTGTCATTCTGCACATCTCTGATGTTGCTGCTATTTATCAAATATCCATTACTGTCAGAAAATGTCCATAGCTGCATATTGGTTATTAATTCTCCAGATTTATTCAAGTTTTTTATATTGTTAAAACATTTTACAGTATTTTATTTGTTTATCTTTTAACTCTTCACTATTATGTTATTCTTATACATTTTTTCTAAGGTTCACATTTAAGTGACCATTTTGTAAACAGCAGAATTTTCCCATTGTGGGACAATAAAATGATTTTCTATTCTATTCTATAAAAGGGGTAAAATGATGTACGAAAATCTAAACAATGTATGTATAAAAACTATATCAGCAAAATCTCTTATATTCAACAACAAAAAAATACTTAGATAAGCAAATTGTGCAAAATAACGAATAAAAAATTTAATATCCTATCAGATTTATAGTCCCCCCTCTGCAGTTATATACTAGATCATCAGTCTTTAAATTACAGCCAAACCCATTTACACAGTAACAGATAAAACCCTTTAGATAAACCTGAAACATTACCTGCCACATATCTGAATCAATTACCATCTAAAACAATAACATTTGCTGTATTCATCTCAGAAGGAACTATTCACTGACTTGTATTATATTAAACTGAACTTCCAATATTCACCACTGTTTGGCTCCAAGTATCGTCTTTAACTCTGATCATGAAACAGCCGGCTTGCTTGGACTGGCAATGAATTCTGGGATATCCAAGGATACGTAGGATACACCGGACCCGTCCTTCAAATCAGGCAAAAAGAAGTACAAAGATTGATGTTTAAAAATGAATCTTAGGGGATCAGCAAAGGAAAGTGGAGACATTTTAAATGGCTATTACTGTAAAGCAAAAGATGAAGTTGCTTCCAAACTTGCTGCTAATTAACTTTTAATACAGAGTTTGTTAACGTATTAACTAAAGGTTACTGATGGCGGTTAAATGGATTAAGAAAAAATGCAAAAGTTAGTTAGTCAGTTGGTTACTTAGTTAGTCACAGTATGGCTCCACAGTTTAAGTACTAATGAACAGAGCAGACTCATCTTCAGAGGTAGAGACTGAAGGTAGAGATGGTGCAGGATCCTCCGACAATGAAGGATTACAGGAGTACCTTCTAATAGCTCCGAACCAGGAAATCAGAGTGATGCTCTGTGGGAATCCGTTCCAGTTTAACACTTTGTTCATATACAGTGGGGAGAACAAGTATTTGATACTGTTGATTTTTCAGGTTTTCCCACTTGCAAAGCTTGTAGAAGACTGTAATTTTTATCATAGGTACTCTTCAACTGTTAGTGATGGAATCTAAAACAAAAATCCAGAAAAATACAATGTATGATTTTTAAATAATTAATTTCCATTTTTTTGTGTGTATATTTCAGGCAACCTTTCAAATTATAAAAATGACAGAAACCCTTTTATACAAGGTTATGCATAGAGATGAGAAGAAGATGAAAGGAAACTCTGGGAGTGGCGGCCTAGTGATTAGGGCACACAGCTTGGAATCCTGAGGTTCTGAGTTCATAACCCACTCCCACAGACTGCCACTCTGGGTCTATGAGCAAGACCCTTCACCCCTGATTGCTCCCCAAGGGCGCCGCACAATGGCAGCCCACTGCTGCCCAAAGAATGGGTTAAATGCAGAGGTAAATTTCTCCAATGTGAGATCAGGAAAGTTCAATTATTATTATTAAATGTGCTTAAAACTTAAGATAAACCCTATAGAGTATACATATCATCAATAATATTGAAGTTTATGAATAAATCTTATTAAATTGAACCTTAAGACACCTAGCAGAGGCACACAGTGGAGGAAGAAGCTCTGGAGGTCAGAAGCTGTGAAAGGACAAAGTCTCATGACCCACAGCCTCAGAGTTCTGCCTTTGTGAGGACATCATCCTAACAACCAGGGAAGAATATGTTAATTTTAATCATTAATCAGGAAATAAAGCAGCTGGAATCAATCCTGTTACAGCTCAGATCAACATGGCTGTTGATTTCAGCTTTTTAGATTGATCTGCCCTGCTTCTGCAGTTAGCTGCAAGGAATGAAACAACACAACATTAATGATTCATAATCATATTAATATCGTAATGTAGAGCTGGAAATGCCCACCATGGATAAATAACAGCATGTCAATTAGAGCTGGTGACATTTGTATTTCTGAAACATTAAACAGAGGTGTCAGCGTGACAACAGTGTATTTAATGATGTATGCAAAGAAACAAAGAAGTTTAGATGTGAGAGGAAATATATTAAAAAAAATCATCTTTCATTAGTTATTTTAGAAATCAGATACGGTTTGATGCAGCTTTCCAGCAAAACGAAGAGAAACTGAAACATACGAGCAGAAACAGACTCAGATTGTTCTCTAACCTTTGTTGGGCATATTTTTAGCCGGGTTGTGGATTTTGTCCCAGTTTATTGTATAATAATAACTGGTAAGCCACAGGGACCAGGAGGAACAGAGCTGTGGAGATAAAAAATAGATTTTAATGAAGCTGGCAGGAATACGGGATTAACGCGTTTGGGCTCATTTAATCATTTTTTTAAAGGGTCCTTCACTATTTTCTCACAAATGTACAAAACATCCTTTTTTAACCCAGACTTTTATTACTTAGGCATGGAACCTAAGTGCATAGAGGGCTGTTATTTGATGAAACACATTTAAACAAACTACACTGGAAAAACAATCTAGAAATAAGTAAAAATTTCTTAAGTTAAGTGTATTTACCCTTAATTTGAGTAGGTAAATGACATAGTTTGCCAATGGAATTGGATGTTTTTACTCTTAAAATAAGATAATTAGATAACATGCAATTAAAATAAGACAAGATGTCTCTTTCACCTCCTCAATCAAGAATAAATGTACTTATTTTAAGAAAAAATTGACTTTTTTTTCCAGAGGAGTTCATAAGAACAAAGTAAAAAAAACAAATCAACTTTCTTTCTCTCTACAGGGTTTTTGAGCTGTGATGTTGTTAAAAATCCAAATAGCATCGTACCATTTCTGCTCTCTTGACTTAATTAGGACCTTTCGGAACAACCAGGAAGACAAACGCAGGGATAGACGTCCTGAAAGCTGAAAACCAGCATCTATGGGAAGAGAAGAGGGACAAACAGAGGGCATTGACCCTCTGTCACAATCTTAGACCCAATATTCAAGCAGACAGATGTGGAAAGTTTCAAACAAGCCTTTATTTAAGCAGTAAGCGTAGTGCTGCTCTCCAGCTGGGGCGGATAAACCGGTCCTTCTGTAGGAATAGAAACTCAGGTCAGCGACTAAGAATTAAAGACTGACAACGACTAAGAGCCATAGTCAATGAACTGTTTCAGAGTTCAGTCCGATCACAGAGGAAGGAGATGAATCTGAGAGGAAGATTGTTCATCGCTTGCGGAGGGTGCCGCCCCCCAGAGCTCCAAGTGATGAGCAGAGCTGATGCCAGGGGGAGCAATGGGGTCCTGAAGGGAATATCCTGAGCCGGAGTCAAACACTGGAAAAACGATCTAGAAATATATAAAAATGTCTTAAATTAAGTGTATTTACCCTTAATATGAGTAGGTAAATTAAATGATCTGCCAATGGAATGAATATTTTTACTCTCAAAATAGGATAATTAAAAAAATGCACTTGAAATAAGACCACACAATTGTATTTTACTTAATTTAAATGTAAATTGTCTTGTTCTATTGGCAAAATGTCATTTTTACCTCCTCGATTCAAGAACAAATGCACTTATTTTAAGAAAAAATTACTTATGTAGATTTTGATTTTTTCCAGTGAAGGAGAACCAGGTTTGCAGACCAGAACATCAGAGAGCAGAGGAGGTGCTGAAGGAGAATCCAAGACGAGGTCAAAGGAACAGTCAAAGTTCGGTAAGCTGGTAGAATCCAAGAATCCGTCCAGAACTAACAAGACTAACATAGCAGGACAGCGGCAAAGCGAACTGGGGATCCACAGGACAGAAACAGGTCACAGTCAGAAAATCAGAACAATAATCTGAACGCTAGAGTTACTCTCACCGAACAGCTCGAATAATCTGGCAGCAAAAACTGGGAACAGGAACAGGTGGATCTGATGAGAGTTAATGAGCCTAGCGTGGAGCAAAGCAGATGAGTGAAAAAGGAGGAAAAACCCAGCTTATGGAGCCAAGATCATTTCAGCCACAGGAACAGCACAGTCACACAGTTTAAACTTTGGTTGCCGTTACCAAGTCTTAGGCAAGAACAGATGCCATTGGCTGTCCTTAAAAATCACTAAATGACATCATCAACCATTTTTCACATCTGGTAATGTTTTAATGTGACTGTAAGTGGGAGGTCAGAGTCTGCCACAGATTCAGCTTTATCAAACTGTGGAGCTGCTTCTGTTTCACCCTGAACTACGAAACATGAGCCATGCCTCTGCTACAGCACAGATCAGCGCTGCCTGGCCACACTAACATTTCAGCAAAGATTTGAATATAGGGCCATCCCCCTGCTTTTTTCTTTTCATTTTAATAGATGCCAAAGCATGCAGATGAATTCCCGCAGTCAGAAGGAGTTTGAAGTAATTCATAGATTTTTTTTGTCATTAAAACACGTGTAAAGCATCTCTAAGGAGCCATTGCCACGCAGCATTTACTCCTCTGGGATTTAAACATCTTTTTAGGATCCTCCATCCTAGACGCTGGAGCTTATTTTACCCTGTGTCCAGATAACGCTGCGGAATTCATTTAATCAATATTTCCACTTAGAAATGCATTTGAAGGTAAACCCAGAGAAATGGGTGAGTTAGGCTGAATGTTGCGTTTGCAAAGAAAAATATCAACCATTGTTTTGATTTCAGGTTGAGAGATTACTCTGATGAAATGTTTTAGAAACTAAAACAAACATGATCAGCAGCCTTTAAAAATAAACACTCTCCCTGCAGCAGAGGGCCCATCCAGAAGGTCCCACAGATGTTAAAGCGATTTGCAAACTTTTTTTGCATGTGTGCCTTGATGAATATGCAGATCGATTCTAATGACCAAACCTCAAAGATTTAAAGGTGAAGGACGTCTAAATAAAATACGTAGCACCCTACAGGTGCCTGGAAGTGATCGCAGCCACAGTTTAACACCACATTTCAAAGTTGGGACCAAACACAAAACCAAAATCTCTGCTGTCACTGTTGCCAATAGGTGTAAAATAAAATATGATGTGCATGTAAACATATTTGGACTGATACAAGAACAGTAGCATAATATTAGTGCAGACAGAACATTAAAGCAGCAGGGAGCAATCAATCTTTTTTGCTTTTAAACCAAAAACACCATGACTGACTGAGACATTGCAGCCTGCAGAATATGTGGGTATTCAGTGGTAAACAGCCTTGATTTTGTTGTGGTGTGTAAACAAAATAAAATTTAAATAATAGATTATAAGAATATACTTAAAATACCAGGAAAGCTACTCCCTTTATCCGTGTTGCTTTAACAGCATTATTCACCTGGATGTAAGAGCAGCAGACAAATTTAAATGAAAACGAAACCAAAGTGGTTCAATTCAGTTTATGTCTATAGCGCCAATTCAACACCTGTCATCTCAAGGTACTTTACAGTTCACCACAACAAATTGATCCAAAGTTTTTTTATGTCTTTAAATAGGAAGAAATGTCCAGCAGAACCAGGCTCAGGTTGGGGCAAAGAGACCCTAAGAGGCGAGGCCAAGAGACCCAGAGAGGCAAGGCCAAGAGACCCAGGCCGTTTCTCAATATGCGTTCTTGAGCGTTCTCGTGTGCTCGTTTATTTGTGATACGTCATCAGCCTCAGCCCGAAGACTGTTCCAATTGCAGAGAACTTAAGATCGAGAACGCACCAAAGCCATGGATGTTGTTCTCGCCCCGCCCTCTTTATCGAGTATGCATCAGAGCAGACTTGTCTGTTCTTGAGATTGACAGCTGTCCCAGCATGCACTGGCGGCAGCAGCAGCTTTCAATGGAGCGCTCCATTGAAAGTTAAAAGTTCTCTTTTCTGTTGCTGTTGTTCAATAAAAGTATGTTTCAAGATTATTTGAGGTGAGAATATAATACTTTAAAGCGTCACTATATGGCCCATTTACTGATTTAATGCGTAATTTAAAAAACGATTTCCTAAGTTGAGAGGACCGCGGCAACCAGCGGAGCTCCAAAGCTAACTGCAGCCAGGACTAACCGCAACCTGTCTATAGCAACCCTCTCTCAGCACAGCCGTGTGTGAAGGACCGCTTGCTATGATGGCAATTTTTTTTTGTTTAATGTTAATTTGATTTGTGTTTATCTGACTGTGTTCATTATTATTACCCCATTAGATGAAAAAAGTCAGAATTTATTATTAAAAGAGACTATAAATAACAGGAGGTGAAATGCAGCTCTAGAAGAGCTAAGTGTGTGGTGACGTCACGAGTACGCTTCTGTTCCAATTCACCCAAATCTATGCTGTGTGCGGGCATTCTCGCCAAATCCAGATTGGCCAAGACTGGACTTGGCCAAGAGACCTAAAAAGGCGAGCCAAATGACCCAAAGAGGCAAGGCATAGAGACCCAAAGTGGCAGGGCCAAGAGACCCAGATAAGTGGGGCCAAGAGACCCAAAGTGGCGAGGCCAGGAGATCTAAAGAGAAGGGGCCAAGAGACCCAAAGTGGTGAGGCCAGGAGATCTAAAGAGAAGGGGCCAAGAGACCCAGAGAAGCGGTGCCAAGAGACCCAAAGTGGCGGGGCCAGGAGATCCAAAGAAAAAGGGCCAAGAGACCCAAAGTGCCGGGGCCAAGAGACCCAGATAAGCGGGGCCAAGAGACCCAAAGTGGCGAGGCCAGGAGATCTAAAGAGAAGGGGCCAAGAGACCCAGATAAGCGGGGCAAAGAGACCCAAAGTGCCGGGGCCAAGAGACCCAAAGTGCCGGGGCCAAGAGGCCCAGATAAGCGGGGCAAAGAGACCCAAAGTGCCGGGGCCAAGAGACCCAAAGTGCCGGGGCCAAGAGGCCCAGAGAAGCGGGGCCAAGAGACCCAAAGTGCCGGGGCCAAGAGGCCCAGAGAAGCGGGGCCAAGAGACCCAAAGTGGCGAGGCCAGGAGATCTAAAGAGAAGGGGCCAAGAGACCCAGATAAGCGGGGCAAAGAGACCCAAAGTGCCGGGGCCAAGAGACCCAAAGTGCCGGGGCCAAGAGGCCCAGATAAGCGGGGCAAAGAGACCCAAAGTGCCGGGGCCAAGAGACCCAAAGTGCCGGGGCCAAGAGGCCCAGAGAAGCGGGGCCAAGAGACCCAAAGTGGCAGGGCCAGGAGATCCAAAGAGAAAGGGCCAAGAGAACCAAAGTGCCGGGGCCAAGAGACCCAGAGAAGTGGGGCCAAGAGACCCAAAGTGGCGGGGCCAGGAGATCCAAAGAGAAAGGGCCAAGATACCCAAAGTGACGGTGTCAACAAACTTAAAGAGATGGGACCAAGAGACCCTGAGAGAGGCCAAGATCAGGGATGTGGTTCAGTGTCAGCTAGTTTAGCATTCTGAAACATGGTGAGTGAAGCTGGGCTCACGCTGACAGGTGGGCTGTGCTAAAATAAACCACTCACACTGAACAGCTGGTCTGCAGGAAACTGCTAAGAAATAAAATTAATGTGGGGGATTATGCTCTTTGCTGGAGTTTTAGGGCAAAACTCATTATCTTTGCACATAAACATCTCTGTTCATCCTCCAGCAGCCCCTCTGTCTCCTTCTGTTTTGCCTACATTAGTGTGTTGCATAGGCTGGTGGTTTGAATTATTCTTAAATAATTAATAATAATTTCTGGCACTCAACGTGGGACCGCTGCGACATCCAGCAAAGATCAAAACATTGTGCAATTTTCTGCGGTCACACGGCGAGGGTAACCGAACCCACAACCGCGGCTGATGTGCTGCAGCAAAGCTTTACTGTATTCAGTGTGAGCAGCGTTAGCAGATAGTCGATGGTTGTTGCGTCACTAATAGATCTTTTGAGGTCAGTATTCTTCACTTAAAGCTCCCAAACCTCATCAGCAGAGGTTCTATTGGACCAGAGGCGGATCAGTTGGAGACGCTGACTCAGTGATGTCTGGAGTCAGTGCTGCTGAGGCAGTGGAGGACAGGGTGACTCACTACAGGAAAATAAATATTTGTTCTGCTTTCATTCTTACTCCTCCGTTTTCTCACTCCTTTTTTAAATATCTTTACTTATTGTCTCATCTTCATCTCCTTCCCCTTTTTAGTATTTTTTATTTAACAGGTTTGGTTATCCAGAGTTCCATAAACAATGTAGTATCTCTACCTTTAATGTTTATGGTGCTTAACATTAGTACTACAAAGTGAAAGATAATAAAAAGAACCCTCAGGCTCAACTTTAAATACTTTAGCTCTCTGTAACATTTCAATTCAATTCAGTTTATTTATATAGCGCCAATTCATAACACATGTCACTGTACAGTTCACCAGATCATACAGTCAACCTTTATGTTTTCCTACCCAGGTATGAAAAACCAAACCCTGTTTGGGTTTAAGTTCAGATCCAACTGTCAGTAGTAATCAAAATAACCACAAGTTTCACTAAATCTATATAATTTTTTACTTATTGATAACACAAAAACACTTCAATATTACTTTAAACAGAATTTACCAGTGAAATACAATGAGGTGTTTATGCATCCATATTATACATTAACTTTTTAAATTAAAGAAAATATAAAAAAACAATGTTTTTCCATTACAGTAGATTTAAAACTCTAAAGTGTTCGTAGAAGTAGAGAACAACAATCTTTCAGTTTGGTATATAGACAATTTCCTGATCATATCTTTTATAAAACACCTGAACTGACCATTAGTTATTCTATAGCACATATCAAGGATCTGTATTTATTTTTGATTATTTTCATGGTGGTCCACAGCAGCAGGTTGAGCCAAACATCCTCTAAATGTTCAGGGTCATCTTTGAGCACCATTCCACTTTTCTTTCACCAGTTCACGCAGTTCTTCCAGCAGTCCACACTTTCTCTACTCTCTTTTCCCATCATCTTCTCCTTCTTTCCCATTGCTATCGGCTTGCCACAGGTTGCATCTGCTGTGTCACAAAGTAGCAGCAGCAACAACAGGAACTGACAGCAGCTCATTGGATCATTTGTATCACGTGTAGCCTGGTGCAGGGGCCGCTACGGAGGGCTTTATCGTATTAACAGGAGGAGCGTAGCAAGTTAAATCAGGTTGGGTCCAGATTAGCCAGCAGATCGCGGACCACGGTTCGGTAATCCGTGACCTCTGAGCTAGCAGTTAAAGTTAAGCCTATGGCAGAAATCAGACAGTTCGCTCAGCCACTTTATGACTAAAGGAAATCTAAAGCTGGCTGTTTCTATAGTTTCAGTTCAGTTTCTATAAGGTCTGTATTGCACTTTCCCCCTTACCTGATCTAAGGTGGAAGTCTCCAAAAACCCTGACAGCTTTGACAAAGATGTTGTTAACAGCCACAAGTCTGGTACTGTCAGGTTCCTTCCTCCATGTCTGGAAATTCACGCCACAATCTCTATTCTGAGCATTAGCTAGCCAATAGCAGCCCAACTGGATCCTAGTAACATTAATTACTGCTCTGGCAAATGGCTGGTGACCCTCTTGTCCCCCCTCTCTGACCATGATGGCCTCTCAAACAAAACCTTAGCATTAAGCTAAGCTATATGCAGACGCTTCCTGCTAAGGAGGTCTTTTGGAATGCAGGGGGCACTCCTAAAATCCTTCTATGACTCTGTTGTGGCATCAGCCATCTTCTATGGAGCTGTCTATTGGAGCAGTGGCTTATCTGTAGCTGAGATTAAGCGGCTGGATCAGCTGATCAGGAAGACCAGCTCTGTGATTGGATGCCCTTTGGACTCGATGCAGGAGGTGGGAAACAGACCGATCCTAACTAAATGAACATCTCTGTTGGATAATGTCTCCCACCTCTTGCATGAAGTTGTTAACTGAATTGGAGAGCTCCTTCAGTGACAGACTGCTGCACCTTAAATGCACCAGGGAGCGTTATCACAGATCCTTCACTCCCAGCAGCTGGAAGACTCCTATAAAAAGCACTGTTCCCAACAACCTCAATAAGTTGATACATTCATGCTGATTTTTTACAGTTTCCACCTGTTAGGATAATTACCATTAATGGTGTGTGAGTTTATTACACCCTAATATTAGCTGCCTGTTGTGTGTCCCCAGTAGTTTATATTTAATTAGGCCAGTTCCTCTGTCTGGCTATATACCTTTATAATCTTCTTTCTGTTTGTGGCAAACAAAGATTTGGTAATGGAATGAGAGCGGTGTCCTTCAGCTAAGAACAAAAGGTAATATTGTGATAAGGCCATGGCCATAAACCATGGATGTCTCCTCATCTGCAAACGTGTATGATGTAACGATGGGATGATGTGTGCTAGACTGGAGTATAAAATGCTTCTCTACCTGTTAATCAGTAGCCTGGGTGCCATTCCGAACTTGAGTCCCGCCCACAAAAGTTTGAGGCGGGTCGGGAAGTTCGATCTGGCTCTGCTCTCTTATATAGTAATACGCAGTATTATCGCCCACTTTCTCTTGGCTTAACCAATCAAATTATCAGGGCGGGCTTTATACGATGATGGACAGATGACCAACAGTAACGTAATCAACCCACTTGCGTGACCAAAGCGCGCTCAGGTGACAACAATAATGGCTGCCACTGGAGAGATTGAGGTGAGTAGATTCTGCTATTAGGTCTGTTCACAGAAGATGCTTTCGAGCCACAAAATAAATTTTAAAAGAGGAACAGAAAGCGCCAATCATGTCTCATCTGCCTTATTATGAAACATTGAAACTGCACGCTTTGGATTTTTTGTGGGACAACAACTAATATGCCTCAGCACTAACATACATCCGCCACACCGTTGCTCTTACATTGGTTGTAGGTCTATCCAATTGGAGCGTAGAGGCATTTTATTTTCCTGGTTTGTTCAAAAGCACTCCCCATAATCACAGCTCTATGGAGCAGTATCAGACCTCATATTCTGACTAGAATTGGAGTAGGACCACGCCGTCAGGCTAGTTAATCAGGGCCACTTCCCGAGAAGTGAAGTGAGCCAAGTTGGTAAGCAACTGCCTTCTGTAACCCCGAGCAACTTCTCTGATCACGAGTAAAGTTACAATTTCTATCATAATGTGTTGTCATGTCTCATGGTTATTTTGATACATATGTATTATTATGAAGTGTTATTTAAAGAGTTTTTCCCGGGGGATCTATTTTCAGGAAAAAGAATCGGTGAGAGAAAGCTTCGAGCTGGAAACACAGAGAATTCTTTTAACATACATTAGTCAGTTAAATAACATGCTGCTGTCATTTTGCACATCTCTGATGTTGCTGTAATCTTCAAATATCCATTACTCTAAAGTCTGTCACTGAAGGAGCTCTCCAGTAAAAATGTCCATAGCTGGATATTGGTTATTTATTCTCCATGTGCACAGTTTTATATTGTTAAAACACTTTACAGTACAGTATTTTATTCTTTATCTTTTAACTTTTCACTATCATGTTATTCTTATACATTTTTCGAAGGTCCATATTTGTCTGACCATTTTTTTGCTATAATCTCTTTGCTGCTGTAAACACCAGAACTTCCACATTTTGGGACAATAAAGGAATTTTTCACACTATTTCTATTTCTATTCTATTCTATTCTACTCTATGACAACTGGAAAGTTCAGAAATATTTACCAGAGTTTCAACAGCAGTTAAATTTCCCTTATAAATGATAAAATATGAAAACTGGTCCTTTGCCACATGTCTCTCCCCCTCTCTTATACCCAATTCCTCTCAACCTACTGTCAGAAAAACGAGCCACTAGGACCGTAAAAACTCACAAAGAAAAAGCTTCCTTTTAACCTATTTATGCGTTCGAATCTATTTATTGATCATAAAGCATGAACCGTTTGAATTAAAAAGGTCAAAATCGAAGGGGTTATATTCAGGATTTGAGACGATCGTCCTCCTTTTCCCCCTGATCAGATGTTATTGCAGAGTGTTAGATATAAAATGGAGGAGATGTAGTTGAAGGAACAACATTTAACTCAGGCAAACCACTAGACATGAGCCCACCATGTGTGGGACTCACTGCCGCTTGATGCTGAGGGCTGCTGGGACCCTCCTGAGGTGCTTGAACAGAAGCTCCTTGCCACCAGATTCTGCCTTAAAGCATTTTAATTATGCTCACAGCATAATGCGTGTGCATGGGGGGAGGGTGGGCTCAGAAATATATTTAGATTTAAAATAGTCCCTGTTGTCCTCTATTGTCTCTGATGCTTTCATGATTGTGGTGGGGAGTAGTCAGTAATTAGTCCGCCCACTCAATCTGGTACATTTGCTCCTCTTCATTCTTATCATAACAGTTGGTTTCCTCAGTAGTTCTTTCTTAATCCACAGGTGCTTTTGCTTTAGTTTTTTGTTTCTTTTTTCCTTTTTTTTAGATTTTAGGACATGGCAGAAATAATAAACTCTCTGTGCTGCTCTATGTTTCCTTTTTTTAACCTTTGGATTTCCTACTATCCTGCCTTTCTAAGCCCAGGATGCTTTTCGTTTCATGTCAAAATGCTTGTTCCGTCTGAGCAGCATTTGGTTTAACTCATAAGAGTACAGCAGCCCATTGTGTTTAGACTAGCAAAGACAATAGAGTGAAAGCAGGGGCGTTTCCAGGATCAGAGCTTTAGGGTGTGCTGTGCTCCCAGAGAGCTTTCAGGCCAGATAAGATTAATTTCACTGTTTTTCACACATATTTTTGAAACTTGAGTAGTTAGTTTTTCTAATAACTCCATCATTCACTGATACATCGTATCTGAGACTTGAGCCAAAAACCCAACAAGCAAAGCAAGAAGCTTTTAAATCAATTAATTTAATTGAAACTTTTAAATCAGTTTTCATGACATGAGTTTTCTCTTTTGTGTGCCAAAATTACTTACATGATATATGTAAAATAATCTACTGGATGTTTTTCTTTGCCAACTGCGGCTTTTCTGTTTTCTTATCTGGTTTTTCCTAACCTTTCACTTTGCTCACACCGTGCTCCTCTGATTCCCCTTGTATACCTCTCCCTGTTTAGACTGGCAATCATTAAATTGATTGTAAATTCAAATATCTAGAAACTGAAAAATTAAAACGATTTACTAATGATTCTGTAAATTTAAGTATTGATTATTAAGTTGTGGTTTTGAAGATAATCAAACAAATCGGTTTCAGACACATTAGAGCAGCTCGCTGGGTTAGGGTTAAGGTGCAGAAATCTGACTGAACACTTTAGAAACACCTGAATGCAGCGTTTTCCTCAAAGCATTGGTCAAGTTAAGGAGCTCCATCAGGCTAGATTTACTTGTGTTTTTGTTTGTTTATTATCATTTTTTTCAGCTGTGCTGCTGCCATCAACACCTTTGTTTCTAGAGATGTTGGAGATCGGCCTGTTTTTCCGGTGTAGTCCTGTTTCTCTGACCGTGACTGGCTGGATGTGCTCTCGTCATCCTCTGACATGGGAGCTGGCCTTGTCTACCTAGCTGTGTGTTTCCTGGATATGGACGCCTTTTACAGCTGCTTTTTGTGTCTTTGCTTCTGTCTCTCCTTGAACCCCAGTCGGCCTCAGCAGATGGTCGCTCACACTGAGCCTGGTTCTGCTGGAGGTTTCTTCCTTTTAAAAGGGAGTTTTTCCTTTCCACTGTGGCTACAAGTACGCAGTCCATGAGTCAATGCAATCAACTGGTTTTCCTTAGATAGAAATCTTTGAATCAATTTGACTGTGATCTGGTGAACTTTAAAGTGCCTTGAGATGACATGTGGTGTGAATTGGCGCTATAAAAATAAACAGTGGAATTGAAATTAACTTCTGTTGAACCAGAACCTAAGTAAATAACCAAATACATTATAGTTTTTACAATGTCAGATTATTTTTTTATTATTATTATTATTTTAAAAAGGCATACAGTAAAAAAGACAAAAAAACACTCATATTTTAGGGGTACTTTGATTCAAATTAGGGTTGCTTCAGCACCCCTAAAAATAGGCTAAAAACACCTATGAGTGAAAGCATCAAGAAATCCCAGAAAAATAATCCTTGCTGTGTTGGTGTGGCTCTGTTTACCACCAGACCAATGATCAATTAAACCATCACTGTCATTTCTGCTCTCACTTCCTGGATTTTCTGTTACTGACAGAAACCTGGCTGAACCTAAAACACTTTTTTCAGCTCCCAGGACCGGCTGGCCTATTATGGGATGCTATCTATAAAAGACAATCCTAAATCTGCCCACACTCTTCTTTTGATCTCCAGTTGTTTGTGATTGAGCTCACCAGCACTGTGTTGTTTTATTGTTTAGTGGTCACATACACTGAAAAAATCTAGAAATAAGTAAAAGAATTGGTAAAATAAAAAAACAGTGAATTTTTCTTAAATTTGGGGTATTTACCCTTAATTTAAGTAGGTAAATGAGATAGTTTGGCAATGGAATAAGTATTTTACTCTTAAAATAAGATAATCAAATAACATACACTGGAAATAAGACAATGCAATTGTGTTTTCTTATTTTAAGTGTAAATTGTCTTGTTCCATTGGCAAAATGTCTCTTTTACCTCCTAAATTCAAGAACAAATGCACTTATTTTAAGAAAAAAATACTTATCTATATTTTGATTCTTTCCAATGTACATTTAATTAGAATTTTATTGAAGACTGTTTGTGAATTTCTTGCTGATTTTACTCCTAACTAGAACAATCTTTCAATTTGTGCGGATTCTATCACCCATGTCTTGTCCTACTGACCCACTGCTTTCTGGGCTTCGAAGGCTTTTCACTCCTTCTAAATGAACAGAATCAATAAATGGACTAACGCATTACCTTTGGGCATTCACTGGATCTTGCTATATCCCGTGGACTGTGTCTTATTAAGAAACATTTCTGAGACTAACATTTCAGATTTCTTTTCCATTCAGTTAAACTCAGCTTGCAGCTCCCTACTGAGCCAAGCCAGAAGGCCCCTGGCTGCAGGTTGTCACTTTCACATTTTCACCTCTGCTACTGCTGGGCAGTTTGCCGCTGCTTTCATGGACTCACAGTCTTACTCATCAATAGGTCTGGATTCATCATTATGTCCTGATGACTTTCTCTGCTCTTTTTACCAAGAATATCTGTTAAATTCAGGTTACAAACCCAGAGCTGAGCCTCAACTGAACAGAAATGCTGAAAGCAAGGCAAACTGCAAAGATCCTTGGTTTCATCGCTTAATATTATAGATCAGTTAAAGAAGAAAGTCTCATTTTTTATCCAATACCATCAATACCACCTCAGGATGGTGTTTGATGAGATAAACTCCACATAGCTCTGTCCTACCTGATGCTTCGGTCACCACTTGTGAGCAATTGCTCACCTTTAGGCCCGCCTCACAAATCACATTAAACAAAGTCAGACTCAAATACTCAACTTTGAATTGATCAGGCCTGAGGATAGAAAAAAAATCAGTGTTCGGTTTCACAACAACTGCTGTGAAACAGTTCCTTCAACTCTAAGTAGGTCCACTCCGAGTTGACCACGTGCATAACAAGTATGAAAAGCCATTGTCAGTGGTACCAATATTCATTGAGCCACTATGACAACAGTAGGTGCCAATTTTGCCTCACTGGAAGTAGAGATTTCAATGCAGAAGTTGTCATGTTTGGTTTAAGGTTCCTAACCCAAACGCAGAACACACGGAAACACGAAGAAAAGTTTAAAGGTTTATTTAAGATGATTCTGTACAGAGAATAAACAGATCCAGGGGGTTAATCAGAGCCGGGACTGGTCACAAGCGGGTTCACTGCAGAGGGGGACAGAGGTGTTAGCAGATGTCCAGAATAATTGGCAGGAAGTGAGTGAGCAGGACTGTACCTGTTCTGGGGTCAGAGCTTAGCGGCTGAGGGGGGCGACCTTGAGGGTCCAGAGGCTGTCGGCAGGCTGAGGGCTTGGCGGAGGCAGAGCTTGGTTTGAGTGTTTGCAGATTTCAGGTTTGAGTTTCCCTTCTAGATTCTTCAAAGAGCAGGCAGGCAGGTATTTGACATGTTTGATTCTCCAGGGTTCTTCAGAGATCAGACAGGCAGATTTCCAACAGAGAAACTCTTCGGGGGTTTCAGGTTTTCAGGCAGGTTCAACCTAGGAAGCAGAGTGGAGAAAATGGATCAGGTTCAGGTTTCAAGGGAGTCAGAGATTCAGACAGGCAGGTTGGCTCAGGCTTGCTAACCATAACTGGCTAAACACTCTGGCACTGGAGAGACGTCCTCTGCCTCCTTAAGTACAGATCCCCTGATGAGCAGATGAGCGACAGGTGGTAGCAATCAGCTCCGGCTCCAGGAGATCTAGTATGCCCTCTGGTGGAGAAAGTGGACAGACCTCCAGATCCCAACAGAAGTAGGGAAAAAATTGGTGAATATGCTTAATAAACAGAGCAACAGATGAAAAGGAGATGAAAAATGTGTGTAAGTTTATATGAAGTCCCTTACGACAGACCGTTTTATCATTTATTAAAAGCACTCTTCTCTATGAATAACATTCTTCCAGATCAAAATCACATTCCTACTAAGAACTGTAATAACAGCTTTTCCAAATTACATTTTTGAATTGAATTTCAGAAAGTAAGAAAAACTAAAATTGTATTCTAAGAATGAAGTTTCCTATAACTAGAGATGTTCACACATATTAAATGGTAGTTTTGACATTAATCAGACCAGATGGCTCAGTATCTATTTATAATATCCAAAATACAATTCTCCATAGCCAACCTGAAGATTCCTAAGTGGAATTTACCTGAAGATTCCTATGTGGAACGTACCTGAAGACTCCTATGTGGATATCCCCTGCTGTTCTCTGTGAAGAGCTGGAAGCTCAGATCAAGGTCGGCCATGTTAAGTCTGAAGCTAGACGCTTTAGCTCCTCATGAACTCTGCTAACCCACAGTCTCTGGTCCCAGTCTAAACTTCAGTGAACCAGCCCGGACCAGTTCCAGATCCAGTACATGATTTTGTGTTTTTGTGCAAACTCAATAAACTCTGTTAAACTTTTACCCAGCCTCCATCGTGTTCTGCATATGGGCTTGCATCTTTAACCCATCATGACAGAGATCTGATATTCATTTCTAGACATCTAAATTTTTAATTTTAGATATGAAGAAAGTTACTTTTGTGAAAGATTTATTTTGATAAAAAATAATGTATTTTAGATATCATAAATACCAGTTCAGACAAACTAATAAATATCTAAATGGCCTGCCATTAATGACTCCATTAATCGCTTGTTTTAATTACAATAAGACTACAAAGGCCAGACTAGCTTATTGGTAGAATGGTTTTGGATCAGTGTATCTATTTAGGTAAAATCACCTGTTAGCAAAGAGGAAGAGGAAGTATAGAACATTGCTCTAACAGGTTCCTCCTCATGTTGATCCTGTCTTCCATCACACAGTAAATACTTAGTGTATGTCTCACTGCAATGTATTTTTTTTCTATAATGCTGTTATCATACATCAATGTTCTCTCACTGATATCCATTTCAGTTAAATTCCTGTCTCTGAAGTCTGTATAATGCTACTAATGTGAGGACTGATGAGGTTTGGATCTATGTGGTGAATTGTGAGGTGAACAGTGAACAGTAGTGCTCATAAAGATAACTTTATGAATATAAAGGACATCTACAAGTGCACTTAGAACCATCAGTCTACAAGTATTTAATTCTCTGCCAATTAATGCCGTTCTCTCTTTAATTTGATCCTCGTCTAAGGAAGTGTTATGTTTGGGTTTTTAACCCCTAATGTCTCTAACGGAGTGAATAATTTCTGGCATAAATCTGCAGAATAAATCAGGAAATAAAACAATATGATTGGTTTTAGGGCGGGTGGAGACAGAGGACACCCTGAGGTAATTGAGGATATAAAATCAAGGTAAATGTTTTCATGGTCAAAGTTCAATAAAATGATTGTGGTTTCTTAGCAAAGAACTAATGAATTTCAGGCCTCAGTTAGCTGAGTTTATACTTTCTCAATTAGTTTGGGAAACTTTGCTCCATACTGTGTTTTGTTTTTAGAATGTTGGAGCTCATTCAGTAGAAATGTGTCATTTTGGCAAAAGCTCTTCAGATCTTGGTGTTGGTCTGTTTGGCAAATGTGGCTTCTGTTGTGAAATATGTCCTATGATGATTGAATAACCCACTGTGCAACAGACAAAATGTTGTCTTTCATACAGTAACATACCAATGGATGGTTATAGGGGGCACCAACTCCTACTGATTATCTATTCCTCATGAACGCACAAACCCACACACATGCAAATATTCACCACTTCAGTTTTCTCTGAGACCGTCAGGGGTTGAGGAGATTAAAGGAAGACTAACTGCAGAGACCTAAATAAGTCTCCTGTGATAACAATCATTTTAGAGAGCGATTCGGGGAATTCAAGGGGGAGGCAAAAGGTGGGTGTTAGAGGGGAAGATAAAAGTATTTGGAGGAAACCTGGTCATTTAAATTATTTGTTTCTCAGGTGAGATATAATAAACTCAGAGAAAAGATGGAAATGGAAAAAGAAAGAATAAAGGAAAGTTCAAAGCACAGATGAAGGATGTAACCTGGAAATTTATTGCAATCATCTACTGCTAATGTCAACAATTAGGGAAATACCCATAACCAAGGTATTCTCAAAAGTTATTTATTTAAGAATCAAATTCTTAAATAAATAACATGATAAAATGTTTAACTTTGTGCGTGTTGGCGGCTTGAGATCTGAAGAGGATGGATCCTTCATGTTATGATCTGCCCACCCCTAGACGGGTCGTAACAGTGAGATTTAATTTCACCCAAAGTATTTTTTAGTAAGATTTTGTGACCAAAAAGGAAGGTGGAGATGTGTGGTGAAGGACAGGGAGCCAGGACTTAAGCACACAATACAGACCTCTAATTATGCATCACTTTCTAAGCCCACATGAAAACTAGTCTTTAGGAACTTTTCTATACATGTCATTACAGCTCATATTCCTTAATTTTCCATTATGCGATGTTCAGAACACACGCAGCAGGAGCAGTAAAAACGTGTGTGCTGCTTCATTTTTTATGCTTGTACAAGCGCATTTCTGACGCACAGCTGAAGCATCTTTGCTGCTTTAGCTGCGAGGTTGAAAGTAGGTCTGATGGGTGGAGCTACCCTATCCTTTCTTTACCTTTACAGTGGCAGCAATAATTGCTATGAGCAGTGGGTAAAGAAGTAGTTTTAATAGGTTTTTATGTGAGAAAGTCCACCTGAAAACTTCATCTGTAGTCAGTTAATCAAGATTACAATCCTGCATTCAAATATTATTTTGCTGTTGAGGCCGCTCAGATCCCCATACTGGGAATCCCATTCAACGGCAGCCTCTGGCCCGGTCTCCTCTTTGCGGTTTTCCACTATAGTTCGCGGTGGCTGGAAATAGATGTTAGCGTTTACGCAATCCAAACTGCAGGCACCAGGATAATAAAATTGAACATATTTTTCCGACAGTGGTTAGAGCACACAACCTATGAACGGAGGCCCTAGTCCTCAACGCGAGTGACCCCGGCCCCGCATGTCTATCCCTCTCTCTCATACCCCTTTTCCTGTCAGCCTACTCTCCATAAAATGGGCCACTAGTGACGTAAAAACTTTTACTGTTTCAGAGGAGTGATCATAGTGCTCTGCATCAGCAGTGCTGTGTCAGTCTCCCTGTCAGCTCCCAGCACTAAAAATAGCAAAGCATTCACGTAATGGTTACTAATGTGATGGGGTGAACCAGGAAGTAGGAAGTTGGGGGGCGGAGCTTAGTTCTTAAAAGCTAGAGGGAGGTAAATATGGTCCTTTCACTCAGTTACTCCACATGGGTGTAGAGGGCAACTGGCAGCCATTACACTTGAGCTTTTAAGCCAAACCCAGGTTTGGTGCACAGACAAGAAGGTAAATAGATACAATATGTTTGTGATAAAAGCAGTGCAGCCAATAATGACCACATCCTCTTAGGTCCAAGTACCAGTCATCAGTCCTGGGAAAGTGTGTGTCCCACCTTACTTGATAAAAGGTCCTATCACCTGCTGGCCTCCAGAACTAGGAGAGTTATTTTGTTGGATGTTAATAAAGGTAACTTTTAAATAGTTAAGATAGTAATTTTAATAATAAAATGATTGTCATACTGAATGTAAAATATTTGTATCCTTTAGTGATGATTTGGATGCTGCTGAGCCGCAAGTAATTTCCGGTGCCTTTGAGTAATTTAGTCGATGCAATCAAATGTTTTTCCTTAGATAGAAAACTTTGGATCAGTTTGACTGGATGATCTGGTCAATTGTAAAGTGCCTTCAGATTTGTTGTGAATTGGCACTATATAAATAAACTGAATTGACTTTAATTGAAATGCACTAAACTGTGGCTGATTTCATGAGTATCTTCCTCATTTCAATCTGAAAAACTAACGGAGAGAAAAGACAATTAGAAGAATTTTATTGATACATTTACTTAAGTCTTTGGCACAGCTCGGCAGATAACATAATGCTGAATATTATTTAATATGCATGAGCAGGAGTAAAGAATACGCTTTTTCCCCAGGCCTGAAACTAGTGGTGGAGTAGAGATAGATGAAGTTGGTCAGTCTGTAGACTGCTGGTGAAGGCGAGACAGTATGCTGAGCTTTATGGGGAGATCCAGTGGACTGCATGAGCTGATACTAGAGCTTCACTCAGGGGACCTGGAAGATGGAAGTCCAGCTTGGATAACACAGGTTGGGAGAACCTGTCCATGATGAAAGCAAGTATGATAGAAAAACTCCCGTTGGGGAAGAAACCTCTGGCAGAACCAGGCTCAACATGGCAGTCTTCTGCCGGACCAGTTGGAATGAGACGCGGAATGCAGTAAGAGTCCGGGAGGAATGACACTCTGATAAAGTTTTAGCTTCAATGGTGGAGGAGGGGATGGAGGTGGGTTGAAACCCGGTCATCTGAATGAAGTTACACAGTGCAACCACCACCTGCGCTCTAGGTAGGAGACGAGTAGTGGATTGGAGGCCTTTTAAGATGAACTTTGGATGCTGATTGGCTTTCGTGGAGGCATGGTTCAAAGCTGGTTGGCTGTGTTTTAGGCAGATGAAGGCGATCAGTTTATTCAGTTTAACTTCCGCCTAGGCTGCATTAATCAGCTGTTTATTCTGCTCTCTGACATTCTGGAGCAGCAGGACGATGCCTATCTGCCTCTGGGTGAAATCCCTGCTGAGGTTTGAGCCTCCATCTGTTCATGTAAGCAGGGAGAAAGTAGAGCCCTGATTGGATAACATGCCAAGATACGTCACTTCCTGTGAGGCTAAACCTCTTAGTGTACCTGTGGAGCAGGGGCGGTTCGTGAAGCTGACTGCCTAATTCTGATTTGCCAACATACTGAAGGATTTCTAAATGACAGTGGCCAGTCACTCTGGAGGTTTTCATCATGAGTTCAGAGGGAAAAGTCATCAATCGGTCAAACCAGTCGTCTGTTGCTGAACTCCTACTGTTGTTTTTGGAGTTTATTATTTAAAAGCTTCACCCGTTGCAGTAATGAGTTAAATAGTGATATTTAATCTACAACTTTGAGTCTCCACTGTTTCAGAGAGCAGCAGCTTCCATTGTTTATTCATGGAGTTACAAAAAGATAGTTTCACTGTGCTTCTTGAATAGGTTGACATAATTAAAAGACCAATATTAACCTAAATTATTTTTTAAGCTTTTAAATATGTTTTAATTTTGTTGTATTTTCCTTAATTCAGTTATTTACTGCACACGTCCAGCTGTGTAAATCCGGCTCTTAAAGGAAGTACTGACCTTGACCGTGCTGCGCCTGCTCAATAAAAACACATTCATTTTCGCTGATCAATGAACGGTGATGTGATTCCTGCCCAAGGCTGAGACCAAGTGGCTCTTAAAGCATCAAATCTACAAAGTGGCACCAGCCATTCCTGTTTTAAGCAGGTATTTTTGGTATACTCAGACAAAAGCAAATAAGCTTATGATTTTAAAGTGAGACAGATATGCATAATAATTTTGGAAAAAATATACAGAAAGCAACTTAAAAAAAAAAAGGAAACACTAAAACAACAGGGACATAAACAACTTATTAGGATTGTTGGGAGTAATGATGATTTTAAAGTCCAGCTGCTGGGAGGGCATCAGGAAAACTCCTAAACATATGGATTATTTTTACAAGAAAAGGCTGAACTGTGTTTATGACAAGCTTAGGGATTGACTTCATGTCCTTGGTTATTTATTTCAGTGAACAGAGAAAAAGTTGGCAGATGGGAGGGGAATTAATGCTTTATGTAAATAGTGTGTGTTCTAGTTGGGTGGGACATCCACACATACACACTGATATTTTTAACAGCTGTTTTGTTGTTTGTGGATTTGTAGACCCCTGAAAATATAGACTTAATTCTGCTGCCCACGCAGCAGACGGCAGACCTAATATTGTGAACACCTAAGCAATAAATTACCAATAAGAACCACAGGATTAAGATGTCATATGCTTGCTTCAGGGATTGTTAAACATGGCTTAATGATTCCTAGAAGGCCAAAAAGATCAACATAAGAGATTGTACTATATGAATTCAACAGTGACTGAACCTAATGTATGCATTCTGTACTTAAAGGAATAGTACACCCAAAACATGATTAGCCTTCATTTTCTACTCACCCCATGCTGAACAACACCCTGGAGTACTTTTTGATATCTCAAATGCATCTGGAGATCTGGGAGGCTTCTTGCTGTCTGCTGACATTCAAATAATGGAGGTCTATGGTGCCTGAGAGAGAAAGGTCCATAAAAGTCCACAAAAACGTGTCAATATTCCTCCATACTGCTTCGTCCAATGTATTCCAAGTGTCCTGAGTGGGTAGCATCCAGAATTTACTCAAACGAGTCATTTAGAATGTTTTTAGAGCATACACAGTAGTGTATAGGACTTCCTGAAAGCGCACATGCTTGGCGTTCACGGCGCCACGGAAGCCGGCAGAACAAACCAACGCATTCAGCTCGGCAAAAGAACTCATGCTCTTACTCAACACTGAAGTCCTCAGACATTTTTTCTTTCGTTGTTTCTTTCTTTGCACAGGTAAACAGCACATTTCTTCTTCTACGCTTGCATTATTGGCAGAGCAGGCGCTGAATGCGCGCTTTCATCTGGTTTGGTCTGCGGCTTCCGTAGCGTCGTGAACAGCGCATGTGCGCGCGCTTTCAGGAAAGTCCTATACACTACTGTTTATGCTCTAAAACATTCTAAATGACTTTGTTTCGAGTAAATTCTGGATGCTAACCACTCAGGACACTTGGAATACATTGGGCGAGCAGTATGGAGGAATATTGGCATGTTTTTTGTGGACTTTTATGGACCTTTCTGTCACCGAGCCATAGACCTCCATTATTTGAATGTCAGCAGACAGCAAGAAGCCTCTCAGATCTCCAGATGCATTTGAGATATCAAAAAAGTACTCCAGAGTGTTGTTCAGCATGGGGGTGAGTAGAAAATGAAGGCTAATCATGTTCTGGGTGTACTATTCCTTTAAGTAAAGGCTAATTTGTGGTTTTAGAGTTTTTGAGGACAGAGCCAATAGTAAGACTGAAGGTGGGTATGTCATAATTTATTTAAGGATCTGACCCAAAATGCAGTAAACCACTGCATTTTGGGAAAGGTTTGAACAGGTTTATTAATCAAACCACCAGGGGTTGGATTCAGGAAACTGAGTGTACTCAGAGGGCTGGTGAAGCGGAACTGGAAGGGAGGAGGACAGTTCAGAGAGGTGAGTTCAGGATCCGTGGGAACTTTGAACAATGACTTGGAGAGAGAGAGAAAACGGGACTCACGTTAGTGGAGAAAACCTTCTTCCCAGAATCCAGTCTGTGTGGGTTGATCCAGAGGTAGTGACTCGTTGGAGAGTGGACAGATAGACATTTGTTGGACACAGAGGAGCTATAGAGCGGACAGTTGAACGGAACTTGTGGAGGTTAATCCCCTGCTCAGTGTGAGACTCAAACAATCCTTGCAGGGGAAGAAGGCCAAAAACATCCAGCTTGTAGGAAGGCTTCCTGGCAAAGACAAAAACACAAGGTTAGGCTCAGCGAAAAACAAAAACTCAGTTAGACTAAGCTTGGCTAGAGTACCTGAAACTGGCAAACACCCTGGCGTCGAGGTAGTGACAGTCCATGGTTTAGGTACTCCTCCAAACAATGATCCAACGAGACGCAGGTGTGCAAGGAGGAACAACGAGGACAGGGCGCCACCCGGTGGTGGAGGGAGAAACAAACACAAACAACAGACCACACAAACTGGATTCCTGGCAGTGTAAGGTAATAAGAACAAAGCTTTAGGTAAGAAAACCAAATAAGGCCAGTTTGGTAAACCTTTAAGGCCTGCATTTTAACCACTACATGCTCTGTTTGTCACCTGACACACCAACCACGTGGTCCGTTATGGTTCTAGGTGGCACAGAGATGGAAAGCTTTTCATTATTTGGAGTTGATTGTGTATTCATTGTATGACCAAACCCTAAATCAGCCCCTAAACACTTCCCCTAAGCACTAACCCTCCATTTCCACTGTCCTGTGGAAGGTCCACCACATTAAGGGCCATCCCAAACCACATAGTGGGACAACTTAAATAGTGAGTCTGCATCAGTGCAGGCTTTATTTTGTATATATTTTTGTATATATTTTATAAGAAAGGGGCAAATGTTTGATGTCATGTCAACCTGTGCCACAGAGCTACAGCCACGCATGTAGCATCACTGTGTTGCCATAGTTGCTTTCCTTTTCTGCTGGGCCGTCCCGGGCCGCTTCTCATATGCGTTCTTGAGCGTTCTCGTGTGCTCGTGACACGTCATCAGCCTCAGCCCAAGCACTGTTCCAATTGCCGAGAACACCAGACTGCGGATGTTGTTCTCGCCCCACCCTCTTTATCAAGTATGCATCAGAGCAGACTTGTCCTTTCTTGAGATTGACAGCTGTCCCAGCATGCACTGCGACAGCAGCAGCTTTCAATGAAGCGCTGCATTGAAAGTTAAAAGTTCTCTTTCTGTTGCTGTTGTTCAATAAAAGTATATTTCAAGATCATTTGAGGTGAGAATATCATACTTTAGAGAGTCACTATAAAGTCTATTTACCGATTTAATGTGTAATTAAAAAAAAGATTTCTGAATTTGAAAGGATGGCGGACACAAGCTGAGCTCCAAAGCTAACGGCAGCCAGCGCTAACGTTAGCCCATCTTCAGCAGCCCTCTCTCTGGGCGTAGCCGTGTGTGAAGGACTGCTGGCTCTGATTGCGATTTTTTATTTATTTATTTTTTGGGCAAAATGTTAATTTGATTTGCGTTTTTCTGACTGTGTTCATTATTATTTCCCCACTAGATGAAAAAAGTCAGAATTTATTATTATCTAGAGATTATTAATAACAGGAGGTGAAATGCAGCTCTAGAGGAGCTGAGCATGTGGTGACGTCATGAGTAAGCCTTTCAGTAGACCCATATTAATGCTGTGTGCTGGCGTTCTCACCAAGCCCAGACTTTCCTGTGTTCTAGTTAAGAACATCCTTGGCAAGAACACAATTCCGTACTCGTGTTCTAGTGAATTGAGAAAAAGCCCCGTTCTCATATATATCCCCCCGCCTTCAATCAAGGTGCCTTCCACAGATGTGAGTGTGACTTCATTGGGAGTGACACTTTATAGTTAAAGGTTAGGGGTTAGGTTTGGGATTGGACCAATGTTTATGATTCCAGCCACCAGAGTAAAAGGCTTACATGTTATGAGGAGGAGTTAAGGATGTTACAGACCTATAGCAATCCAATGGGCAGGACTATGGTTATTACAGCAATAGCACACATGAAGTCTAGTTACAACAATCAACCAAAACAAGCATGGGGTTGTGACACAGGAGAGAGGAGCACAGCAGAAATGAAATAAAATTGATACAGGAGGAAGTAAGGACTGATATTTAGAGATAGGTCAGTGACTTTTAAAAAAGCTGATTTAATTTAGCCCTCAGGACCATTAAATGTATTTATCAGTTGTTGTCCTACTTCCCACTTCCCAGAGAGAGAGCTGGTCCTGCTGCCTCTGCCCAGCTGAGGGGGTTTCTCTGTCCGGGGTCTTGCACGACAATCCAATGAGCTGTGATTAATTTACTCATGTCAGGGTCCCATAGGCTAATTATTCCCTCAGTGTGGGACAACAGGTCCTCAAACTGGGTCCCAAGTTGATGGAAGTACTTCTGAAAACTACCCTTATCATTTGGTACTCTCCAAAATTGTGTCCTACAATGAAGAATCTTCAGAATCTCGAGAACTGATGAGCTTGTCTCAACAAATTGATGGGTCCTGCTGTCTATTGTAAATGTCTGTCTCTTAATTAAATGTTCTTTTCTCTTATTATGTGATCTCAGATGCTTCCTGGTGATCATCCCAACTTCTGGCACCAAAACCATCAAGAGGGTCAATCCAAGAAGCAGGAAGACAAAGGAGAAGAAGAACAGTGGGGTCAGCCCTCATGTTTCTTCTTCTTCACCTTCTTATCAGAAGATTCATGGACTTTGAATGGCTTTGCGCCTTTCGCAAAAGGGCAATGGGACGAGGTATTTCTTTACAAAAACTATGGTTCATTTTTACATGTTACTGTGTTTGATTTTGTTACTACACATTAAAGAAGTGTAAGTTACTAAACCATAATTTCCTGCAGTAGTTGTCTGCGGTCTGTCTCATCTCTTTGCCGTATATGCCTGTTTAGGGTTGTTTAATATATACAGTATATTTTTCTAATGTTTTGGCCAGAGGTGCAAACTGAATCCAGAGTGACTTATAAGTGAAAAATATACTGGTAATTCTTAATTAATTTGCTGTAATAAAGCAATTTTATATAACTGAGTTTCTCCATGTTTTGAAAAAGGCCAACGGAAATACAATGCATCATGGGCACTGTAATATGGCGGCCGCCTTATAGGTCACTCTGGTCGCGATTAATCATAGAACAGAATAATAAAATGACATTACTGCTAACAAGACAATGGAGAAAATACACTTGTTCACATTTTCTGCACCTTGATTGACATGGTTGTTGTGAGTAATCAATTCTGTTTCAGAATCACATTGTATATTTTATGTCAAAAAAGTTACAAATAATTAAAAGTGGTGTTGTTACATCCCTGAAACTTTCCTGTAAAGATAGTATACTCGCCTGTCCCTGAGATTCATACTGCGGTGTGGCTTAGTTAGGAAAATATGGTACATGAATAGAGTTCACTTCAACTTCCATTTACTTACAGCTATTTACTGGAAAAATCTATTTGTCAGGTAATGGAAGCAATTTTATTGGAATACAACCAAAACTATATATGTAATGATGTTCCTAACATAAAATGACATATTATTATAATTTATATGGGGCCAAAACCTGTAAACCGTATCCAGTAATTATTTTTACAGTAACTGTCAACAATTTTACAGAACTTTATGTACTATAAATTCTACAGAATTGTGTTCCAGTGAACATCTACTTTGACTGACAGCTTGATGTGATTCTAAAGAGGAGGTGGAATAAAACACAAAAGATTAACATGTTCCTAAACAAAGCTGTTCACTTAAGGTCTCCCCATGCTGACCGCTGAGTCACTGCAAGATGATCATTATTATGACATTATTCCAATGTTGACTCAAAAAAGTGGTGTTTGACAGGCAGCTAATAGTTACTCTGGGCTTAATGTTCAGGGGGCAGTGGGCATATTCAAGCCAAAATGATGGGAAACTCTGTGATGAAACTCTGTGTGTGGGCCAAGTTCTTAGGAAAACAAAACCATCAGAATCAGGGTCCTGAATAACAGCAAAGATAAACTGAATGGTTAACACCAAGATGAAGCCTAAAATCTTCTTTTTTTCTCATGAAGAGTTTATTAGTCTGAAATCAGCAGCTTTAACTATGTGTAAATATATTTATGTTGTTTATAACTTCACCTTCCAATCATCTTCCATTTATTTTAATCGATATAATCAATTAAAATAAATACATTTATATATATTTATATCGAAATATATATATCGATGATCGATTTAATCGATAAAAACAGATTTTCTTTCCTCGTTAGATTTAAATTATCCACTTTGGTTTCGGAAAAAGTCTGCTGCAACACTATTATTTAAAAAATATTAACATTTTCTTGAGCATTTTCTTTTGTAAGGTGAACTATCATAGTAACTCTATAATGTACACTGTGGCAAAGAGAACAGTGGGTGTTTTATTTATCTACAGCCAAGAACAAGAAGGGCAAGGAAGATAAGAAATAACCATTAGTTACAGAATTTGGAAATTAATTTTGTTAAAACAACAGCATGACTTTTTAAAAAACACACTGAAAGCTTTGGGGCCTTTCACCAATTGGTTCATAGTGATCAACAAAAACATATATTGCATTTAATAGGCCTTATCTCTTCTGATTGTGTTATCTGAGCTAATCACATAGAACTTGGTGTACCTGTGTTTCCTCACACTTACGATAAACTGAAAGAACAGTGATTGTTTCAACCTTCATATTAAGGATTAAACTGGCTGTAGAGGCACAAAAACCTCACATGCAATGGTTATTCCTCAGATTGTAGAAAGAGTAAAAATCCTGGAGCAGATGTGATACACCGTTTGTAGAAGGAAAGAACCTCATTACCAGCATCTCCATTGTGAAACTAGATTTCTGGATTTTCTGAAATTTAAACATGTTTAATTAGCCCAGTGGGTCTTATCATTAGGGTCTGGTCTACAGCAGCTCCTAACTGTGTCTATGCTTCAACAGACCTGAGTGGAATGGCTAAGCTGATGTGATGCCACCTTTCAGTTAATCCTAGAGGATTGTCAGCCATTGACTGATCAGTGATTGTGATTTATCCCAAAGTCTCAACAAATTTGCAATAATTTTGAATTAGTAGAGCATATCAGACATGAGGATTTTGTTCAAAAAAAAAATTGAAATAAAAGGTTAAATGTTGCAATTCAGACGGACCGTACCCAGAGTATCTTGAGGGCGTTAACACATTTAACAACTTTGGACAAAGTGACCAACATAATGACTAACTTAACCAAGGTGGTCAACTGGTCAAATATTGAAGCACATTCTTCGTTCTCATCAGTATCTGACATGAAGGATGTAGATGTTCATTTAAAACATGCAGGTGGAGGTTGTGGCAGAAATTTAAAAGATGTTTACATGGACTTTAAAGTATGAAACTCACCCATCGCTAACCCATCCCTAACTCCAACCCATCCCTAATCCACCCCTGACCTCAACCCATCCGTAACCCATCCCTGACCCCAACCCATCCATAACTGCAACCCATCCCTAACCCACCCCTGACCTCAAACAATCCGTAACCCATCCCTGAACCCCAACCCAACCTACTGTATCCCTAAACTCAACCCATCCCTAACTCCAACCCATCCCTAACCC
>JAGKQL010000054.1:35306347-35355627 GCA_018398635.1 Cyprinodon brontotheroides
TTTTTTTTTTGTGCAAGGTGATGGAAGGAAGTCCTGGTTTAGTGTCTATGAATCTAACCTGGAATTGTCTCTGTAAATTAACTTTAGATTACATGTGTTGTGAATTGGTGCTATATATAATAAATAAACTTTATAAATTGAATTGTGGTTGGTATGGAAATATTGGCAGAAGAGTTGTCAGGGTCTTTGAACCTAGGATCTGTGAATCCCTTTTTATCCTTCTTTCCTTTTTTAATCTTTTTATTTAATTGTCTTATTTTGTCAGTCTTAGGCCAATTTCTTCCATTTGCTTTAATACATCACTGTTTTCTCTGGCTATCATCTCAACGTGCTGTTCAGACTTAAACTCTCATTTTGTATCTTGCTCTCTTCCTCATTCAGATGCATGCAATCATCTTATCAGATTATATTAGGAAGGGAGTGATTCCTAGAAGACTTAGCATTCTCCTTCAACCCTTCTTTGGAAAGGACAACCCTAACTTTATCACTGCATGGGACGGTGTCCTCAATAAATGCTCCTTTGCCATGATGCCGGTCATCATACAGTATCTGAGTCCTCACAGGGTGCAGAGAAGAACAAGTAGGTGAAAAACATAAACATGTAAGCTTCAGTAAGTGATTAGATTTTTTTTACTAAAGCAGACGTTCTACCAATGAGGTTGATGATAAATTACAGGTTAATGGCCTGTCATGGTTTCCAATTAGCACAGATTAATAACATGCTGTCTTTCTATTGTGGCTTTTTAAACTTTTAAAGGAGAAGAGGCTTAGAGAGACTAAATAGAGTTTCACTTAGCGACCTCCTCTGATGAACAATGAGAGCAATGCATTACATTATTGTGTTTTTCTGTGCATATTTAAATGGGAGAGTTTTTGAAGACACCAGAAAAACGATTTCTTTTTTTTTACCACATAGATTAATATATCAAAAGAAATACAGTTGGAAGTGTTACTCAAATAACTGGCCAAATCAGAGACAATGGAAGTCGCAAGAGCAACCGTGGACGGTCACGAGATGGTCTTTATATTAATGATGTTATTCTCAAAGGGATATGAAGGCAAAAAAAATACACAAATGTGAATGTCTGATAAAAACAGTAGCTGTAACTGAATTATTCAAACATTAAATATACCCTTATGATGAAAAACACACAAATCAATAATAGCATGTCCAATTTAATAACTGAAATAGTTTTAAAATGAGGAGTTTAATAATCAAATATATTTAAAAAAGTTAAAAAAATGAATTACTTAACTTTATCCATATAATTACATATGAAGTTATTCTATATATTCTCAAGGGTCACCTGTCTGTTGCATTCTTAATGTAGTTTAGTTATAGTTATTAGTTACTTCTCCCCAAAAAGTAACTGAGGTACTAACTGAGTAACTCCACAATAAAAGTAACTAGTTACTAGTAAAAGTAACTATTACTGCTATTTTTGCGTTTCTCTCAGCCTCGCAAAACCCTCACCACCCAGCCCCCACCTTCTCGCTGTGTGTTTCAAAAGCCAGCTGAATAGAGCGGACAGATAAAGATAAAGAACCTGCAAGAGAGTTTTGCATTTATTGCAACTCAACGTAAATGACATCAGGGGGGAACGCTATCTGACGGGTTTATACAGACCCACCAGATAATAGATTCCCCCTGCTTAACATGGGGAACAGGTATCATTGTGGTGTAAATATTCATCCATCCATCCATCCATCCATCCATCCATCCAATCCATCCATCCATCCATCCATCCATCCATCCATCCCATTTCTCCCTTTCCACTGCCGCTGCTTAATTGCTTTAGCGCTTTTGGCGAAACATCAGCGCTAAGCTTTCCGTCGCTTTTAATGCGGTGAATTGTGCCGCCCTGTGCTGTGAGGAGATGCAGGGGAAACTATCTGAAGGGGAAACGCAGCTCGACAGTAGCACTGGTTTTTCCATCTGGGAATTTGCTGCTGGAGTCCTCCTCACTCTCCATCTCTCACATGTGCTGCACGTTAACACCCGTAACATGGCTCAAATCTCATCCTCCCTCTCATGACAAGGCGGGCACGAGTCCTATCACCATGAAAAAAAAGGAGTTCATTGATTAAACCTGAAGTGACAGCATTTGCAGTAACGAGGTGTCTACAATGGTAACTGCTTTATAGTTACAGTAAGAGTAATAATTTTGATTACTCATTACTAAAAAAAGGTTACGGCGTTAGTAACGCCGTTACTTTCAACGCCGTTAGTCCCATCACTGCCCATGACATATTCAAAGAGCAATTGTTAGAAAACTGTGAACTGCACCGAAGCTATTCAGATTCCAGGCTGAGGCTTTTGCAGTAACATTACAATAAGAGGTATACCTGACTGACGTTTAATTAGTGATATTCGGTTGGTGCTCCATGTTGAAAGTCAATGATGACATCATGACGTTTATTAATGGTTGATAAAAGCCAGACATTGCCTCCATCCAAGATTGTCATATCTGCATTATTTCCTGAAAACAGAATCCTGCTAACCCGTCTGTTCAGCTGTAACAATGTCAGTCAGAACAGGCTTATCAAAACCGCTGCCCTCTTTCCTCCTTTATGTTTTCATACCGACTAAAAGTTTTTTTTTGTCATATTATGACTATTTTACACTCTTTTACCGTGCAGTCACCATGGAAACCCGTAACACGACAACCATCTGCATAACCACCCTCCATATGTTGTGTCTTTAAAGAAAGAGAGAGAGGAATGAATAAGCAACAGGCAGTGGATGGCAGAGAGGTAAAAGATGGAGGGGAGGAGAGGAGGGGGCAGCCTGGGGTCCCTATGCTCCACTTTCCTATTATTACAGTGGAAAAGATTGAGAAGAAACCCAAAAGGAAAGCTTTAAAAACCAACCAGAGGGGGAATGTCAGCCAAGGACAAATTGATAAAAGAGACAGAAAAAAAAAGGTTGAGAGTTGAAGAAATAAATCCAAGTTATAATAGATGTCGAAGAAGAGAACAAACTGCAGACAGATGGATTGGATGAAAGGCAGAAATGTTTTGAGCTGCAACATCGAGCAAGGATGACATTATGGGAAAATAAAGAGGAAAAGCTGCTGACATTGAGCAAAGAAAGACAAACAAGATTTCAGATGTAACAAAGTATAAAATCAAAGGGAGGTAGAGAACGGAGGAATAAATCCCAAAACACAGAAACACGGGATTCAGACACATGTCAAAAGAAGAAGAACTGCATAAAAAGTGTTTGTCAGTCAAGAAACCAAACATTCATGGTTAAATCAGAAAGCTTCGTGTGAACATCAGTTAAACTTTAAGGTCATTATGGTTGAAGCAAAGGTCGGATACTGTAGACCTGCTTAATGCTGCGTTCACACCACAAGCAAAAGGAGCAGTAAAAACGAGCGTACTGTTTCATTTTGATGCTTGTAAAAGTTTAGTTCTGACGTCAGTAGCATCTTTGCTGCTCTAGCTGCACGGTGGAAAAGTAGGTCTGATGCGCGTTTTGCAGAGCTACCCTATCCTTTCATCAGCTGGACAATGGCAGCTATATTTGCTGTGATCAGTTGGTAAAAAGTAGTTTTAATATGTTTTTAGTTGAGAAAGTCCACCTGAAAACCTCATCTGTGCAGTCAGTTCATCCAGATTACAATCCTGCCTTCAAATATTGTTTCGCTGTTGGAGCCGCTCAGACCCCCAAACATCGGTGGTGCGTTGTCACTAGGAGCCCAGTTCAACAGCAGCCTCTGGCCCGGTTGCCTCTTTGCAGTTTGCTGTAGTGTTCACAGTGGCTGGAAGGCATTTTTCACCTAATCCAAACTGCAGGCACCGGAATAATAAAATGAAACATATTTTGCCGGACGGTTTCTACATTTTAAGTTAATTTAGGCTTTGATAAATTGTTTCAGAGGAGTGATCATAGCACTCTGCATCAGCAGCTCTGTGTCTGTCTCCCTGCCAGCTTCTCTGATTGGTTGATGTGGCGCATCAACCAGCATAAGTTCTATTTTTCCAACTCCAGCAGCCGCTGCTTCTGAAGCGAGTCACACATGTCTGGCACTCGAAAAATGTATTGATTTTTGTTTTTTTTTGCTCCAAACAAACTCTGAAGGACCTACGCTCCCTCTAAGTTCAATCTGCTCTGTCCGTTCCTGTAGACGGTTTCATGGTTGCATATCCAGTCTAGTTTGTTGTCCAGGAGAACACCGTGGTATTTCACCATGTTATTTCTTATGTAACATACTGCTGTCATTTTGCACCTCTCTGATTTTACTTCTATTTTTCAAATATCAATTACTATAAAAATGTCCGTAGCGGTATATTGGTTATTTATTCTCCAGGTGCACAGTTTTATGTTGTTAAAAGACTTAACAGTACAGTATTTTATCGTTTATTTTTAACTCTTCACTATTATATTACTTGTTTCTTTTCTAAGGTCCACATTTGTGTGACAATTTTTTCTATTAGCTGTTTGCTGCTGTGAACATCAGAATTTTTCCACTCTGGGACAATCAAGTGATTTTCTATTCTATTCTTCTACTCCTCCACCACCTCCACATCTTTGATGATATTAACAGGATTCAACTCGTTCCCACTTCTTCTGAAATCTACAATCATCTCTCTTTTTTTGTTGACATTCAGGATCAGATGATTGTTTCCACTCCATGTAACAAAGCAGTTCTCCAGCTCTCTGCACTCAGCTTCTTGTCCATCTTTGATATACCCAGTGATTGCAGAGTCATCCCAGTATTTCTGCAGATGACAGAACTCTGTCTGGTACTGGAAATCAGAGGTGTACAGAGTAAATAGGAATGGTGTACTGTCCCCTGTGGTGCTCCTATGCTGCTGACTACCTGATTAGACAGCTGACCCTCCAGTCTAACAAACTGTGGTCTGTTTCTCAGGTAGTCTTTGATCCAGATGAATGTTGGTGCCTTGATCAAAATCCCACTAGAAAATCTGTTTTTATATAAATTTGGTTTTGATTTAAGTTTAATGAATCACAGAAAACAGAAAGTAGCTAATTGGAATCAAGCAAATCAAAATGGCGGCGCCTCGCCACATTCAGAAAGTTATGCTTGATAATTATTGCTGTACTTTTGGTGTTATTATTTAAAAAATGCCATTATTTAAAATGTTGCGTGGAGAAGATTTTGATTGTTTTTTTATAGTTTAAGAAGAAGTTGTTCTTCTTCTTCTGTTTCCCGAGGGGCATTACGCTTAACTAATGGAATGGAGTGTTAATGGGGATGTGCAGCCAGACGGAGATGACGCGATTCTGCTCATGTGCTTTTGTTATCAGAGAACCAAGCCGAGCCCACCTCTGGAACTGGTCTGCAGTTAGTTCGGTTCGGTTGTGTCTATCTCGGTTCAGTTCAGTTTGCTTTCCATTTACACACCATAAGTTATCTCAGTTACTGAGCTCGGACCGGTCTCAGCACGGTTTTTCAAGGGTAGTGTAAATGGGGTATATGAATGTAATGAATCAAATTTAAACAAAAAACTATAATTTAAAAAGTTTTTGTTGTTGATTTCACTTGCTCATGAAAGTAAATTGTTAGATATATATTAGTGGATGTGATTGTGATAAAGTGACAATGATTGCAGGATCAATTAGACCATGTAAATGTTGAGAGTCCAGGAGTTGTGGGGATGAGGGACCTGAAGTAGCGCTCCTTCCTGTGCAGCAGGTTGAAAAGAAGTTTGGAGAATGTTGTCCTTTGTCAGCAGGTCAGACATTAAGCGCTGCGGAGGGGTTGTCCAACTGCGAGCAATGGTTTTAAATGGAGATGCCACAATGACCCAGGAGGTTTCTCCCATGGGGATTTTATGATAAGGGTTTGTTTCACCACAAGTCTTTAAAGGAAAAAGGCCAGTCAGCAAGGAAATAACCAAAGGATCATTATTTTTACTTAAAACTAATACGTTCGCAGTGATTTAATGAATTTAGGGTTAATCAGTAAAAAAATAAAACAATATTTTTCGCCCGATCACTGAGTCAGGGGGCGGCCATTTTTGCCTCAATATAGTAACACCTCCCTCATGCCATCTTCTCAGCAGTGACGCCACGGGAAAAAGCGGTAAGCCTCCACGCCTATTTCTCCCTCGCTACAAGCTAAATCAATGGGGAACTACTAGACACATCTGCAATCAACAACAATTATTGAAGATTTCCAGAGGACTTCACCATTGAAATTCACCTCAGAGCTTATAGTGAAACTGACAATGCCTTAATGCAGCATGGCAGCTGGATGTTGGAATACATTCCATCTAACTTCTGGCCAGAGAAAAAAACACCTCATTCATCCATTTGTTCTCTGCTTAGCTTAGTGCATTGGTCGTCACCATTATGGATAATAGCTGCAGACAAACACCAGATGCAGCACTGGGACTTGATCAACAGCCGTATACCGCACCGTGACGCTACAAACCAGTAGGTGGCAGAAGTTTTCTTTGACAAACATGGATGCCTCCAGTAAAGCACATTATCTAAGTATCTAATAATTTCATATTCAAAGTACTTTTAGAAGTTTGAATTCTGAATATGACCTGACTTTTCCTTTAAAACAGGGTTTACCGGTCTGATCCTGGGGTTCATCTTTAATCCACCTGTTTCATATTGATCTCAGGGCTTTGTGGCACAAGAGGGTCATTAGTTTTCAATATCCAACCTAGAGTCCTGCTGTTCAGTCCAATACTCTGAATAACTTAAAATAAAATCCCAATCTGAGGTACAACATTTGAAAGATCTTTCTCTTGGTTGGTCCTGCTTGTGAACTTTGCTGATAGTTTTAGTAATCAGTGCTAGGAATTGTTTTGAGGCATGTTAGTGCGGTTTGTGATGGATTACTTTATAAAATGTTAATTCTTTGAATGTGTACCTAATGAAAACTACAACATGCTCCACACTCGCCTGCGGTGTCACAGCAAAGGGGATGGAAACCTGAATAGTTTCTCTCTGTTCTCACCACTCTGCTGGTGACAGAAGCACGTGCTCTGCATGTGCAATTACTCTACAGCTGACATATCTGGGTGAGCCAAGTGTCACACTGCAGCAGGAACGGCTCAGCTAAGCTTGGCTAAGCTGAATATGAATTCAAACTTTTTCAATAAAACAGCCATTAAAGAAGCAGTGCAGGAGTGAGGTGTACCTTGGTAAATTAAACCTTAACACAAACAGACACTTGATTTGTTTCTGATGGTAGAGAAATCGTTTCCAGAAGCACAAACTCAGGTCACTTCACACAATGTTGGTTCTCTCTGTAAAGCCGCTACCTGAAAACCTCACATTGTTTCTGTTGGTCACCCACTCATACCTAAGGTGGGATTCAGAAGCACCATTTATCCCAACAGCTGTGGGAGGAAGTCAGAGTACCCAGAGAAAACCTATGAAGAAAACAATCAAACTTAATGCCGAAATTCAAACCCAGTCTTTATTGCTGCGAGGCAGAAGTGCTTCTGAATCAGCTACACTATCACAGCCCCTCTGGCTTTAATTAGGCTCATTTTTAAGCTGGTCTCATAAAGGCTAAAGAATGGATTCAAACAAGCTAAATCAGGAAAGTATCCAGGCGTAGTTTTATAAATACATTTAAAATTGGTTCTTGCCTTGAGCTCTTCCAACAGAACGCGAAAACCGACGCATGCAGTAGGGCTGGACGATATGGCCTAAAAATAAAATCTCCGATTAATTTATTTTCAATTCAACTTACAATTTTTTTCCCCCCCCCAATTATTAAAGAAAGCAATAAATATAAATGGGGCACCATGTTTATCGCTATGCACAAAGCAAACCAGCTCCTTTCCTGTCATATGCGGTGCTTTGCACAAAAGATTCGGCTTCAGTTAGCTGTCTCTTAGCTGAAGTTGGTGCGGGTTTGTTCATCCCGGAGAGACTGGCGGTTTCACTAATGCGCCACACTGTCGCTAACCGTGCTTCTGTTGACAGCTAGCTTGTTAGCTATATGGACCGGGAACCTTGTCTGACTGTTTGAAAATATGCATTTTAAAACACAACCCCATTTCTTCTGATACAGCCGAATCTGAAAAAACTCACACACGAACCCACTCGTCCACCCATGTCCCCTGTGTTGCTAATCTTTACAAGTCGCTATTCATTACCATTTGTGCTTTCATGGCAGGAGCTCGTTCATGTAACTGAACTGAACTCCTACTAAACTTGTTTGGGTAATAATGCATTCTGCTAAGCAACAAAATACATGTAATCATATAGAGGTGTCAAGTAACAAAGTAAAAATACTTCGTTATTTTACTTAAGTACACTTTTTAGGTACCTATCCTTTACTCTGTTACTTATTTTTCCTCCTACTGATTTCTTACTATTACATTTCCACACAAGTATCTGTACTTTCTATTCCTTACATTTTTTAAACAAACGTTACTCGCTACTCTTGGCTTTGGTTTACTGTTTATAAATATTTATTTCACGGCATGTGCTCCATCCAGTGTGGATCATTGGCTCCATCCCCATTTAGTGAAAACTAGTAGTGTAAGTGGATTAGTCATATAACGCTAAGAACACTCATTGGATAGCCATTCATCGAATTAGTGCTGACGGCGCTTTGGAAATCTCGTCAGCAGCACCCAGGTGTTTTTCAAAACTGCTAACGTGAATTGTCTATGCCATGCTAAAATGTCGGATTCAGGAAAAAGATGTTGAAATGTCTGAAAGGTCGGACATTAGGCAGAGCCGATCGGGAGACAAAGACCAACATCACCTCCCTCATCCTTAAGTAATCTCTATCTCAAAAGAATTTTTAGAAATAGCCTCAAAATTGAGCTTTTAATTCATATAGTGGCATCTGACTGTTTTTTTAAAGGTTATTTTATACTTTATATATTTTAAGTAGTGTTTTGAGCACATACTTTTCTACTTTTTACTTGAGTAAAGAGGTCAAGTTGATACTTCAACTTTTACCAGAGTGTTTTTTAAAACTGCTACAGCATCTATACTTCTACTTAAGTAACAAATGTGTGTAGTTTTTACACCACAGTCATCATACAGTCAGAGTTGAAAACAATCCACAACAATTCAAAATGTCAGAAATAGCCCATCAGGTTTTAATGTTTGAAGCCTGGAACTCACTTCCTGACATTTTTAATTGAAAAAGCTTCCTGGATGGGAAGCGAAATGTCTTAAAATTTGGAAGCAAAATCGAATGGATTGTTTTAAATTTTCTTTTTTTGTTTTTGGAATGACTATGACCTACATGACTGGGAATCTTCAGCAGCATTTATTTCACTGGTATTGCTATAATTCCCCCCCCCAAACCGCCGGAAATCTACCACTATGCCGGAAAACTTTAAGCCCTGCAGTTCCAAACAACAGCTCACCTGTAGTTATGACGTCATTTGCTGTTTCGTGTGATGCTGTCACAAGCCAAACTGCAACCTGAGAGTAGGAGCCAAAGATGAGCCGTTATAAAAAAATAAAAAAAATCACCAGCAACAAAAATTTGAATTAATTCATTGAATCCATTTTTTCTCTAGGATGCATGGATGCATGGATGCAGGGTAGGTGTGACGGCTGTGGGTACAGGGCAATATAACATACAAAGTTGGGTTTGTCAATGTGAATCGACAAATTGAAATTAATGTAAGATTTTTATTTGCTCCTTGTTTTCATCTCATACATGCAAAAATACAAGTACTGAACAAATCTCGAATCGAAAGTTTCTTTTCTGAAATGTTGTTTTCAGGCAGAGTATAGCATAACTGTGATGATGTGAAGTTGTAATCTTGTTACTTTTATTTATAGTTTCTTAGCTTGTGTTCTCAGAGATGAAAAAGTTTGTTTCAAGCAAATTTATTAGACAACAAGGAGCAATACAACTTATCCATTTCTAAACGTTTATTTTCAAACTTAGACTTACCCCATAGTGGACTAGCTACCATATTACAGGTGAGGGTTTTCTAGGTGACTGAAAGCTCCCGAGATGTTAGACAGAGATCAGCTAAAGACTAAAAGGGCCATTGGGGAAACTTCGGACATCGTTTTTAAAGATGTTTTGCTGAAGGGGACAGGTTTCCCTGAAATAGTCTGGTGAATTATACTGCGGATACACTTCTTTTCTCCACTGACCCCTACAGAAAGCCACCTAGACCCAGATCCTGAAAACCCTATCATACTAGGTATGTGAAGTAGACAGACTGAAAACATGGAATACAGAGAAACCTCAGTAGGTTTACAAGCGATGGCTTAGGTGTGAAAATACTTAGAAACAGATCTACAATCCAGCAAAGATGTACGGCTCAGGCTGGTGTGAAATACATAAATACTCTTGTTGCCCAATGTATTGAATTACTGTCATTATCACAATATTAGTGTAATATATGACAATTATGAAATGACTAGTGTGACCAGTATTTGGCAGAAACTGTCAGCTGTACCCTGATATACCAACAATATGTTTGGCAAGATAGCTGACAGCTTAAAGTAGGTAATTATAAAGAAAGTGTCATGAAAGTGTGGCTCGATCACAATCAACATTATTCCTTTTAGCTACAGTAATGCCATTGAAGAATGTTGTGATATGGAGCATCTCTAATTAGAGGGTAGAGAAAAAGGTGAAAGGTAAGTAAAACTGAGGGCTTGATGCTAGATAAAATGAGAAGGTTCCTGTCAGTAGCCAGGTCTACTCTGTAGGTGCCTTTTGAAGGACTAAGAAATTACAAAACTGGCCGTTTTTAGCCTTTCACCTAACATTGTAACACTAGCTAATGCAAATCTGTCTTGCAGGTTGATATGACAAGCAGGGCAAATGTGGATAACTGTACCAGTTCTGTTCCATACTGGTTCTTCTTTTAGACTCAATACTGATATCAAAGGAAAAGTCGTAACCAGTTTTCTGTCCCATTGTATTTCCTACAGACCAGGCTGGGGTTCACAGGGGGGCAGGGACCAAAGTTCGTACTGATGCTCAAGGATAAAACCACTTAACCTATGCATACACTGCACGATTTTTTGCCCTTTTCGGGACGATTCTCCAGTCGTGCGAGAATTTTTCTATTGGGCCACGTTTCAGCCTCATCATGCTTGCTGTGTCATGTGATATACGAATGTCTATGAGCCAATTTATCAGAACCTCGCTCACTGCGCATGTGCAAATAGGGGAGTTCTTCTTCTTCTTCTACTTCCAGATTGATGAGTCCGAACAGCTCCATCTCTCTGCGCTTACATGTGGTTTTTAGACGTACAGTGTGAGAACTTACATTGTGAGCTGTGAACTTTTAAACCCTGCCATTTCATCGTAAAGTTTGAGCTGTAGCTGCGTGCAATTATTATAAAATATCCTACGGCTTTAAAAATATCCTACGGCTTTAAAGGGCAAAACCAAATCTGAAAGAGTTTTTCTTAAAGGAGCATTGCAGAGGTTTAAAGTTGAATATTATTGGTTTTCAGCCCGATTATTTGCCAACGCTGTGAGCTCATGAATACTATTAATGGTAACATGACATTATTTATAGTTTTAGGGATATTCAGGGTGTTTATCATCTCATTCTGTCCTGCCAATGTTCATATATCACTCTCATACCTCAACGTGGCATGACTAAATATGCAAATCGGGTAATGATGCCATCTACCGACTTTTAGGATAGCCAATAGCAACAGTGCAGGAAAAAGAATGGGTCTCTCAGTGTTAGCCTTTAGCGTAGCTCGGAGGCTATTCTGTTCGATCCTCTTCTGCACTGTTTCCTTTTGGTTTCTCTTCCTGATGTGGTTTGCCACGCGAGTCCAATGTTTTCAGAAAGTGCAGTCAGCCACTTGTCGTCACTTGTAGTCTGTCCTGTGCTGCCATTGCCGTCAACATTTTTCTCTAGGCCAAGCAACCCTTTATTCAATAAATAGGGTTCAGCTGTACTTTAAATAACTGAGAAGCCACTGCGCTGCTGCAGGCCACTACTCAGCAATTTTATCTGCTCCTAATCAGAAGGAAGCATTGTCGCTTTTTTGGCCTCATGAGCTAAATTCATTGTTACTTCCCAAATAAAGCCAGTTGGCATTATTATAGAGAGATTGCTATTAAACCTAATTAAGCTTCCTTTGGTGTCCTGAAGTTTGGCCATTGATTTTTGTCACTGTTTGATGTTGTTGTTTTTACCTAGTTATCTGCGAATAAAGTCATGTCTGCAAGTCTGCAAGCTGCGTTCTGGGAAAGGTTGCTTTAGGAAGCTTCATTGGGCTGCCTGATTCTGCGTATGCCTTTGTATATGATTTCTCCCCTGTAGCCTGTCCTTGTTCCCTTCTCTGCGCTGGCAGCATGCTGGGGGACACATGAGCACAGAGGTAGATGTGTTTCTCTACAGGGAATGGAGGGAACAAAGCGGACTGAAGAGAGAGGAGATAAAAAGAGAGATTTAAAGGATAGCAGGGAAGAGAAGCAGCAGAGAAATACACAAAATACTTCCAAGTGTCTCTAAAATCTCTTTTCAAATGACCGTTTGTGTAATCAGGGAGTTATGACCCGCCACCACTTTCTGTCACTTCCTTTCTCATCGTTTTGTTTTATGCGTTCTCATGACTTTCTTCTAAGAACATGTGTACATTTTTATTTTCTCCTAGTGCAGCAGAGACAGTAGGTACCTGCTGGCTCATATGGAAAAACCTCCCTGCTGAGGAAAGCAGTTGTGTCATTATACATACACTGCAAACATGTTGCAAAGAGCAGGACACCAAATGCTGTGATCAGCATTGTTCCTTAACTTTTACTACCAACTTTCTTCCAGCTGCTGATGCCTGCTTCATATCTCAAGCCATTTACCAGTTAATTAAAAGGGGTTTGATCGTGGCTTATAGCCTGAGTCGTTCCCTGGTTTGGTTTGGTTTCTTTTTTAAATGAGAACACAGCTCCTTCCTTCAGTTTTACCCCTTTCAGGGCTCCATGTTAACCATCGCCCGATCTCCCGGGGGCAAGTAGTTTTTTATTGTTGGGAGAATTACAAATTTCATTGCATTTGCCTGCCGGGCAAGTGCAAAAAAAAAAAAGTATTTATCTCTCAAAATTACTTTAAAGTCACAATTCGATGAAAACCACCCAGAAGCGTTGCCGGCGACATTTTTGTTATTTTTGTACACATTCACGTGATTTGAAAAAGCGGTGATTTTCTACCAGATGGTGTGATTTTTGGCCACCTGCTAGTGGTAATTTTGATGTAGTTAACAAAACAACAAACAGCTCACATTATTTGTCAGGGAAAACTAATCTTGAGGGTTAAAAGTCAGAATTCTGAAATGAAAGTCAGACTGTGAAAACCCTGTATAAAATAACTATGTATAATGATTCTCTAGAAAATTCACATTATATTAATAGTATTATCTTGTATAAACATACCGTGACTCTAAAATAAAAGTTATTCATTTGTGACATTGACTTCTGTCTTGTGATTTATCTTAAGTTTTTAACCTGTCAAGTTTTTTTTAGATTTTTAACATTACAATTTATATTTTTCCGAGGACACAACAGTTTAAAGCAAAGTTTAGTTAGAAAAGAATGTGCAGAAAGGATTGAAAAGCATGTTAACACGGTAATGTAGGCTTGAGGTTATTATCTGACGCATGCAGATACACACCAGGAACCTGGAAACTTCAAAAATACTGAATTACAAAAACATTTAAAAAACAAACATGTTTCATTGATATATATACAAAAATTATATTAGGAACTATATTTATCAAACATTATACTGGGCAAGTAAAAATTGTTTCTGGGCAAATGAAATGTGAAAGTTACTTGCCCTTTCGGCAAGTGGTAAAAATCCTTAACGTCAACCTCTGCCTTTTCTAAATAAAAAGGTCAAAGCCAAACCGAGAGTTTTTTAATCTCTGAATATATTCATTGAATCAGTCAGTATTTCCAGCATTCATCTATTACCTTGCTCTGGATCAGCCTTCATTTGTCAGGGTTTTATATATTAATAACTCTTTTTATCTTTACCTTCCTGGTGTCCAACATTAGTCCATTTCTACATGGTTTGTCCTGTTGACAGCGCCCTGAGTCAGACGTCCACACACCAAATCGCTTCTCTTTTCCTCTGAAATCACGCTGGATGTTACATCTTTGAGCTGTAATAATTCAACTACTTCATGCTAATTTAGGCTACATTCACACAGCAGTGTGAATTGAGCCAAATCAGATTTTTTTGCCAATATGCAACTTCTATCTGATCTTTTTAAGGCAGTCTGAACAACACAGATCCGACTTTTTCCAATCTGACCCTGGCCACATGGCTATGTGGTCCTGAATCCGATACCAATCTGATCTTTTCGAATGTGACCTGTGTCTGAACAGCCAGGTCAGATTCATCTGACCTGAGCGCCATTAATACTACATAGGTCACTATTCTTAATTTTGCTACACACAGAAGCGGGTAAGACAAACAACAAATCCATTGCGGACTATGATGCATGGTGTATGGAGAGCAGTATTTATTTTTAACCATTTAGAAAATATTGGGCTTTTTAAGGTTGGGAGAAGATCGCTAGATGAGCTCCAGCGCTACCATCTATGTTTGCTTCCATAAACACAGAGCACGCTGGCTTGTGACGTCATTACGTCCTCTACTGCACATGTGGGAAACTTAAGTTGTATGAATGCAGTTCACAAAGGAGATCACATACAACTCGCAAATATTTGGAAATGTGAACAGCAAGAAAAAATATTGAATTTCACAAAAAAAAAAAAAAATGCCTGCAGTTTGAGCACAGCCTTAGTCTCAGTTCAGTGGAGTCTTTCATTTTGAAAATCAGCTTGGGCATGTGACAGGAAGGCAGCCATTTTTATTGACTTCCTAATATGTCAGATAGCATCAAGGCATCCAAAATATTTTTTGGAATCGTTCAAAAGGCGTTCAAAAAAGGTGGAAGTTAATCAGATAATGAAGAAACCAAACTTTGATCCTGGTTAGATCTTAATCTTTATCAAAGCTCCCTCCTCTCAGTAAAATATTGGGAAAAGTTGTAGAAACCCATCTCAGATCTTGGCTCTTACAGGTTTAAGATTTTTTTTTTTTGTCTGCCTCTCAAAAGCAGCAATCACGCAGACTCCTTTGAAAATGTTCAATGTTTTTGTTTCTAGATCTCAGCACAACTTTTGATACTCTTGAGCACACAACCTTGTAAAAGGTCATAACTGCTAAGTTTTTCATCGAAACCATTCATTTTCAAAATATAATACAGGTGCAGTGTTGTTAGATGAAGGTCTTAAAAATAACTGAAATATAATAGCTGCTGTCTGTTATTGCATTCTTCAACAATTCTATTTAAAGCAAAACATCAGAGTTAGTTTAATATAGAAAGAAAAAACACATTTATTGATTATAATGACTTCATGCAGTAATGGCAGCAAAGCAGAAGCTGTGATTTGAAAGGGTAATCATTCAGAAAGGTATATAAACATTACCATAGATGTTGTTAATAATGCAGTAGGGCTGCACATTACGGCCAAACTTCATCACTATATGTCTATTTATTTTGATATATATATATTGGTGAAGATTCTCTGTCATTCAGGTCAAAGTCATTCCAAAAAAGTAAAAAAAAAAAAACAACAATCTACTAGACTTTGTTTCCAAGTTTGAAGACGTTTTGCTTCCCATACAGGAAGCTTTTTCAATTCAAAATGTCAGGACTAGGGTTGTGTTCAAGGTTTTATAGGGTGGACCAAAAAACAAAGCTTGTTTTGGCTTAAAAAAAACATGCAAATTGAACTGGATGAGGAGCGGACCCGTTCGTCCGGTTCAATTTGCATGTTTTAAGAAGTTAAAACCAATTAAGAGTGAAAACAGTTACAATTAATGCAATCAGATATGTCCAGATACCAGTTAACACTGATAAATTCTTGTTGAAAAATAAAAGCCTCTACTGAAGATCAAACAAATGAATGCCTTATTTATATAGCCACACTGCTGCCGTAGCAACCAGATTGTTGGAGAGTCCTAATTTTTGCATGGCGACCATTCCACTGCTTGGCTCCTTTCACAGAAAGTACAACTTAAATGAAACATGCTTTAAAAAAAATGGACCTTCAAAGCCACCATATGTAGTCTCTTTAGTTGATCTGGAGGTTCCATCTGATTCGTCCAATTTTTGCAGCACTTTTCAGCAGTTGGGAAATGCTGTTTGATGTCTCATGTGAATGTGTGTTTTTCCTCTTATTCTGTTTTTTAGGTGTAAATAATCTCTGCTCATGTTTATGCATTAAGCTTCTCTGATTATTTATCTGAACTAAAATCATTTAGAGGGAAAATCTACTGTGATTGTTTATTTTTTACAGTTAGATTATAGATAAATTAATAGTTCATAATCACAGCATCTTTAGAGTCAATCATTGGTTTTGGTTTTGGCGTTCCACCCTTTAGATCTCCCACCGCCCCAGTCAAAAACCTCTGGAAGCACCACTGGACACTGTTGACTGAAAACATTTGCTTCTGCTAATCTCCACAGCAGGTCAAAGTTTTCCTGGATTATCAAACTCTTTTTGTTCTCCTGTCCAAGACATTGTCAGTTTCTTTGTGCATGAGGCCCCAGATGTCCTCCTTGCAGCTGACCTACTCAGCAGTTCACAGATCTCAAGTTTTTGGTCCAAAGTTTTTCTACTAATGTATTTCCTTCTCCCATGGGATGGCTGGTTGTCATGTTGTATCTGCTGGTTGAACAGTAGGCAGTTGGGTTCATAATCAGACCACACATTCATCATAGATGTTTTTCCCCATGGCAACACGGTTAAATAAATTAGCCCCGCTCTCCGCTGCGCCTCTGCTCTTTAACTTCAATGAGTTACTCTTCCTCTGTCTGTCTCACTCTTTGTCTTTATTTGTCCCTGGGCTATTTTCACAGTTTCTTCTCCAACCTCTTGCTCTGCCCTTTCTTGTCAGTTTTCAGTAGCTCCCTGCTGTCCGGCCCGTGTCTATCTGTCTAGACATCCTCCCACCTCACCACTCCACTGTCCGCCTCTCTTTCACTTTCACCCTTTGCCTTTTCTCCTTTTTCACACTCTCTTCCAGCCCCTCATGCCATCTGCAGTCCCCAGACAGACAGCAAGCGAGCAGGCAGACATACTGGGAGCTGGCAGGGGCGTCTAATCGAGACATATTAAAGCAATACTGCTGACACCAAAGACGTTATTTCAAGCTCTTGAGAGCAACCTAGTTCACTGATGGCTTTGATTAACTGCTTAGTCTCCTCCAGATTATAAAACTCACCATAGAAATGTGTATATGCAGGGTGTGGTCTTTTTATTTTTCTTCTTCCTGCTCTTTGACTCAGAATCATAATTGCATTGCAGAACAGTGGCAACAATAAATCAAGTCAGTGGCTGCATAATGCACAGCATGGTAGCTTAACCCCAGGATATTATGTACCTTTTAAAGGCACTGTCCCCCACTGCTTTCATAATTCCCTTCTCAAGACATTTATGTAAAACTTTGCATAACCTTCCTATTCTATTATAACCTGGTATAAAGCCGATTAATACAGTGTAGTTCAATTTTAATTGTTAATGGTATAGATCTTGTGAGATATTGCAAGGATAACATCAGCTTGTGTATTATATCATCTTATGTCTTGTGATGTTTAAGTAACACTGTCATGATCTGCCCTGATAGCTGACATTGATTACTCACTTCATTCACCTGCTGTCCCCGCCCCGCTCTCTAATTATCATTCATCTCATTCACCTGCTCCCTCTCCTACTGTTGAACCAGGTAAGTGACTCACATGAAAAATCGTCTCTCGTCAGATGATTGTGGTCACTTACCTGCGGTTCTCCCTCCAGAGTGTCAGTGATTGGGCGGTTCCCCACCTCCCCCCGTACAGCCGCTGCGCTCCGAAGTTCCACAGCTCTGCGCTTTTGTTTTGTCATGATTTTTTGTTAATTTACGTTTTGAACTTTTCCACTGTCTGTCTAACCTTAAATATAAGGTCCATCTGTCCAGTTTATGACAAAAATAGACCAAAGACAAACCTGTAAGGTTACATCTACCTCTATTCATGTTCTTAGGCCCATGTGAAATGGTTGGGCACGTTACTTTAAAAAGTAATTAGTTATAGTTACTAGTTACTTCTTCCAAAAAGTAGCTGAGTTAGTAACTCCAAGGTTACTCCACAATAAAAGTAAGTGACTAGTTAATAGTAAGAGTAACTATTGCGTTACTTTGGTTTCACTAAGCCCCATTAACCCTCACCACCCAGCCCCCACCTTCTGCCGTGTGTTTTCCAAAGCCCAGCTGAATAGAGGACGATAAAGATAAGTACCTGCAGAGAGTTTTGCATTTATTGCAACTCAGCGTGAATACCATACATCGGGGTGACGCGCAGCCATCGATGGGCTTCTAAACCCCATCAGAGATGCGTCCCCCTGCTATGGCATATGGGGTTTTAGGTATCTGATCGATGGAATTGTCCAATGGTCATCAGACTTAAGTATTCTCTACTCATGGCTGTGGCGCGCGAGCGGAGAGGCGACTGCCAGCACCTTTAGCGGTAGCATGCGCAGCTTTCCTGATGTAACTGCCCAGCTGCGGTGAACGTGCACGCCTGGCTGTGTGTGTGGATGATGCTGGGGAAACCGTGATGTGATGAGTAGAAACGCTAAGTTGACGTAACACGATTATTTCCATCTGGAAAACTCTCTTTTTCTGCTACAGTCCTCAATCACTCTCAACTCTCTCTGTGCGCCGTGCGTTGACACCGGTATCAGCCAATCTCTCATCCTCCCCTCTCTCATGGCCAGAGGCTCTAACTAGATCCTATCATGAAAAAAGGTTCATTGTGCTTACCTGGAGTAGCGTGCAGTAGCGGGGTGTGGGCAATGGTAACCTAACGCTATAGTTAAGGCAGTAAAAGTAATTGGTTAGAATACTGGGTGCAAAAAAATGGTACTTGGCATTACTAGCGCCATTACTTTCAACGCTGTTAGTCCCATCACTGCCAAGTGAACCAGTGGGCTGGTCTGTATGTCAAGTATTTCAGGGAATGACAAAAGTACAGGCCAGAACTGCCAAATGAGGCAACATCCCTGAGTTTAAGTCAGTTCGAGGCTTTCATTTGGATTCGGCCTGTTTTACGGTGGTGGGGAAGTTTAGAATTGTGAGATTTGCAGAGAAAGCGAGGTGTTGATGGGGTTTGAACTTCTCTGTAAGTTAATTTCACCTACCGAACTATTGTTATTCATCTATGACAATGGAAACTTGGGTTTGGCATTCTATGAGTATGAACTCGTAACCTGTCATAGGGCAGACCCTGCCTTTCAGCCATATAAAATGGCTGGAGATCCAGCTGTTTACGGGCTCCAGCACTCCCTCACGATCCCTTGGAATAGTAAGCGTGTGGATAGATGTGTTCCTTGTTTACTCTTGAAGAATACCATGAAGCATTTTGTGTTTGTCTGCTATAGAAAATAGAAACATATGAATTTATAAAAAAAAAATTAACCTTTAACACATATGTTGGCATCGAAAGTGTTCAGTTGAGCAGCTTCTCACTGTTGTTGTTGGGCCCCGAAGGCAGTCCACTGTTCAACCGCAGCAACAACAAGCAAGAGCTAACCTGCCCCCATGGGAGCTGATTTGTGAGTCTAGCTATTTCTATGTATTTGTAATGTGTGTGTATCAGTGGGTGGCAGAAACTGACATGTGATCACTGCAGTGTAGATTTAATAAGGGGAAACTCACAAGAAAAGCTGTTGGCATTTTGTGGTGCATCACCAATCTGAATCGCTGGTGGTTAACCCTCAGCAAAATGAATTACTTCACAGCAACAGTTTTTATTGTTCCAGTTTTTTATTGCCTTTCTCAGAGCTGTTTTACTTCCCTGTTTGCTTGATTCACAATCTGATAAAAACATCTCACTAATCGTAAACTCTCCTTATTAATCGAAGGGTTAGTATCAAGGACATGTTATGTTTTAATGCTTAAATGAAGTGAAGTCCTGGCCCTGTTTTGAGGTCAATCAGGATTCAACAGAGCGCATATCCAAGAGTACAGTGTTATATCGTGTTTGTGAAGGAATTTCACCCTATCAACACTATACAACACTGGAAAGAATAGAATAGAACAGATTTTTACTGTTGCACTTTGGGACAATGAATAGGAGTAAAAAAAGGAAAACCATTTATAACTAAAGAAAAAGGTTTTCAGCAGCTTACTGAAAAAAGCAAATCTAAAAAAAGCTGATATTACAGTAGCAACCACTCAAATTGGTGCTTCCCAGTGAAAAGTCAGCCGAATGGCAGCAAAATCCCCTCTAACTTCCAGCCACCTACCTTCTACTGGGCGTCCATATTTTCTCCAGCCTTTCACTGAGTTACAGGCTCTGAGCAGGGGGTGATGCTTCTCTTTAGATCTTAATGTCAACAAATCATGACAGAAAGAATGTTTTAGTGAAAAGATTTATGTTTAAAAAGGAATCTTAATGGACCAGCCAAGGACCATCGAGGTAAGTGGGGAAATTTTGAATGTCTACTACTGTAGCAGCAGGGATATAAAAAATGTCCTGACTTAATTGGGAGCAATGATCATTTTAAATTGTACCATCTGCTTAGAGGAGGGATCTGTGATAAAGCTTTTTATTGCTCTTAGTCTTTGTCCTTTTTTTTTACTGAGTTCTAAGTTCTGCAAGACCTTCATTCATTGGTCGGGAAGGTCCAACAGAGATGGTGGCTTTGCTAGAACTGTCTGTATCCCAGGACCTGTGTCCAGGGTGCAGACCCGTATAATGAGCTTCCTTAAACAGTAGATAAGTTGCTGCACCAACAAGCTGCGCCATAGAAGATGACTGGTACCTTTACAAGGTTAAAGATCAATTCTCAGCTTTTAATACTGCTGCACTTGTTGCCCTGAATACACAGTAGCAGCATTTTTTGAGAACTTTTAAAGTATCTGCTAAGAGAAGCTCAGCCTCTATCCATCCTCAATGATTTTTATAATGAGCATGATGTGACTCAGGTTCTGTGGTCGGCCTGAAAGTTTGATAACTTTGCTGAACGCTATGGTGAGATTTAGAGACTGAGGGGCTGAGTTGAGGAGGGCAGAAGGTAGGGTCTCATACAGCCTACTGTTAAAGAGATATTTTGTAATTTTTTACTGAATAACTTATTTGCAATAGCCTTATTATTTCACACATACAGCTAAAAAATACTATAATGAGCAGATCATTACAGATGCAGCTATCAGCCTGTGGCCTGTTTCTCTCCAGTTTGGGAGTTCCCACGCTGTTTGGCGGATGTTACGTCCAACCTTGTCCATCCATCCATCCATCCATCCATCCATCCATCCATCCATATCCATCCATCCATCCATCCATCCATCCATCCATCCATCCATCCATCCATCCATCATCCATCCATCCACAGTGAAATGTATCCATATTTCCATTTTCATACTTTACTTTAAATTGATCCAATTCTGTTTATTGCTGAACATCTTACAGCCTCTTGACCACAAAATGGAAAAATACAATATGGCTACCATGTGATTCAAATATAGACTAAACTGCAGTAATACAATGTTCAGTGCAATTCAACGCTTTTGTACGTCAACAAATTCCTAGAAAATCAGTCAGTATCGAAACAGATGTTATGATTTTATACTCTGAGGCGGACTCCTGACCCGCTTGTCTTCTTTGAGGCTTATTCCTTTTATTTCTTTCAGAAAATAAGATTACAGATAAGCTATACGCTAAGGCAGGCATCATATCAGCTCATTATTTCTTTAAGTGTGGATTCTTTAATTTAAAGGCACCTGTGGGTCAGCACACTTCTCCCCTTATATCGATATGAGATTGAATCCTCTGAGTACAGAAGCTAATTAACCATAACTGAAACAATTAAAGTGAGCCTGGAGGAGCACGGCTTATGAGCCTTTTGTACTGCAACAGGCACGTGGAAGTGTAATCCAATATTTGTTGTGTGAAGCAAATACAGGTCACAAGGAATGTGGGAGCAGCATGTAGGAGCCAAAATCTATATTCATACTTACACACTAACACACCCACCCACTCCCCCATATGTGTAATACTGATATACATGGATACACACAGAGCGGGAGCAGTTCAAGGTTTTCCTCTATCCTCTTCACATATAAACACATCAGCACCCAAAGCTTCGCACTGCCGAGATATGAGGCTCACTGTTGCTGGGAGAGAAACACAACCAGGTCACATTGGCTGCTTTCTGCGGCATAGCAAAATATTACTGTCATAATGTGTTTTAGAGGTCTGACCCAATATGTAGAGAACCACTCAGAGAGCACGGCAAAGGTTTAACAGGTTTATTGAGGTAAGGGTGGGGAGGGGGTTATGATCTGGAACTCAGGGAGCTGGTGTGCAGGAACTAGGAAGTCTAAAGGGCATATAGAAAGTGTTAGTTCAGGGACCGTGGAAATCTTGAATGCCGTAAGGAAAATGCGAGGGACTCACGTTTGGGGGGGTTCTTCTCTCACTTTGCATCCAGTCTGTGTGGGTTGATCCAGAGAAGAGGGGACATGTTTAAGAGTGGACAGGTAGACATTCTTTGGACCCGGAGGAGCACTGGAGCGGAATGTCACTTGGATTTCCGTGAGGGACTTGAAAGGCACATGTGGAGGTTTCTCCCCTGCTCAGTGTGAACTCAGAAAACAGTCCTTCCAGGGGAAGAAGACCAAAGTTCCAGTATGCTGGAGGACTTCCTGTCAAAGGCAAAGACAAATACAAGGTTAGACTCAGAGAAACAAAGACTCAGTTTGACTCAGAGAAACAAAGACTCAGTTTGACTCAGAGAAACAAAGACTCAGTTTGACTCAGAGAAACAAAGACTCAGTTTGACTCAGAGAAACAAAGACTCAGTTTGACTCAGAGAAACAAAGACTCTGCTAATCTAAAGCATGGCCAGAGTACCCAAAACCGGCAAACACTCTGGCTTCTCGAGGTAGTGAGACACAGTCCACTGCTTAAGTACTCCTCCAGATAATGATCCAAAGACGCAGGTGTGCAGCAGGAGACCCCTCAACAGACAGGGTGCCACCTTGGTGGTGGAGGGAGAAACAGACACAAAAACAGACCACACACACTGGATAACTGGATTCCTGACAATGACTGATAGTCAAAGAATTTAGAGGCCTTTGTGTTGGATTTGGGATGGTGCTATGGAAGTGTTGGGACACATAGATAATCCACACTAGTTTTTTGGAAGATCAGTGGAAAGTTTTCCATATGACAGAAGGTGCATTAGTAGGTTTGTTTGACGTGCAAAATGCCATGTTTGGAGAAAAAGCGAATGCCACCGTTTGTAAACCAGATATCTAAAACTCAAGTCCTGGAGGGCTGGTGTCCTGCAACTTTTAGACATCTCCCTGGTCCCACACACCGAAATCTATTGACAAATTACTTTCTCAGTTGAAGTTAAGTTCTCCAGAGTCTTTCAAAGGACCTGATTATTAGACACCGGTGTGTTTAAGCAGGGAAAATCTTAAAGGGGTAGAATACCAGCCTTCCAGGACTGCACTCTGGTAAACACAGTGATGGAAGCATCATTATATTGCTATGTTTTTCTTCTGCAGACATTTGTCAAAACTAACTGGAGATGAATGGAGCTAAATGAAACCTGACTAAATATACAGCTGAAGCTGCATACAATTTAATTTAATGGCTGATTTCTTAAAGTGGCCTAGTCAAACATTATCTTGATATACTGGTATCTGCAAATGCAGCAAAAGCTTGTAACAAAATAAAGAGTTAGAGGTATCGTCAAATGTGGACAAGCTATTTTTTTTTAGAAACTTTAAAATAACTGTAAATAAATATCTAAAATCTTTCTTGGTCTGTCCCCTTGGCCTCCTCCCAATGGGATGTTCCTGGAACTCCACCTAAGGAAGGCGTACAGAGGTCTACATCCAAACCAGATGTCTGAGCGCCCTCAGCTGACTCCTCCCAAAGTGGAGGAAAAGCCTCTCCCTAATGGCCGTGCGCCTCATCCTACCTCTAAGGGGGTGTTGGTCAATAAAGCTAATTTTGGATCCAGATTCTTGCTCTTTTGGTCATGATTTAGATTTCAGGATGGTACGTGAAGAGGATGCTTTGGGTTTTGGCTGAGCTTCCACAACACCACAACAGACTGGTGCAGGGCCGGCATTACTACAGGAGCACTGGGCCCCAATATACTTGAACTCTTCCACTGGATACCGGAACTCTCCTCCAACCTGAAGATGGTAGGCACCATGGCCTCTGACTTAAGGCGATGATCTTCATCCTGGGCCACTTCCCACTCAGTTGAAAATTGTCCCAGTGCATGCTGTCAGTGGTTGGCAGGAGGAAACCAGCAGAACCACATAATCCGTCCTTCAACCAGGCTCCCTCCGATACTGTGCTGTGCTGAGAAATCCTGTCAATTAATTTTAAAAAAACAGAACCAGCAACAGAAGGCAGCCCTGTGGTCGTCAGTGTTGGGAAAAGTTCTCTTTCTACGTGAACTATTTCAAAGTTCAGTTCACACATTTTAAAATGAACTAGTTCAGTTCATAGTTCATAATTCAAAATTTTGAACTAATTTCACAGTTCCAAAAAATGAACTAGTTCATAGTTCTTTTTTTTCATGTATTGCTCAATTACACCATAGCCTACTGTAGAACCACAGACAGCAATTATTTTTATCAGTTGTAACACTGAAACTGTGTGCGTCAGATTTCATCTTCATATCCAGTTTTGGCTCTATAGAAATCTGGCAACCTATTGAACGAAGTTGAACTGAGAGAGCGTGCCGTTCACAGACACCAGAATGAACGAGTTCACAATAACGTTCATCAGGCAGTAATACAGTACGTTCAGTTCGTTGTCAAGATTAAAATATGAACGAGTTCATGAACTTTCGTTCAATGAACACGTTCAGGCACAACACTGTGGGAGTCTGACATGCAGTGAGAAGAGGTGCATCTTTATGCCAGGACTACAGATCAGACTACTGTGCAACTTGTATAGACCAAATGGCCCCTAGTATAGGGCCCCAACTCTGTACTCCCAAAGCCCACCTCACAGGGCACCATGAGGGACACAATCATATGTAGCTCCACAAAATACCTGTGGACCAGTTGGAAAAACTGCAGAGGCATGGGAAGTAAGCCAAACTCTTTCTCCTGCAGCAGGAGTGTTGACAATCAGCTGGCCTGTCCTCTCTAGTACCCTGTCCATTCGGTCTTCCTCCGCTCCCCCTTCCTGCTTTAGGGAACCACAGACCCTGTCTGTCCAAAGTCACTGCTCACAATCCCAGGAGCTGTTTAAGGGTGTTGCTCAGGGGACCAAAAGTGAATTCAGAATCTAACCACTAGGCCGGCCTGAGGACCCACACTGGCAACTCAGCTGGGATACAAACCCAAGCTTCCTGTTTGCACCAGGACTAGCTCAAATGGGGACTCGCCACTTGAGCTAGCCAGCTGTTAAATAGGCTTGTCAACGACCATCAATATCTGGAGCCCTGAGGTACATCTTAAGGATAACCAATTCTCTGCAAGCTCCTCCCAGGCTCCAGTTTTTACAACCACCCGGGGAGTGGCATGCTTGACCTCTCAGTGTCTGTTTGCAGTGTCCTCAGGAGCCCCAAAAGCCTACCAGGGTTGATAAGGATTCCTTCTTCGGCTTGACTGCATCCATAACTGCTGGTATCCGCAATAATATTTGTTGCTGTCTAACATTTTAATGAATAATTACTGACTTTGGATTTAGTGTGATCAACTATTACATCAGGCTTTATAGTTTGTTTCTGTCATTATTGGGGGACAAAAATAAAAAAAAAGGTAAACAGCCAGAAATTGATCAAAATAAATCTATACTATATGTAATAATATAACTCAAAATAACTTAATTTCAGAAAGAAACAAAAAAAAAAAGAGGTTTCAATAGAATTGTGACAAGGTCTTTTTTAGTTCCTTAACATGTTTAAACAACATCCATTTCCAAAGTTTTCTGGGGTTTCTGCTTGAACCCCAGTTGGCATCAGGAGATGGCCGCCTGGTTCTGCTGGAGGTTTCTTCCAATTCAAAGGGAGTTTTTCCTCTCCACTGTCACTACAAGCATGCTTAGTGTGAGGGATTGATGAAGAGTCAATGAGTCGATTCAATCAACTGGTTTTCCTTAGATAGAAAACTTTGAATCAATTTGACTGGATGATCTGGTTGAATTTTTTCTCTGTAAAGTGTCTTAGCATGACATGTGACTTAGATAGAATTTTAGACTTACACAAATGTATTATGAATTTGCGCTATATAAATAAACTGAAATAAAAATACATTGAATTGAAGATCAGTAAAGTAAGTTTTCTTTATAGAGCAAAATTACCCCATATTATTAAAAGAAAAAAGGGTTAAATAAAATACTTATCTACAAACAAAGAAGCTCACAACAGGTTTTCATGAGCTGGAACTCAACTTTTTTCTGCAGGTGAAGAGACGTGATTTTGGTTATGTGGTGCAGCCATATAAAGGCAAAATCTTGGTTAGCCTTAGAAGTTGGGTGAAAGCCTGCACCAAATGTTATAGCTAACATTAGCTGGCATTTCACTGGTGGACATAAATAAGGGGTTGAGACCCAGACCAGACCTTCCAAGAACAAAATGAAGGCTGAATGTTTAGAATTTCCCAAAATTTTTAAGGACATTTACACCATATTCTATTCACTATGGCGCCAATTCACATCACGTCATCTCAGTCTCATGGCTGATCTCTTTAGTTATTTAGTGTTTAAATTTGGTGGTGAAATGTCCTTTAATTATTTTTGTTGCTGAATGTGCTAAATGTTGATGTAAATTAGGCCCTTATTTCCTCATGTGCTGACTGTGAATGCAAAATAAAACAGGTGAGCTTACTTCATATATCCCACCACCTCCTGCTGTGGATGTGTGATGATGTAATTACACTTTCTTCTAGAACAGGTGTACCAGAAACATGTTCCCCAGAATCATAAGCGTCCCTCAATTCCAGCTGCCTTTAACTCATTTCATCAATAAAGCTTGAAAATCAGATAGGTTTTCTGCACAAAGGTTAAATCAAGCACTAAAAGCATGACGAGAATTTCATTAGTATGTTGTACTTACGGACTATTGAGAACCTGTACTATTTTATATACACTTAAGTACAAGATTTTAGGCAGTACTTCCTGCTGAAGTTACTTTTGATGCCATGCTTATTTTTTAAATCTTGCCTCTTAGCTTTGTTGACTCCTTGTTTTTTAGCTGCTTGAATGGAATGACTAAGTTTTGAATTCCCTGTATTTGAAGAATAACTCCAATAAATAAGATGTTGACTAAACATTTCCCTTTAGTGCTGTAAATATCTGATATGAGATGCATCATTCATCTGAACGCTATGATAAAAATAAACACGTGAACCAGTAGTTATTATAAAGGAATCTTGAAGGTATAAATCAACAATTAAGGCTAGATGCTGGTTAATGAAAAAGGTCAAATATAGATTTAAACTCCTGTTTATTGATGAGTTCTTTTCAACGAGGATATAATTAATTGCATAAGTCAAAATAAAATTAAGATCTGTTAAAATAGTGGATCTCAAACCTCTGTTGCTTGGACCTTCTTGGGTTTACAAAAAAGTTGAAGTGAGCCTCCTTATTCACCAGACCACCACCTCACCCACTGATCTCTATTCATTTAGTGGATTGCCTGTCGGTAGTACACGGTGCTGTGAAGTCACCAGCCACCATATTGGTACTCCCTAGTTTGACTGGTCGGAATGTTAACAATACATGCGCTACAGCATCAAACAACACTGATGTTGTCATTTTCAGGGGGCTTAAGACTTTTAAAATAAAGATAAATTCATTGCTTTGACACACACTAGCTGTTTCATAGCATCAGTAGATTACATATTCAGTATGAAGTCCATGAAGTCTATAAATCATGTAATAAAACTATATAAATTAGTGTGTTAATGGAGCATAATTATAATGTGCTAAATTGATAATGTACATGTAATATACATGTATTGATCACATTGTTATGGTAATGACATTACGTTACAGGACATTTTATGGCCCGACTCCTTGAGAGTGGGGAGTACCAAGGTGACGGTAGGTGACTTCATTTTTTTTGGCCTATCAGCAGACCCGGCTGCAGAAAGAAATTAAAGGGGGGGCATTCCATTTTTTTTGGGGGGGGCACACTTTTTCAGCAAAAATTTGATTTACTTCAAGCTTAACACTAGCTTTGTGATCATTCATTCAGTAAAATAAATCTCAAATCTTTATAAAAACATTTATTAAAATTATTTTAAAATCTTTTAAGAATGATTTGCTGAATTAGAAATCAGCATTTGTTGGATTGTTAGTGTTAGAAAAAAATGTGTCCTGACAGGTTTTCTGACCCATGTTCTACATGTCTCCCCCAGCTGCTGGTAGCTCAGCATAGATTTCTCACAATCATTCAGAAACTGGATACGTGTTACGTCTAATATCTTTGTTGAAAAACATTTATTGAACATTGTTATTGATAAAATTTTAGGTACAATTAGGTCCAGATTAAATAGTCAAAGATCCACAAAATATAAAAAATAAACAGTAGTGTAGTCCTGTGGCCATTCAAATAACTCAAAAGTTAACTCCTAGTTTGAATCAGAGTCTTTCAAAGTGAACTATTTAGAAATCTGAGTGCAGTATTGACTGCGGGTTATAAAATCTGACCTCATAAAACACAGTAATGTGTAACTTTGAGCTTAAATCATTCAGTCAGGGGCATTATTCAGGTATAAATGTTCTCGCGCTCATTTCATTTTTTTTTCTTTTAAGAGACACAAATTACCCTGCAGGAGAAAGAGAAAGCATGCAATATATAATATTTACACTGGGAAACAAACTAGACAAAACTAGACAAACTAGAGATCAGTGACCTCATCCTCAAACCAACTTTTTTAACAGTTAAACTCAACTTCAGTAAATTAAATATTGCGGTGAATAAATGGCGATCTCCTTCTAAAAGTTATATTGTAAATAATTAAAGCTTAATCCAATCCAACATCGCTCTCAAAGCATTAAACAAAAGTTATCATGATGCTAGGAGAGTGGTAAATCCAGTGATCTGTGCTCATTACTGCCACATGCTGGACGGAAGGTTATCTGCAGTTTTTCTCAGGCTGATTAAATATAATTTTCTGGAGTTTTTCACAGGGATGAATTATTATTAACCTGCTAAAATAAATCATGTGGCTTCAGTGGAAAAGGGGCTATATCACAAAAACGTTATTATTTGTATCTGATGTATAACACAGCCCTTTATATCAATAATGATGCATTTATCTATTTAGTTTTCCACTGCACTGTATTTAAGCTTCATCTTGGTCTTATCTATTCAGATCTGTACGACCAAACTCCCACCCAGCCTTAAGGCATTGATCTGGAAATGAATCGAAGGTTCCAGGCAGATGTGGGCGCCATACCAGGCCGACCTACTGAGCTTGAGGTGGGTTAGGTTGTATGGGTCCACTGGAGCTGGCTACATATGACTCATCCTGCACTCTAGATTTGAGCTGAGTCTGAAATGGTTTTAAGGAATGAAACTTCTGACCCAGAGCCATCCTCCAAAAGGCCTTTTACTGGAAACAATCTTTTCTCTTAAAAAAATAAAATAAAATCATGCTTTTTTATGAAGCCTTTTTTGTCCCAAACCCCAGTCCATTTGGCATACTGGCAGCGATGTGGTGATAGATGACTCTTCAAAAAATGTGAGAGGATGACTAAACTATTTACTGAGGCCAAAACTCAGGAGATTTATCTCCAGACATAATGGCTGAGAGGAAACTTTCTCATCACTGCACTGAAACACTGATACTCTGTGGATTTTCCAAGAGAACCTTAGTGAGATTCCAACAGTATAAGAGGGCAGCCATGAAAAGCCTCCAGTTACTGTGTGTCTCTGTTGAACCTCCTCCATGTCGGCTCTCCTGACAAATGCTGTCGATGTAAAGTTCACCACCACATTCACCCACTAAGGTACGGGTTCATTTAATTAGCCTTCTGAGGTCAAGCTGTGCAGAAACTGAAGATAATTAGAGGGTTAATTTATAATAGAAGGCATCATCACATGCCCTTATATTACACGCTCCTCCAATTAAAGTCACACTTCAGCATTTGTTAAAAATCACTTCTTTGCTCTCGTTCCGACTCTGATTTCTCTTGATCTGACAAACGAATGAATGAACTCAAAGCAGAAACCCTGCAACACAGACAGCCTTGATTATTAGGGGCTATGTTTAAATTTCTTGAGAAATTTCTAATGGAAAAATTCCTCATGTGACCCATGATGCTGAAAGGAAAGCAGAATCACATTGAGGTTTTAATGTAGAAGTGAAACTTGCCATCAGAGTTTGAAATGTTATTTTTTTATTAGAGAAAATAGGAATAAAAACATGCAGAAAAAAATCAGGAACTTCATTTATAAAATATGGAAAAACTACATTTAAATGTCTTCTAACTTTTCAAACAATGGCAACATATTTTAATGAGCAAAGCCTAGAAGTAGATTTACTTTTATGGTAAATAAACGATTGTTTATGTTATTCTTTTTGTGTCCTGTACTCAACCTAACGATATAGTCCAACTTATCCCTGTCCTACCCAGGGCAGGACAGTGGGCTTTACGTAGCCTGAATAGCACATGGAGGACCAGTCTGGATAGCAGCGGAAACGGGTTGGAATGGAACTGACGACTACAATCGGATTTATACACAGAAACCAATTAGATCTTTGTGTGTGTCGCTATGCATTAACGCAGATATGCCCCTCCCTCCTTCACTTGAACTGCTCTGGTGCACCTCTCCAAAATTACAGAAGTGACTTCCGAAAGTGCTGCAGTCAGGAGCCATCTGATTGGTCAAATCTGCATCTTTGCAGTGTTTCCTGTTTGGTACCTTACCGGTGAGGTGGATGATCCTCTTACCACCACATCGTGTTAGTATTTTCTTTTCTTGCTTTGAATTCAATTCAATTCAGTTTATTTATATAGCGCCAAATTCACAACACATGTCATCTCAAGGCACTTTACAGTTCAACCAGATTATACAGTCAAACTGATTCAAAGTTTTCTATCTAAGGAAAACCAGTTGATTACATTGAAACTCATTGACTCCAATGCAATCCCTCACACTAAGCATGCTTGTAGCGACAGTGGAGAGGAAAAACTCCCTTTTAACGAGGAAAAAACCTCCAGCAGAACCAGGTTCAGTGTGAGGTTGCTGAGGAGCCGACTTTAGTTGCAAAGGAGTCAGTAAAGCTGACTGATCCGTGACACCCGCATTCAGGCAGGCGAGCTCGAGCCAGCTCCCATTCCAGAGGGGCAAAGAGAACATCCATCCAGTCACGGTCAGAGAAACAAGGACTACACTGGAAAACAGGCCGGTCTCCAACATCTATAAACAAGGGTGTTGATAGAAGCGGTACAGCTGATGATGTTTCTTTCAGGATGTCACAGCCCGGCTGGGCCAGGCAGTGAAGCTACTCTTAGGAAAAAGCAGAGAGCAGAGGGTTAGAGATTGAACTGACAGATTCTGCAGAATAGGAGAACAGAGAATGAAGCAGAATGATGATGAAATGGGGGTCCTTGTGTCCTCCAAAAGTCTAAGCCTATAGTAGCATAACTATAGAGATAGCTCAGGGATGACACAATGAGCCACCCTAACCTATAAGCTTTATCAAAAAGAAGTTTTTAGCCTGGCCTTAAAAGTAGACAGGGTGTCTGCCTCACAGGACTAAAACTGGTGGTTGGTTTCCCACAGGAGAGGGAGCCTGATAACTAGAAGATCTGCCTCCCATTCTACTTTTAGAAATTCCTAGGAACCACTAGTAGAAGCCTGCAGGTGATTGAGAGTGCTCTGTTAGGAACATAAGGAACAATCAGATCTCTGATATAAGATGGAGCTTGGTCATTTAAGGATTTTATATGTGAGAAGGAGAGTTCTTTAAATTCTATTCTGGATTTAACAGGAAGCCAATGAAGAGAAGCCAGGATAGGCGAGATATGATCTCTTTTAATTTTCATCAGAACTCTGGCTGCAGCATTTTGGATCCAACTGAAGGCTTTTTTAACCAGTTTATTGGACTTCCTGATAGTAAAAATTGCAATAGTCAGCGCGGAAACAACAACTGCATGGACTAGTTTCTCCAGCATCACTTGGACGAGGATAACTCTAATTTTTGTGAACATTCTCCAGATGAAAGAAGGAAATTCTAGAAACTACCTCTTTGATATGGGATTTAAATGACAGGTCCGCATTAAAAATAACACCAAGATTTTTTTACTTTATTATCTGAAATCAGTTTAATCCCATCCAAATGGTAAACTGACTGGCTCATCGGTTGCTTTTTCAGAGACTCTGGTCCAAAGACTTTAACTTCTGTTTTGTCTGCATTCAGAAACAGAAAGTTAAGAGTCATCCAGGTTTTATGTCTTCAAGACATGCCTGTAATCTTTGTTAATGGATTAGCTTCATCTGGATTTATAGACAGATATAGCTGGGTATCATCAACATAACAGTGGAAATTAATCCCATGCTGTCTAATAACTCTACCGATTGGGAACATGTATTAAAGAGAATTGGTCCTAGCACTGATCCCTGTGGTACTCCACAGGTAACCTGTGAGCATGTGGAAGATCTGTCATTAACATGAACAAACTGAATTAGATCAGATAGATAAGTTTACACCAGTCTAGTGCTGTTCCTTTAATTCAACAAAATATTCAAGTCTTTCTAAAGAATGTTATGGTCAACTGTATCAAATGCAGCACTAAGATCAACAGGACGAGCACAGATACAAGTCCGTATCTGAGGCCATGAGAATATCGTGAAGTGTGGCTTTCACCAGAGCTGTTTCCAGTGCTTATGATGAGCTCTAAGCCAGACTGAAACTCTTCAAAAAGTGCATTCTGGTGGGAGTGATCGCAAACTTGTTTGGTCGCTACTTTCTCAAGAATTTTGGATAAGAAAGGAAGATTGCACATAGGTCTATAATTGACCGTCATCTGGGTCAGAGGCGGTTTTGTAAGCAGAGGTTTGACTACAGCAACCTTATAAGCCTTTGGTACATATCCCTTTATCACAGCTAGATTTGTCACCTCTAAAATGGAGGAGGAGATCAAAAGGAATACCTCCTTAAATAACCTGGTTGGAACTGGATCTAACTAACATACAAGTTGAAGGCTTAGATGAAGACAATAATTTTGCTAATTCAGAAAGTTCAACTGGATCAAAGCAGTCTAAACCCGGTTCAGATTCCATGACTACCTCAGGTACAACCGCGGATAGAGGAGTGCTTATGATCTTATTTTTAATAAGATCAATCTTATTATATAAAGATTCCCATAAAATCATAAGCTGCTGAGAGCAGGTGGGATGGACGGTTCAACAGAGCTATGGCTCTGGGTGAGTTTGGCAACTGTATTAAAAATCTAGGATTATTCTTATTCTCCTCTATTAATAAGGAGAAGTATGCTGCTCTTGCTTTACAAAGGGGTCCTCTTATACAGCAGTAAACCATTTTTCCAGACTTGGAAGGACTCCCTTGAGCCTGTGGAGGCGATATTTTTCTCTCCAGTTTCCTGGCATTTTGCTTCAAAGTACGCATCTGCATTAAACCAGGGAGCAAGCTTTCTATTTTGCGGTTTTCATTTTCAAAGGAGCTCCGTTGTCTAAGGGCGAAGATGCATGAGAGAACTAGCAACCCCATCTACAAAATCATCAACCTGTGTGAGGGAATAAGCTAGCTTTTGCACTCTGCAGCACTGCTCAGCGACACAGAGGAAAGGAGAAGCAGATTCTTTAAAATTTATAACTGCACTATCTGATAAAGATCTCTACTAAAGTAGAACCTTCTTTTGGGGGAGGAGGACACTGTAAAAGTAATCCTGAAGGTTATTAGAAGGTTATTAGAAAGCTTTTATTTTATATTACAATTTATGTTTTAAGTTGGTTATTTCTTTTAGACAGGTATTTTCTAATGGGTGCACACTTTAGGTTAATGTCTATCTGAATGGTTTATTTACACTTCTTTTGTTTGAGGTGCTACTGATGCAAACCAGCTGGAGCGGCAAACCTGGAGCATACTTTTGAAAGACTGACGGGGGAAACTTGTTTCAAGAAGTTTTCAATTAGTTTGTCACTTAAATATTCACTTGTTTCTGCTCAGTAAAAGTTAGTTTTGCTTTATTTGTTTCATAGAATGGTTTATTTAATTTTGTATTTGTTGGTTATACTTGTTATGTTGTGCCTCCCTCATGTGGTAGACTTGGGTTACTCCATCCCTTTTTAAGCAGCCTTTAGTTCTTTGTTTGCAGGTCAGTTTTTTGTTTGAGTTGGATCCTCAGTTGACCTCAGTTAAGTTGGGTTTAAGTTTGTTTTTATTGCTTTTGAGCCTTTGTTTTTTTTTTACACAATTAAATGAAAGCACTTTTTAAAATTTTTAACACCTTTTGTCCTTATTTAAGTTTGGTCCCTCACACCCGGCTTGTTTTGTTTGTATGACCACCATTGTGGAAAACGACTCGTGAAGTTGGACCACCTAGAAGAGCGAGGTGCGCGAGAACGCTGGAACTCTTTTTCCACCTGGATTGCTGCTCTTCTTCGCCCTCATGTCCCTCCGTTGTCGCACAAACTTGCCACCACTGCCTCATTGACTCGCCCATATCTAGACAAACAGCTAGTTTGTCCCTCTTGCGTTGGGGCGTGGAATAATATAGCGCAGACCACACTTCAATATTGGGCATAAATCTCTGCGTGTCAGCAGGTTAACGCAGACACACAGCTGCGGGAGGATAACCAGACCTATAGTAGATATAGTAGATCGTCGCTGTCGGACGGAAACCTCGTATGTCCAAAACCATAAAGTTTACAGGAAATTGTAAAAACAGTGACAGCGGAAGAGTCCAATGGAGTAACGAGATTAAGTCCCAACCTTTTTTCAACACTTTTAATTGGTTAATATTTTCCAAAATATACGTTGACACGTGGGGACTGACCAATCGTATCAATTTATGAAAAGAAGTCCAAAATGGGAGTTACGAGGTTTTTTCCCGACAGCGACGAGATGGAATAACATCCTTTCAAAAAAGAAAAGAGTTCAATAAACGGTGTTCACTGAATACGTTCATATTTTTAGTGAACGGTAAAGGGATCATTTTTTGTCCGGTAATGAACGGGCCGCACAGTATGAGAACATACATTGTGAGGTGTGAACTTTTAAACTCTGCAGTTTTGGCGTACAGTGTGAGCTGTAGTTTCTTTAATAAAACAGAGTTTTATTAAATAATAAACTGTTTAATAAAACTCGGAAATGTTCAAACTGTCCGCACTGGAAACTAAGAAACAAGTCTGTAGGTTAACCACGTCCACTTCAAATTTAAAACCACACATCGAGGATAAAGCAACAGAGCTATCTTGGGAAATATCTGCTACTGAATGAGGAATGTAAGAAATCCTTTTGGATCCAGATCTTTTCAGCAGAACCGGAATGTCCTGAATTTTTCTGAGGTTTCGTGTAATCTGGCTAAATATCAGCTTCCCTGCACATCCAGTAAACCTTGACTGCATTCAGTATCTTTCATTTCTTTCCATATATTATGATCACATGTAGCTTAATTTACCAAATGAACTTGAAAAATGTATTGTCTAAGTTTGTGACCTTAGTTCATTTTAAAAAAAAGGGAACTATAAATGTGAGCTATTTTTTTTTTGTTTGTTTGAAATGGGACAACATTGGTGACCGTCCAGTGCTTTGATGGTAATGTCTGATTTAGACCCAGAGTCTGCTACTAAGCCTTGCCAGACTAAAATATGGCCCCATGTCATCAAGACCCCCCCCCTCCGGTTTGTTTGGGGTTTCAACAGTAAGTTTCTAAAACAATAAAAATAATTGAGCTGTATTGATCTCAGATTGGAGAAATTTACCTCTGCATTTAAACTCTCACCTTGGGGAGCAGTGGACTGCCATCATGGGGCGCCCAGGGAGCAATCGAGGGTTTAGCCTGTGGGAGCAGATTTCAAACTCACAACCTCAGGATTCTCTATGCCCTAACCACTAGGCTGCCACCACCCTTAAGAAAACAAAATGAATAACTTTATCCCAAAGGGGATGAGTTAAATGCAGAGAGTGAATTTCTCCATCTAGGCACAATAAAGGTATTTATTTACATTCCATTAATTTATTGGGCCCCACAAACAGAGTAAACATTAAAGTCTAGTTCAGACTGGACAGCCTAGTTTTTAATACATTATACAGCCTTTTCAATTTTTTTAATCAACTTCCATCATGGAGAAAATCATTATTGAAATCACTAGAAATAGAAAATACATCAAAACCTTCACTCTCCTTAATGGTTCCTGACATCCTCCATAAAATGCATTTTTCAAACATTAGAAGTGGGCAGAGTGAGGCTCTGGAAAGGGGTTGATCTGTCCTTTACATGAACCATAAACCTGCTGAGCCGAACAAACAGCAAATTAGAATGTTTCCTGTCTCACATTTTCAAGGATGAAACAAGGTTTCATGTCTAAAATTCAACTCTTTGCAAACTTTAAAACTTATCAGCAAGGTGAAGCTTTGCTCAGATAAACTGAGACCTGAAGAATGTCTCTTCTATTTTCATTCCTTTGCTTTTCAAAATGTCAGAATGTCCAAAATGTTCTTTGTGTTTAATTTTAGCCCGGCCTTCATCATTTTTCCAGAGAGCAATTATTTATTTTTTGCTCGCCAGCTATAAGAGTTCAACCTATGAAGTCTATGTCTGATTGCAGTGAAGTAGTTCACAGCAGCAGGGACCTGCTACTGGACCTATCATGGTATTTAATTTTTTTTTTTTTTTAGACTTCTTATTATAGCTAGCTTTTTCCTTTTCAGTATCCTTTCCTGCTTGGACATGCATACTAAGGTATGTTGGGAGTTATTCAAATGTTCTCCAGATATACACCTTTTCTGAGACAATCTGACTTCTCTCTGTTTAACCAACGGGTTCATCCTGAGGACAGAACACCCAAATCAAGGCTTAGTGACGTTGTTTATGCAGTCCACTACAGCAAACACTGTTGAAATTCATGCAACAGAAAAATCAAACAATAACCACACAAACACATGGAGCAGCTCTGAGCAAGATCTTTACACTTGATATATATATCTATCTATCTCTATATATATATATATACACTCATATAGCATAGGATGCCACGGTTATGAAACCGCCCCTAATCGCTCGTCCGACCGTTCGCCCGTTAACGCTGCAGGTTATGCTCGTTCATTCGCCTTTTTCTCATTGGCTAAGTAAGTTTACACCCAGAGCAGAAGGTGGCGGTACTGCGAACAAAGCCAACCACCAGTAGTAAACAAGAAGAAGAAGAAGTTTACGGAGTAGCCAGGTGTAGCAGAAAAAATCGCTGTTGTGGAGAATTGTGTGGGTATATGAAAGTGGGAAAAGAACAGGAGTTGAGAAGACGCCAGCAGCACTTATAGGTCTGCTGTATGGGACCACTTTTGCATTTAGAGTGACCCACGATGACGGGCGAAAGAAAGTTGTGGATAAAAGTGCAACAGTGTGCAAGCATTGTGCAACACGTTTAGTTTATGCTAACAGCAACATGACCAACATGTCACGCTAACCCTCGGAATCCCACATACTCCGCCAGCAACCGCTGCGCCCAGACCTCCTCTGCGTAAAGCAAAGCCTACAGCCTCCACTGGTTTCCCGTCGCTCCGCTCTGAGTTCTTGAGATGGTAGAGAGCATGCACGAGATGATTAAATTCAAAGCAGCAAAGCATGGCAATGAACCAGTGTTTCCGCGGCTATTTAAAAATTTTGTCTTAAAATCTTTGGGGATTTTTTCATTAATTGTTATGATTAATTTTATAAATTTTTATTTTTCGGTGTAATAATAAACATAAACCGAACCGAAAACCGTGACCACGTAACCGTGAAACCGAACCGAACCGTGATTTTGTGAACCGTTCCACCCCTAATATATATATGGTGACTTTCAATGGTGAAGATTTGTTGTTGTTAATTGCAGATGTGTAGGAGTATAGTGCTAGGCTTACCACAAAGTGACGTCACTGCCGGAAGATAAAGATGTTACTATATTTGGGAAAAATGTCTGGTCATGGACTCAGTGATCGTGACAAAATTTTTTGTTTTTACTTATTAAGACTAGATTCATTAAATCATGGCAAACGTTTTAGTTTTGGGTATAGATAATGATCCATTGATATTCCCTTGCTGACCAGACTTTTCCTTTAACAAAACTCCATTTTCTCAGCTTAAAGTAGATTCTGATTGAGGCTTTGAAGGACTTGATGGATAACAACCCCATTTCCTGACGTATTCCTTTACCTCTGTGTAAAAAGTCAATTGGTGGAGTTTCAATATTTTAGTTTTAAATTAAATATATTTGACTTGGAGTTGAAGGATAGTTGTAAGTTAACTTTTATATTTTGAAAGAAAGTTGTGAATTATTCCATCGATTCACACTTTCATGTGTTGTTCTGACACACAGAACAATAAATGACAGTCTAAAAGTTGTTTGATCAACTAAAATAAATTCAGAAAACATGTAACTGGACAAAACATGCTGGCTAGACTATTTTAATGGGGTTCAGTATGATTGGTGGTGAAATGGTGATGCTACTGAGAGGCCTGGTTTATGCTGATGGACGATCCAGTCAGCATGTAAACGCTGCAGGATCAGGTTATCCTGAATGAGGAAAGCTGAGCTGAGGAAACCTGTTCACCTCACATCAACATGACGAGTTTCTTCCTAATGTGGCTGGAAGCCAGCAGAATGTTTGGACTGGAAGTTTCCCAGGACACATTTTTAGTCTCATATTCTTCTGATTGCTTATGTCCATATCAACAGTAAAATACATTTTTGGGGTATTTTTTTAATTTCTGCTTCTAAAATCACTGGTTGTCCCTGGACTTTTGTATAGTTAAACGAAAACTAAACAGATATTTTATAGCCAGGAAATCTCCCAACAGACACTGCTCTGGGTTCTTTATCCTCGTGTTGTAAGGATCATTTTAGAAACCTTAAAGTTTTCCATGAAACTGCTGCAGCAGCTGAGTGCAGTGGTCCAGTCCAGCTTCTTTCATCTAACACAGCTTTCTAAATAGAAGATATACCTTCCAGCTGATGTGTTTCAGCATCTCATTCACCCATTTGGTACTGGACATTTGACTAATGCAACTCCCTGTTAAGACCAGTTATATTCAGCTCTGCGGCTCATTTACTGACTGAAAAAAAAAATGTTCCCTTCGTGAATTCATGTCTGTCAAAGGATCCGATTTGAAATATCTTTTTTCTTTTTTCTAATCTCACCAATGTATCTGAGCTGCTCCAAACACAACCAGATTGTACACAACTCAGTTACAGTAGCAGCCATTCAAAATTTCCCCTAATTTCTTTCCTTGATGGGTCCTTGACTGGTCCCCTAAGATTGCTTTTTAAACATCAATCTTTTGTACTAAAACATTCTCTCTGTCAATGATTTGTGGACATTAACATCTAAGAACCGGCACAACAAATTCCTGGGGGGTGCACATCACAGACACCCTCACCTGGACTGTAAACACCACCTCACTGGTCAAAAGAGCACAGAGGTGCATGCACTTCCTGCAAAGAATGAGGAGAGTCCACCTGCCCCCACCATCCTCCCCATGTTCTACAGAAGCACCATAGAGAGCGTTCTGACCAGCTGTCTCACTGTGTGGTGTGGAGGCTGCAGCACCTCACGACTGGAAGAAGGTGAGGAATGATAATCGGGGCTCCTCTTCACTCCATAGAAGACATTTCATCCCAGCGCTGCGTGTCCAAGACCCGTAACATCATAATTGACCCCTCACACCCCCACCATGGACTGTTCTCCCTGCTGCCCTCTGGGAAGAAACTTTGATGCATTGGGTGGAGGTCCAGCAGCTTCCAGAACAGTTTCTTCCCCACTGCTATTAGACCGCTGAATACTGTATAAAATGGGGTTTAATAAAATAAAAAAAAGAGTGCTGAATGTTGGAAACTGTAAAACAAATTGTTGGGATCTGGAGATTCTCCACCTTCTCCAGCAGAGTGCGCTGTAGATCTCCTGGGCTGGAGCCTCCAGCACAGCTGACGCTCATCAGCCCAGCCCAGGAGACCTGCCTATATAATCAGCAGCCAGACCTTCCTTCAACGCCGCAGTGTTGACCAAGTTTGGTTAGCGAACCTGAGCTCTGAACTACTAGAATCTTTGTCTCTAAGAGAAACCCAATTCTAACTCCTGCCTCTGCTTCTCTCACCAGCCTCATAGGAAACCTGTCTTCTCGCCTGAAGCTCTGGATGAGCTTAACCTGTTACCCGCCTGCCTGCCCTATAGAGCCAAACCTGAAGATCTCACTCTGGAATCCACCTGCTGCTCTTAAGGAAAGAGCTAATCCCTCAAACCAAGGTCTGTCACTAGAAAGTCAGAAGCTAGACGCTGCTGCTGCTGAGCACTCTGCTGAACCAACAGTCTCTGGACCCAACCGGTTCCCTCTCTCAGAAAAGAAAGCCTGGACCTCTTCAAGGTATTTTCAGAAACATCTGAAAACTCAACAACTAATCTGTTAACCTGGCTAATCAAACTATCCGTCTCTGCAGACGCCTGAGAATCCTGCCCGGACCAGTTTCCAGAATCCAGTTCATGTTATCTCTGTGCAAACCTTTAATAAACTCTGTTGAATTTTTTTTCAGTCTCCAAGTGGTGTTCTGCATGTGGGTTTGATTTCTAAAACCAACCATGACACAAATACCATTCATATCAAACTATCACTGCTAGAAATGGAAAGGTCTTGAGAGCTGTACTGAACGAAATGTCTTTTTGTATTCACCTTGCAGCTACAAAAGGACAATAAAATCTGTCTAAGTAAGTCTAAAGAGCCCTGATCAGACCCTGTAATTCAGTGAAAGAGTGGAGTCAGAGGACAAAGAAAAATGTATGCCCATGAGAAGGAGGGGGTCACTCCAGTAGCAGGGAGTAGGCTTCCATTTTGCTGGCATTTGACTGTGAAGGACCATTTTGAACGGCTGCTACTGTAGTCCTGCATATTGCCAGTCTGAGCTGACTTCCAAACCAGGCAGAGGCTTTTCTGGTTTTTAGTTCTTTCATTCAGCAATAAAATACATAGTTATTCCCAATCACCTGCTTTTATTCAAGCAGAAGTTTTGTTTCTTTATTTGCTGACTTTTGTCTCATAAATGGGAATTTTATAAATACAAACTAAACACCATACCTGGACTTGTTCTACCTGCACTCTGTCTTTGGTTTACTCCAGTTTATTTTCTGCTGAAGTTTGAACTCAAATGTCACAGAAATAAAATATCCTCAAAAAGATGAACTGTGATGTGAACACGCAAGAAAGAAGATGTGTTTGACAAGCGAGGGAGTTTCCTGTGAACGTCTGGAAAGTTTCAGCGCAGAACCTCCAGTCTGCAGCGAGTTCACAGCAAGGCTTCAGCTCTGTGTTCCTGCCGACACTCTGCTTGTTCTGAGTCTGAGATGAGCTGTTCCATACACCCAGAGCTCACAGGAACAAGTGCTGTCTTTATTTATCTATGCCATAAATCAGGTCTACATGTCAGAAATACAGCCTGTAGTGAACGAATGGGGATATAACCACTTTTAATGCCTTCACTACTGACCTTGTTGGCATTCAGGTTTGATGACTTTTTACAGCCCAACATGTTTCAGCACTAGACATATACAGGCTAAGATACCTGCAGGGGTAGAATTTCTACATATAAGTGAAGAAAAGTTAGTAAAGATTTGTTCCTTGCTTGTTCCTTAACTCAGCGATACATGCAACATCACATATTTTACATGTGAAAATACAAGCTAAGACATTAGTTATGATTTGCCCAAACTACAAATGTGAGTCACAAATTTACTGGTATGAATCTACAGTCCCTGATAAAACTGTTATACCCTTTGGTAGTTTGTGGCACTAGAACACCTTGAGGTTGTTTACCATCCAGGGGAAGAAGACAAAAATGTTTGCCGAGTTTAAATTGACCCGTTGCGTCCTCCAAAGGCCAAATTCGTCGGCCCATTAGGTCATAGCACAGCAGCGAGGCCTGTTAGAAGATTCCTTGTTAGTCGGCCGACAAATTAAGATTTGAAGGACGGTTCCAGTGTACCCACAAGTAGCCTTGGGTATCCCATGATTCATTGCAGGTCCAAGCAAGTGGCTGCTCCGTGCTCGTAGGAAGAAAGGTGAATGGCACTGAACAGCAGAGATGGATATCTGAAGTAGGGCTGGCTGATAAACCAGATTTTTACTGTTGCCATCATTCACTACAATAACTGATGACAAATTTCCAGTGTTGGTCAAATAAATAAATTGAATTCTGCTGTTTTTCCTGTGTGCAGGATATGCAGAATATCATCTAAATGGCATTTGTGTGGTTTTTCAATGAGAAAAATGAAATGAAATGGATAGCTTCCATATTTACTGAATTTTATTACAGTACCATGCAAGTTTAATTACAGTATACTGCGCAGTGTGCAGTATATATGAATTGAAAGCTCAATATTTTCAACTCTTCTAAAAATTCTTTTGGAGATAGGGCCAAGGATGAGGGAGGTCTTGGAGGTCCCCGCCTCCATCGATACAGCTTCTCTCCTGTGTCCTAACCTTTCAGACATTTCAACATTCTTTTTTCTGAATCCCACATTGTAGCATGGCATAGACAATCCACGCTAGCAGTTTGAAGAACACCTGCTTGCTTCTGATGGTTTCCTTTAGCTAACCAATGAGTGTTTATGCTTATATGACTTCATCCAATCACACACTAGTTTTCACTAGATGTGGATGCGGTTTTCAATAATCTGCATTTAGATGGAGCACATGACAGGAAATAAATATTTATAAACATTAAACCAGGGGTAACCAATTAAAAAATCAGTGGGTCTGAATAAAAGAAAATCATCAACCAGTAAAGGTCCTGAGACATTTTAATGATCTGTTACTTTTAACAACAGAATTTAACACTGAAATAAAATGAGGTGTTTTTGCATTCATGTTAAGTACATTGAATTTTTAAATGCAAAATAGAATTAAGCCAAAAATTGGGGTGTGATCCTGCTATATCTTGGACTCTTGTAAGGACTGTATTCCTGTATATCCATCAGTAGTTAAAAGCGCCCATGGTCAGCAAATGCAAATTTCTCTGTAAAACAATGACAGCCGCTAATGTCACCGCATGATCTGGAAGCCTCATTTGGAGCTTTTAAACAGGCTTTTTGAAAAATCCTTTGATAATTTGTTGCTGTAATATTATAATTTTAGAATAAAAGGCTAGCAGAAAAAATAACAGAAATAGAGTAATTATAGAGCATTCAATACTGTAAAAAAGCCCACACTGTTTTGAATAAGTTAAGTTTCTTCCTCGCTATGCCTCTTTCCTCAGGGTGTGAAATGTCCCATACCCCGAATGCACCATAGCTATCTGACGTTCCGAATGCATCACTGGTCTGTGAACGCTGTGTTGTGTAGATGCATGTTTGATTTTCTCCGCTAAAATAAACTTTTGCAGTTTCAAACCTCATGTTGGCTATCACTGTTTATTGTTGTGTGTGAAAAACAAGAGACTACAACAAATAAATATGCTGTACCTCGGACAAAATCTTTGGATTTAATGTTGTTCCTATCACCCGTACTTTTGTAAATGAATCTGCCAAATAACCACAAGTTTTTTTCCCACGAGAGGAATATTTAAACGTTTTTATATCATTAATATAACAACAAGTAGCTCCATTGGTCATATTTTAATCCCTTTTCCTCGTTGATTTGCAGTATGCAGTTGTACAGAGCGAGGCGCGCTCCCGCGACTGGGGATGCTTATCTCTTTTACGCATAACAACGGACCTGACTTTAGCTCTTGATATCCACAAAGCATGACAGAAAGAAATTTTCAGCACAAAGATTGATGTTTAAAAAGGAATCTTAGGAGACCAGCCAAGGCTTCTGCTTGAATAAAAGCTGGTGATTAGGACTAACTATGTATTTTATTGCAGAATGAAAGAACAAACAACTAGTAAAGCCTCTGTCTCCTCTGGAAGTCAGATTAAACTAGTAATATTCAGAATTACAGTAGCAGCCATTCAAAATGGCCCTTCCCAGGCAAATGCAGTTAACATCCCTCCAACTTCCAGCCAATGGAGTGACCGCCTCTTTCATATTTTTGTACTCGGACTCCACCCTTTCACTGAATTACAGGGTCTGACCAGGAGACGATCTTCTCTTTAGATCTTAATGTCCACAAATCATGACAGAAAGAATGTTTTATTACAAATATTCATGTTTAGAAAGGAATTGTAGGGGACCAGCCAAGGGCCCATCAAGAAAAGTGGGGCAATTTTTAATGGCTTCTACTGTAGAAATACAACATTGGTATTTTAGAATCACATAACTAGAATGCACAAATAAAAAAAAAAATAAAAAATTCAATAAATGTAGAAGAAGCTCCAAGAAAGACAACTAAAGTCTTACTACGGCTGCTCATTTGTTGAGGAATTTGATTAAAGTTAAAAGTTGACATAAACATCCAAAAAGTGAGAAAAGAGATGATGAGGAATTAGTTGTTGTCCATGAGACAATTATCTGTCAAAGTCAATTCTTGCATTTCAGACCAATTTTCTCATCCTCTGTGTTTCTCTTGCTTCCTCTCATCTGCATCTTCTGCCAGCATCCATCTCTTATTCATCACTTCTTCCTCGCCGCACCTCTGGCACTTCATATTGTAGCTCTCACAACAGAGAAAAGTTAAAAGAGCCAGTCACTGCGAAGGCAACATTCATTTTAATCATGGCCCGGGAAAAGCTTTCAACAAGGGTGAATTTGTTTCGGGCACTTTCAGAACTTGCTCATATCATCAATCTTAGATGAATATGAGTGTGGGAGAGATTTAATCTGGCTTATATTAAATCTGTCAGGGAGAAATATCGCCCTGTGTCTGCTGAAATTCCAGCTTTGTTGCCGTTGTGGGTAAGCTAATGTTAGCTGGGCAGCTCTTTGAAATGAACCACTACTGATTCAGTTTGATAACTTGATGATAAACAGGCCAGGGATAAATCTGGTGGGATGATTTGAAACAAACTCACAGGAGAACAACAAGCTCCATGCAGAAATCCTCCAGACCGGGATTTAGACCAGAGACCTTCTTTATGAAATAGAAAAGAGCATGAATTTAAAAAAAAAAGATCTTTATTTATTCCATTCTATTAAAATATAGCAATTTCAAATGAATGACATCTTCTTTATAACCATTTGCTAAATATTAATTAATAATACAGCCTGGGAGGAGGTGATAATTGTGGTGGTGTCAGGTTGGGTGGAGGTTTTGAAGAGAACCCAAATGCAGAGACTGAAGCTGAAGTGGTTTGTTGAAGATTTAATAACAAAAAAAGGGTAAGACAAGTAAAAATCCACCAACATTCAATTTGCATTTCTGTTTATTTTTATAGTTTCAATTCACAACCAACGTAGCCATCCTTCAAGGATTTTACAGTTCACTAGACTGCATATTGGAAGTCAGATACTATTGAGCAGGTTTCTATCTATGAAAACTATTTTAGGTACATTCACTCATTGACTCAAAGGCAATCTTTCACACCAAGCATGCTTGTAGCTTACAGTGGAGAGGAAAAACCTCCTTTTAACAGAAAGAAACCTCCAGCAGAACCAGGCAAGGTTTGCAGTGTGTGTGTGAGCGGCCATCTGCTGAGACGTACGACTGGGGTTCAAGGAGAGACAGAAGCAGAGATGAAAAAGCCACAAAATCCCAAACACTGAAAACCAGGAATACTCACAACAAGGGGCAAAGAAATGACAACAAACCAGCCAGTGTGAGTGGCTGCAGCAGGAGGTGCATATAATAGAGAGACAGAAACAAAAGACCAGACTAATCAGCAGCAGACTGGGGAGCAGGTGTGAACAGAGGAGTCTAGCAAGGAGCTAGGAAAAGGAGAGACTGATACAAGAGGACAACAGAGGGCAAGCAAACACAGAAATATCTAATTTAACTCAAATAACAATTCAGAAATAACTGACGAAAATAATAACACAAAATGGAAATCAAACCAATGAAAACGTAAAGAAAAAACTTAAACAGAACCAAAAGCATGACAGGTGGTGCCAATCACCAAACTTAAATCACAGTCATATAAGTAGATTTTTCTGTGAAGGATGTAGATTGATGGTGGATTAACCATTAATTAATCGTCCAGTCAATAACCAATGTTTTAAAGATGTCGATGAATTACCTTTGTTAATGAGTTACCTTTATGCCTGATTAACATCAGTGTTGTGTGCCTGAACGCGTTCATTGAGCGAAAGTTCATAAACTTTCGTTCATATTTTGAGCGAGCGTGAACTGAGCGTGCTGCATTATGTGCCTGATGAGCGTTATTGTGAAGACTCGTTCATTCTGGTGGTGTCTGTGAGCGACGCGGCTCTCTCAGTTCAGCTCCTAGTTCAGCCAGGTTTGCCAGATTTCTATAGAGTCCTCCAGGTGAAAACCCTGGCTTCAAATCACACCGTAAACAGGCCTTAATATGTGGCGGGAAAAACACGCAATCTGGCAGCACACCAGCTACCAGTGTAAGTAGCCTACAGCGGCGTCGCGTCATCAAAGCTCGAAATGCAGCGTGGAAGCCACACACACAGCAGCTTGGTCCCTCCGATGAGGCAACAAAGCTTGGCAATGTGCCGCCGATCGCAAAACAGTTTTTATGACCAGGGTGGTGGGTGAGGATGATGGCAACAATCTCTTTACATTTTCTCTGCCAAAACTTTTGCCCGCCCGACTTTCAGTAAAACAATCACGCACTTCAGTAACATCCAAAACAAATCTGAATTACATATGTACTGAAATGGAATTTCAAATGGAAAAATCATATTAAAATTAAAAAAACATTTGCACCTTAAAGACTACTTTCCTGTTTTTCTTTTTAATAATTCCTCATAAAAAAGACCATTCAAGCAGCACATTTTTCCTGATGTTTTTGAGAATATACTGTAGAGGTGAAAGCTGCAGCTGCTACTGGTGTGAAGTGAAGTGTATGGACAGCAACAAAGCGTTAAAGCAGCAATGGGGAAATGCTGTCCCCTCAATGCTAATGTAAACCCTGGTTGGATAAGGATTCAAAACTGGATGAATGGAGATGCAATCTGACGTACAGTTTCAAAGTTACAACTGATAAAATAAATGCTGTCTGTGTAGTTCTACAGTAGGCTATGGTGTAATGTGAGCAATATATATATATATATAAAAAGAACTATGAACTAGTTCATTTTTTGGAACTGTGAACTTAGTTCAAAATTTTGAATTATGAGCTATGAACTGAACTAGTTCATTTTAAAATGAGTGAACTGAATATTGCTGCCTCACCATATTCCATTAGTGATTCACTCCTATTTTACCATCTCACCATGTTTTAATTAAGTCGAATGTGTTTATACTTTCTTAAAACACTTATGCTGAAATATCGAGTATGTTTTTGATTTTATTTCTTCAGCTACATTTAAAATCCAAATAGTTCCACATAAAACCTGAAAGAATTAAAAAACTGCAGCAGGGGTCCAGGGATCAGCTGCTTAGAGCTCAGGTCCAACATGGAGGCACAGCAGTCAGCCTCAACAGGAGCTAGAAAATAAACTTACCCTGCACTTCTGGTTAAACTGCTCCCTTCAGTTATCATGCAGTGAAAACTTGGCATGAAAAGATCAAACTACATGCTTTTAAAAACTCAACATCGTACATATTCAGCAAGTGGTGGGGAATTAAAAAGGTTTTAGAGAAACTGATTGTTTTCCTGGACTATAGTTGAGGACATTCTAACGCTTTTACATCTCATTAATTCTTCCACAAATCATCATTATTAGCGCTATCCAGCTGCACATCTAAATCCTGCTTTTAGGCGTCCATGGGGGACCGTAACTGGTTTATGTTTTAGACGATCACCATAGAAACATTATTTCAAGAATGAATTTTATGAATTATAACTATTGGTTGCGATGATAAATGCTACTGGTGTGGAATCAGTTTTTTTAAAGGAAAAGTCTGGTCATATTCTGAATTCAAACTTCTGAAAGTATTTTCAAAATAACCTGTTAAATAACACTTAACCAATAAATAAATATTGATATTTATATTAGTTTTATCTAATATTTTCAACCAGATCTAGACGCCATTTGGACGTAAATCGGCTCGTCTTTTCAGTGTCTTCTCCACCAGTTTTTTCTGGTGGAGAAAAAATAGAAATGTTTTATATTTTGGGACAGTATCGTCTCATAAACAGTACATTTATAAACCTGTTTAAGCCAGAATGATTTGACATTTAAATATGACTTTAAGATCCCTGATCTGAACGCTCTCACAGTTGCAAAAACACACACCCACTCACAAACAGGTCTCTTTATCTTTGTGAGAACCTTCCATTGACTTCCATTCATTTCTAACTCATTTCTACAGCCCAACTGTGTCCCTAACCCGAACTATTAGAGGTTCCTATCTAACCATTATTGGTCCAGAACTAAATCTAACTATTAGATTAACAATTAAAGGTTCCTATCTAATGACTGGTCCACATGGGTTGTTTCCCCACGATATGCTATAAATAATGGAAAATAGTCACAATGTAAGAAAGACACCTTTTCCTCATTATATCCTCTTTCCAGCTCTGATTACAGCCATCAAATATGTTCACTTAGTCTCTTTTAGATCGTTCTTGTAACGTTCCAAGTCTTTTAGACTGCTAGTTCAATTAAGTCAGGACTCCTCTTTATGGAACAATAAAAGTAACTTTTTAGACGTGACTCTATTTTTCTCCCTGTGAAAATGATCTGTCAGAGCCCCACATCCAACATCTACCACAGTAAAAGAACAGAAAACACAATACAAATGTGTTGACAGCAGGGATGAGCCCACCTTCCCCCTGAGAGCTCTGTAGGCTTCCTGAGGGGAGTGTTTAACAGACGTGTGAAGCCCTGTTCTGCTGCCCGATGTAATGGCCCTGATGTTTACGTCTGGTAGAGTCGCAGTAGGTGGACCAATTATTCTGGAAACCAATGGATATACAGTAAGTGGGAGTTTGGCCTCATTTTGGACAAAAAAACATTGAAAAATAAAATGTAAAATGCCACATAGAACCCTATGCTCCAGCTAGAGCAGGAGCGAAACCAAGAAATTATCCACAGCCCCACCACACATAGGTTCCCTTTAACTGGCACCATGTTTAAAGGAATAGTACACCCAAAACATGATTAGCCTTCATTTTCT
>JAGKQL010000054.1:35356027-35375546 GCA_018398635.1 Cyprinodon brontotheroides
AGAAAATGAAGGCTAATCATGTTTTGGGTGTACTATTCCTTTAAACAACAGTTAGCACCTTTCACACATGCACATCATTCCCAGTAAATTATCATCACATTGAACCCGGGAACAATAGACTATACCTTATATCAGCCTCAACTATTCTGCACCACAGACCGCTTTATTGTCAGACAGTATTTTTACAGACCAGTCTGTTGCTGTAGTACTTTCTGGTTGCTATGGTAATATTAAACATTCCCTTAAAAAAAGACACCACAAAACCAGGTGCATGAAAATTGCCGACTTTCTGCTCATAATGGCGGTGAGTACTGAGCTTGTTTTGCTGCAGTGAGACCGTCACTACCCGATCTGTCCCGGAAGTACGATCCATCTCGCGCATGCGAGAACAGCATAATAAGGTCTGGATCATCGAAAAACTACGTTATAACAGTACTGAAAATACTTATTTATATACTTGGAACATTAAAGAATGCTAAACAACATTGTACAGAAAATATTGAAGACTTTTCTGGAAGACATGGATACGTTTTACATTCTCTCCATTGTATTGTGCAGAGGTGGAAAGAGTACTAAAAAATTGTAATTGAGTAAAAGTATCTTTACTTTGCCTAAATTCTACTCAGAGTAAAAGTAACATTACCCATCTCAAAAATTACTCAAGTAAAAATAAAAAATTACTTCATTTAAATGTGTTGGGAGCTGGAGTAGTACCATCTTTCTCCAGCAGAGTCCGCCGTGGATCCTCCTGAGCAGAGCCTCCTGCACAGCTGCTGCTCATTACCATCATCAGAGGATCCACTATATAAGCTGTCTTCAGACCTTGCCTCAACGCCGCAGCGTTGTTCCAGTTGGTCAGCGTTAAAGCCTAGATCTTTGTTGTATCTCTATGACTTTGAATCCAGGTTGGATTCTAACCTCTGTCTCTGTGTTTCCAGAAAACCCGTGCCTCCTCTGTGAAAGCTCAGGAAGAGCTAACCTGCCGAACCGACCCTCAGAGCCAAACCCTACAGATCCTCAGAGAACCTCCAAGCAGCTCTGGACTAGAGCTGGGAAACCAAGGCCAAGGTCTGAACGTGAGACGCTGAAGCAGCAAACGGACTCTGCTAACACATCTCTTCTCCAGAACCAACAGTGACTCTCCCAAGGAGAACCTCAAGAACCCTCAAGACTCCGGTGAAACCAGAACCCAGGCCCGAACCAGATCCTGTACATTCTGTGTGTTTGTGCAGAATAAACTCTGTTTAACCATACTCCTGCTCCCGCCTCAGTGGTGTTCTGCATAATTGGAAACCTCCTTGAGAACCAATCATGACAAAATGTAATTTGAGTAAAAATTTCTTAGTTACTTTGAGTTATCTAATGGAAAAAAGTATGAGTCATGAATCGAATCGAGCACAAGGTGTTTTAATCGAGTCATTTTATTATTTCCCCTCACTCCAAGTAATTTAAAACCATCATAACATTCTATTTAATTTATCACCACATTAAGAAAACATCAATACCTATAATGCTTGCATTTCCAACTCAATCATACTTTTGATACTCCGAACCAGCTAATTCTAAGCAACTGCTAACAAGCTAAGAGCTCGCTTATACATAAATAATAAATAAACCGTTTGGGATGTCAGAGACAAAAACACATGCGCTAACTTACCGCCAAGTGTTTTGGTAAATTGGATGTTGATGTTTTAAAAGCCGAAAGCTCCGTTTTGCTGGGCAGGCACATGTTGCACTGCATTATCACATTGTTCACTTTTTCTGGCTTTCGTCTCCAGATTGTGTTTCCTCTTCAGGCACTTTCCTCATCCATACTCACTATGTCGTGATTAACAACTGCCCTCTTTTAAAGTGCAGCACTGGATTTTGAAACAATACAAAGGGTAATTTCAAGGCTGGACCAAGCATTAAGTTTCAGTTCCATGACACAGTGGTTTAAATTTCCCGCTACATTTAATTTTTTCACCATCAGTATTTATTTTTTTTTTTGTTACTCAGTAACATGAGGAGGTTTTAAATGTATCAAAGTAAAACTACTAAGGTTAAAATTTACTCGAGTAAAAGTAAAAATTACATATTTCAAAAACTACTCAGAAAATTACAAATTACTCATAAAAAGTACTCAATTACAGTAATGTGAGTAAATGTAATTCATTACTTTCCACCCCTGGTATTGTGTGACGTCATCACTGGACATTCTCAGAGCAGTCGTAGTAACAATCAAAAGGCTATTTAAGTGTATTGCTTTATTCTTTTTAGAATATGCAATATTTATGCTAATTCAAAACTATTCAAAAGGAACACACACAAGAATAAAAAAGTACAAAAAATTAAGTATTTCCTACCAGGAATTTACTCTGTTTGCATATCAGGTAATGACAGAGACAGCTGGTTTTGTAGTGGGAGAAATCACGTGACCTACGGTGCCATGGCCGTCATTCGGCAAGGGTCATATATAGACATATGTAAAGAAAAGGATCCAGTCATTTTTCAAAATAAAACACCATTTAGGGTAAGTAAAAACTGGATGAATTTCCTTTCTGTGTCGTTGAATAAACGGCTGCTTTAGTCCGTGAGGCAGACACCCTGTCTACTTTTAAGGCTAGGCTTAAAACTTTCCTTTTTGATAAAGCGTATAGTTAGAGTGGCTCAGGTTATCCTGAGCTATCTCTATAGTTATGCTGCTATAGGCTTAGACTGCTGGAGGACATAGAGACCCCCATTTCATCATTCTGCTTCATTCTCTCTCTGTTCTCCTATTCTGCAGAATCTGTTAGTTCAATCTCTAACCTTCTGCTCTCTCTGCTTTTCCTCAGAGTAGCTTTGCCTCGTCTGTTCCTGTTTGGCTGTGACTCCATCCTGGAAAGAAACATCAGCCGTGCTGCTTCCATCAACACCTTTGTTTATAGATGTTGGAGATCAGCCTGTTTTCCAGTGTAGTCCTGTTTCTCTGACTGTGACTGGCTGGATGTGCTCTCTTCATCCTCTGACATGGGAGCTGGCTCGGAACTCGTCTGCCTGGCTATGTGTTTCCTGGACGGGGCCACATTTTAAAGCTGCTGTTTGTATCTCTGCTTCTGTCTCCTTGAACCCCAGTCGGCCTCAGCAGATGGCCGCTCACACTGAGCCTGGTTCTGCTGGAGGTTTCTTCCTGTTAAAGGGAGTTTTTCCTCTCCACTGTCGCTACAAGCATGCTTAGTGTGAGGGATTGCCTTCCAGTCAATGAGTCAATGCCATCAACTGGTTTTCCTTAGATAGAAAACGTTGAATCAATTTGACTGTATGATCTGGTTGAACTGTAAAGTGCCATGTGTTGTGAATTTGGCGCTATATAAATAAACTGAATTGAATTGGTCTTTTGCTAAAAAAATCTGAATGTAAATTCTCTGTTTATTTCAGGATAGCTAACCGCTGTTAACCTGAAACGGTATTGTCTCTGTGGGATTGTTAAGAATAAAACATGAGTGAGGACAGTGAATTATGCTCAGACATGAAAATCTCCCAGCAAGCTGTAATATTCAGTGCTAATACAATGGGAAATGTAATTATAGTTCCTAGCTGCGTGTGAATAACCACTCCTTATGCCATCCTTAGCTACAAAAGAAGAGCAGTGGCTCTGCTGCGCTGCATCGCAGGGTGTACATCTGCTAGGGGGCTCCTGCAGAGGTTCTGTCAACACATCACAGTTTGCAACCATCCTTCTTATAGCAGCACACAGAGCAGAGAAGATGCACTAAAGTAACAGTATGAAGTCTGTTTTCTTTCAAGGCTTATGGGGTTATTTCCATCCCTTCTGCTAAGTTTGTTCAGTGAACAGTTTGTTTCCTTCAGTGAAGATGCTTCATTTCCATTTAATGCTCTTTAAAGTGTTAAACTCTTTAAATTAAGACAGTAGATAAAGGCTCCAAATAGGGACTGCTTAGGAAAAAAAATGAACAAAATGTTTAAAAAAAAAGATTAATTTAAAACTTTTATAGAAAATTCCCTTCAAAATACAAGGGGACAGTGTAAGACGGTAGTGGCTGCATTATGCTGTGGGATTGTCCGTCTTTCACAAGAACAGGGAAACTATTTATCTTCTTTAGATGTTCTATTACTATAGACCGTGCTGCACATTCACCGTGAAGATCAGTGGTGCAGGTTTGATGCGCTGATTCAAGATACTAAATAATAAATATGTTAGAAAAAACTGTTTCTGCTGCTGTTGTAAAATCTTAAAATGCAGCTAATCGACTTAATTCAGCTGTAATTCCAAAAACCTTACAGTGTAACCGGCTGCTGCGCTGAAATTAGCATGACAGCGCACTGGGGGACAGAGGCCAGAGAGTCGATCGATAATCAGGATCATTTCAGCATAAAGGCGACACGTTTCAGACGAGGACCCTGTAATCTACACTATAATAGAGCTCCAACATGAGGGAGCAGACAGAAGGTCCCAGTGACCAGACATGCATCAGCAGCAGGAGGCGGGGGGCTTATCAACTGAGGAGATGAAGGCGGAGCCTCAGGGAGATCAAAGCCAAGTGGAGTCAACTAAAGAAGCACATTTGGTAGACTCCTTTGAAAGATGACTACTTTAAATGTTGGAACTAGTGTTGCGCTGGTGCCATTTTTGGGCCCAATACATACCGATACCCAGCTGTGCAGTATTGGCTGATAAAGATACCATCTGTTTAGTGTGTGTGTGTATATATGAGCACATACTACTGTGATGAAATAGTACCATCGACTTTTGTCGAAACTGCTGCCACCTTTGTGAAGCAGGAGAAAGACTAAAACAAAGTGAATCAGTAGAACTTTTATGCCTACCTGGAATGGATGACAATAGTTGAATAAACACTCTCAAAGGAAATGGTATCAGTGCCCACTGTGTTGTTTACTCGTGTATCGGTGCAGCACTAGTTCTAAAAAGGATTATTATTATAATGTTTGTTTTAACTCAGATCTAAAGATGTTTTGCAGAAGTTATTTTACTACCTTGGTATTTTACTGCTTTTCAAAAGTGTTATATTCCAGAAACCACTTACATGGAAGTTGTAGATACTGGTAGCCTCTTCTCTTTTCTTTTCTGTGCCCTTGTCTCATGAAAACCTGACATTCTTAGTTTGCAGCAAAACAAACTTTAAAAGTTGCCGCCCACCATTTCCCTGGTCAAACCATTTTATGTTGGGGTGGGGGGAGTCCTAATGGCCCCTTATTAAAGGAAATATATTACCTATACCTAATGCAGATATATTTATATATTTAGTTACTCTAATATTCAATATCATTATCATTATCACAGCTATATCTGAAAAATTGCTTCTACCACTTTTACTTTTAATGGTCAGAGTGTCACTTTTAGGCCCCCCTCTGTCCTGAGCCTGGGACCAATGACCCGTTTGGTCCCCCTGTCGGCAGGCGTGCTGGTGGCCTTCTCCTCACATGTAGGAATTCCCTCATCTGTCCTCACTGTACCTGCAAAAGTCCATCCATAACCCGCCAGCTGGCCTATATACCCCACACCTTCATTTAGACCCACTGAGTATACACACTGCTAAAAACAATGAAACAGCCTAGTTACCTGTTTAGAAACCCCAAGTGTAAAAACAGTTGGGGAGACATTAACGTGAAGTTAGCTTATTATAGGACAGAGTATTTTCGCCATTGCAGATGAAAAAAAACAACAAGATAACTTTTCCAGCAACAAACACGGGGAAAAGGTGAATTTAAAGTCAAATTTCAGATGTTTTCACATGTGAAACTAAAACGTATTCATATTTATTCAAAATCACTGATGTTAAAAAATTATGAATTTGCAAAAATAAGCTCTGAAATCTCCATGATTAATGGAAAAATATGTCACAGTTCACATGAAGATATTTTATGACGTTAGAAAAGCAGAAATTTGCAAATTAAAAGGAATAAATTTATTAGAAGAAAAGAGATTTATTAACTCAGGTGGAATAATATTTAATTTTCAGACTTCTTTTGTCTTTTATCTACAGCTGCCTTGACATGCCGTCATATAAAACATCTTTCAGTCATGTCATGTATTAGTATTTATGGCAGAGCTGCAACTCTGTCATGATTGGTTCTTTTTGCTGATCTATAGACTTAAAGGTTGGGAAAACAAATCTGATTACTCTGTTGAGTTCAGCAGCACCCATTAACAGCTGAGGTGGGAGTTTAATGGTCTGTAACCAGAGACTATCTTAGTTCTAACTGGAACATCATTAATGGAAAATCACTTTCACATCTAATAAGTGACATAACGTATGACGAGCTGCCGGAGAAGCAGATTGAAAAGATGCCTTTTACATTCAAAGCAATGAAAAAAGGAATTCATAGACGGACATATGCAGCTCCCCTGCTGCACATAAGCGTGTCATGGCAGCTTTCCAGTCACATTACCTCCCCAATGCCAAACAGATGAATGAATCTTGGTCCATAAATATTTAATTGGCCTCTTGTGCCTCTTCTTACCCCTGGGGGGCAGTGCAATCAAGCCCCCCCCCCCTCTCTAATCTCTGACTAAGAAGCTGCAGAGAAGAAGCAGATTCCGATGAGCAGCGAGAGAGATAAAACAAACAGAGGACTTCTCTTCCATGTGGTGCCATGATAACAGCAGTGCCTGAATGAGCGGACGCATCGCAGCGTGACAGCGATGGGCCATTGATGTTCACAGTGGGACGGCCCGTGGAGGGGTGAGGACCGGGAAATGGTGAGGGGGGTCACGTGCACAGGGCTGGACCAGGTCTGCAGGACAGTGGGGGGCCGAGATGAGTGAGTAGAGGACATGGGAGAAGAAGCAGGAAGATATTCTTTGTTTAATTTCTCCAATAAATGAGTACAGCTGCCTAAAGGCAATAACAACACAGAAAGAAGAAGAACTTTAGGAGAACATGGTGGTTTTCTCAGGCTGGATCGGCACTGCAGCAGCAGCCCAGGTTGTGACTCAACTTGACAAATGAATGCTGATGTCTGCTGTGAGGCTGCCTGTCTAGGGGGCATTGACATTTCCCAATGAAGTCATCATTCACACGCCTATAAATATATGTGGACTGCCAGTGAATCATTGCAGTACATACAGTGAACACGTATGTTCTCCACTTCCCAAATGTCAGTCGATCATCATAATGAGCTGGTAAACAATGAGCAAGTGATAAGGTCGGCTCTCACTAAGCTGTTAGTTTATCGCTCAGGTCATATGAAGATTGAAAACTGTTACAGATTCAAAATGGTTTTTTTTTTCCCAAATAAATATTTGATCAGTTTGCTGTTAAATCCAGAATAGAATTTAAAATCCTCCTTCTCACATATAAAGCCTTAAATTTGCAAGAAGCTTGCATCTGATATCAAGAGATCTGATTGTTCCTTATGTTCCTAACAGAGCACTTCTCTCAATCTGCAGGTTTACTAGTGGTTCCTAGAATTTCTAAAAAGTAGAATGGGAGGCAGATCTTTTAGTTATCAGGCTATCTCTCTCCTGTGGAACCAACTACCAGTTTTAGTCCTGCGGGAGGCAGACACCCTGTCTATTAGTAAGGTTAGGCTTAAAGTCGTAGGGAAATCATATTTAAATGTCAAATCATTCTGGCTTAAACATGTATATAAATATAATCTTTGTCAGAAACAGAAAATTTCTATTTAAAAAAAAAAATCCTGCTGTATTTTCGTTGTTATCTATGCAGGCCAGTTAGTTATACGTCCAGCCTGAACACCTCTAAATTCGGCCAATCATACATCAACATCAAATGTTTTCAATCATAGCATCTTGATTCATATGTTGCAGCTAATATATGCAAGGGTTGAAATAAGAAATCAGTATAATTTCCCTTTCCCATTGAGTTCCCCGTCTGTGTCACAGGATGGACGCCTGTGTCTAACAGGAGAGCTAACAGGCAGAACTGGCGCTTGCAGGCAAGGGCTCAAACATATGCGGCTGTGACATCATCCTGAAGGGAAATATCAGCCTTTGAAGCCTTTATTCTCTGCTTCGGATTGTGAAAAAAAAAAAAAAATTGGATGCTATGGTTATTGATTATGAAAAAGGTCCAAAAGTAAACATGTTTATTTTACACACATTTAGAGCAGTAAGGATGTGATTGATTCTGTTTGAAATTTTATGAAATGTCTTCCTAACGGCACCATTAAGTATTAGTATCATAAACACAGCAGTTATTAGATAGTCTGACAGTTAAAATGTGAGTAAAAATAGCTTTATCACCACCTCGCAGGGTGTCGCCAAGACTTTTTAGTTTTAATCCATTAAGTGTTTGCATAAGCTGGGCAGTCGTACTGCTCAGGGGCATGAAGGCACAGAAATGTTTCACTGGTTCTAAGGTGGAACCAGCGTGGTTCCACATAGATTCAGTCAGCTAGATCCTGGTGATGAAGTTGCTTATATTCCAGAGGAAATCCTCTGGAAATATCCTCTAATGTAATCACTCCTCTCCACATGCCCTCTGGCGCTGCATAAGCATACCAGCTCTCTTCTAATAATCACACTCATACCCACTGCCGATCTTCCCATGTACCAAATTACTCTGTGATGGACCAGTGGGGACCGATGGAGAAGTGTAACGATAAGACCTAAGATTTAAGCAGACATTAAGTGTAAATATCTGCTGAAATGATTGTTATTGGTTTGTTGGTTTACACTGAATCACTGCTCACAGAGACACATCACTGCTTCCAGGGTCCAGTGCCGACGTACTGATGCCATCATCACCTGAAACATCTCAGCACGCAAAACATACGCCGTTTCTAAATTCACAAGAACGTTAGTACGGAAGTAAGTATGTTCTTGAGAAGAACACAGGAAAGTCTGGACTCTGGGAGAACGGGAGCATAAATATGGGTCAATTGGAATAGAAGCGCACTGATGACATCACCACTAGCTCTGCTCTTCTGGAGCTGCATTTAACCTCTAGATAATAATAAATTATTACTTTTTTAATTTAGTGGGGAATCATAATGAACACAGTCAGATAAACACAAATCAGATGAACATTTTGTCAAACAAAACAAAAAACCTCCATCAGAGCCAGCGGTCCTTCACACACGGTTATGCCGAGAGAGGGCCGCTGTTAGCCTCTCAGAGGTCCCCTGGTTGCCCGCGTATGCTCTCAAATTTGGATTTTTTTTTAAATTAGGCATTAAATCTGTAAATGGGCCATATAGAGACGCTTAAAAGTATAATGTTCTCACCTCAAATGATCTTAAAACATACTTTTATAGAACAACAGCAACAGAAAAGAGAACTTTTAACTTAATACTCTGAGCTCTGTGAGCGCTCCACTGGAAGCTGCTGCTGCCGCAGTGCATGCTGGGACAGCTGTCAATCTGGAGAACGGACAAGTCTGCTCTGATGCATGCTGGGTAAGGAGGGAGGGGCGAGAACAACATCCTGGGACTTTGTCCGTTCTCGCGACCTGCTGTTCTTGTGAATTAGAAAATTACTTATTGGGTTTGGTCTGCCTATTTGCAGATCTAATTATAGCTAATTAAGTATCAGAAAAAAGCACACATTTAGGCCCCGTCCACACGAAAGGCGAACCCTGGCCTAAACGCACAAATTTTCACCAAACCAGCCTCTCATCCACACGAAGCCGGCGTTTCGGGGGGGTCTGTAAAGCGATCTTTTTTATTCAGCCTTCAGAGTGGGAAGATTTCGAAACGCTGTTTTTCCGGCGTTTCCATCTTTACGCTCTAACCGCATATTTTTTTGCGCGCATGCGTCATAGCGTCGCCTCTCTACCACGCATGCGCGACCAGTATCACAACAACAATGGCGCCGTTGCTAATGCTACTCACCCTGCTGTCGGGCTTACAACAGAATCTTCTTCTTCTGGAATATCTCCAGGAAGAACAGAGCAATATCAACGACATAGTTCAGCACCTGAATTTGACTTAACCACGAAAATGGACCCGCAGAGCAACCATGTATAAATATTAGTGCACATGCCCAACATTTCGTCGCTTATTTTTTGCTTTGGCACCACAGTGCCACTTACAGGCCTGGCATACATTTTGCAGCGTTTTCATGCATTAGGTGTGGGCGCTCACATTTATTTTACGTCTCCGTCTAGGCGGCAAGCGTTTTGGAAAATATCAGCGTTTCATGTTCGTTTTGACTTCGTGTGGGACGGGGCCTTAAGCTCCAGTATTATAACATGTAGGTGTAACTGCAAATGACCAAATGAACTCTATGAATCCACCCTGCTGAGGAATCTTTGTCACTGTTGTTGTACTAGCAGCTATGCTGCTTGGATTATTCCTTTTCTTTTCACTCAAAAAGCTTCCCTGCCTCCTGATGTCAGCATGCTGAGTACCAAACATCAGTGCCTTTCACACATGTCCCATGGAGGCCTGAGAGTCTGCTGGTTTTCATTCCAGCCAGCCTCTCCTGCAGCTGGCTTCACTCAATTAACATAACTCTCACAAAAGCACAAGAGCTAAAGGATGAAATGAGCTGCTGTAATCTTCTGCCTTTGAGCCACATGGCTGAGACAAGCTCACATAATGGTAACCACAAGTTTCACAGTAGACCCATTGTAAGTGCAATATGTTTGACATATTCTGCCAATCTGAAGCCGGTGATAACTTTCATATCACCTTTTTACGGAGGCAACTTTTTCCCCATGAATATAAAGTAAAAATAATCATACAGTCTTTATCTAAGGAAACCTGGAAGCTTCCATCAAGCTACTGAACTGCAGAATTCACTCCTACAAGATGAACATGTAACAACAGTGGACCATCGCTTGCAGCAATCCCTCAAACCAATTATATTTGCAGCAACAGTGGAAAGGAAGTGAAAAGAAATAGAACACATAAGCACTAATCCAGGATTAATTAATAAGTGAGAGAAAGGTCAGCTGCTGATAGCAGTTGTTGATATTTCACTGGCTTTATTGAGGAGAGAAAAAACAACAATGCTAATGCAGTCAGCATTTAAGACGTTGAATCCAAACGTCACAGTGGGGTGATTCACTCTGGTTTGGAGTCTGATTGTGAGGAGTAGTGGGAAGATGGGGCCAATAACAGAGCTGGGTTTGGGGTAATGGTGAAAAGCGATCACAATCAGATCACTGAACAGTGTCTGAAATTAGAGTTCAGGATCTGTTAGCATGGTGTGGCTAAAACATTTGTTTATATTTCTGGATTTAATGAGGTGCATGGCTCCTCTAATAACATCACTAAATGACATATTGGTATACTATATTTTCAACGCTTCATATATATATTGATGGTCACCCGCTGTCATGCCTGTTTGATCCGACCGCCTTCACACCGGAGGCATCTTCTTTTTCTTTCCATCTTGTTCCCCGTGGTGTTGTCCTCCTCCTCATCTGCATTCCTTTTATAAATAAAAACACTCTGAATAGCTCCTGGCAAAAGCTCCAGCCTTGACCACAGCATTAAAGGCTTTTATTATGAAGTGATCATTTATTCAACCAGGCTTATCTTTCAAATCCCATCAAAGAGTTTTATCCTACAGGAAGGGGAAGAATAAAACCCCGCTAGTTTTCTTTCTGGCAGATTTAAACAATTGATTGTGAAACATTGAACCATGTGGAAGCTGGGCTCATTAACTTAGTTTTTCCAGCTCCTTCTTCTTCATGTGTTTTAAAGTTGTTTGCAAGCAATAATTGGTGCTTTAGCACTACATCTAACTTCCAAGTGGTCATGGAAAAATTAGTATATGATCATAAATATCAGTAAAACACATTTCGTTACTCACTGAAATTCAGGGATGATTGTTTTTTATTTTATACTTTAGGTTCAATGAAATACTCACTTTGATCTTGAAAGGTAAAGTCCGGTCTAGCGAGAAATGATCAATGGATCATTATCTATACCAAAACGCTAATATCATTTTACAGCACGTACGGTTACGTGAATTGGGGTATGAAAATGCGGTAAAAATAAAATAATAAATTTTTGTCCGTCTGATCGCTGGGTCTGCGGGAGGCGGCCATTTTGTTAACCAAATATAGTAACCCCTCCCTCTGCCATCTTCTAGCAGTGATGCGTCACGGTCATGGTAAGCCTAGTACGTTCTCCCGCTTTATAAGCTAAATCAGTAAGGGAACCTACTAGACACATCTGCAGTCAACAACAATTATTGAAGATTTCCAGAGGGACTTCATCATTGAGAATTCACCAGAGCTATGAGTGAAACTGACAGCAATGCCTTACGTGCATGGCAGCTGGATGTTGGAATAAAAAAAGTGAAAATTACTTGTTTCACCTTTCTCTGTTTGTCCAGGACGGGATGCCAGAACTTGAAGGGAGGATTTGCCATCCGAACTTTTAGCCAACATTTGGAAGAATGTTTTCAAGATTGACTTGGATAATAAGCTGGATTTTGTGACAAACACCAGATACAACACTGGGACTTGATCAACAGCCCGATACCGCACCGTGGCGTCACAAAGCAGTAGGTGGCTTCAGTACTGTTCTTTACGGCGAACGCGGAATGTCTCACTCTAAACTACACATTCACATAGAAATTACTCTGGATTAAAACACTGATCATTTATATTGAACACTGTCACCAGTAATTTCATGTTTTAAAGTACAATATTAGAGAATTGTTCTGACTATGAGTGGACTAATCTTTTAAGCCAAGTAATAAAGTAGCTCTACAGCCTAAAACTGGGAATTAATGACAGGAGATGAAGTCCAGCAGCAAACCAGCAGGTTGAGAGTAAAGTGTTTATGGATCAGCTCAAGGCTCCCCCTGCCTGATTCCCACATTCATCCTACTACCAATCAATAAAATTACTTTATCCTTATATAACCTGTTGGAGTTGTCTGGTTTTTGGTTTTGTTGTATCAGAGGAAGGCCTGAAGTAAATCTCTCTGAAACAGAGCAATATAAAGATGGACACTTCAACCAGCAAACTAACTCAGCCTTTAACAGACTGTATGAGCAGAGTCACTCTAGCAGTGTGCAGGTATGTCCTCTATAGGTTTACCGTCCATCATGGGAATGTCCCACATGTGGATGCAGCTAAAGACATATTTAGTGATTAACCGGCACAAACCAGACCTTGAGTCCGTCGTTTTTTTGACTGCCATCAGTCTCTCCAGGCCGCCGTTCTCACAGATTCTCTTGGTAGCATCGAGAAGAAGCTGGAGCAGACAGAGCAAAAAGGTTTCCTGGTGTGTGGTTTAGTACTAGCATGCAAAGGTGTGTGTGCCTTTTAGATGCTGGCAAAAAGTGCTAAATAGGGCAGCCCACATGACCCAAAAATACTCCCTTCCTCTCTGCAGCTCGGTCCGTTTGCTTTCCTCTCTCCCTCTCTTTCTTCCCCCCCTCGAATGGGAGCATTGTATGTGGCCCGACTCCATCCCAACAATCTCCTCAGGGCCAGGATGGCACACATGCCACTCAGCGCTTCAGGCATGCAGCAGACTGGCACAAACTTTCAAACAGGCTTACCCGGGCTTACCACAGCTTAGAAAGGCAGATTGGTTACAGGGAGTGTCGGTGAACCGGAGCGGCACTCATCCGGTCCCCGAAGTGGCCCACGTTCCTATCAGCAGCTGATAAGCCGGCAATGCAGATGACAGTGGAAACAAAAAGTTCTTCCCATGTGGGCTTTCATCCCAGGGATGTTCAGCAGCACAATCAGGGTCAATCTAGGAGGTCCCTTCATGGGACCTGGACTCATGGAAGCACAGCGCGGCTCTATCCTCTTGGGGACCCAGCGGTGCGAGGCCTGTGACCTATTTAGCCCTGCCTCATTGTGTCCTGGCTGGTTCACAGCCACCATCTCCAGTGTTTATCCCAGGCTGACACAGCTGATGAGGCTCCAGGCAAATTCCAGCCAGATTTGGATAAAGTTATTAAAAGCAGGAAGCTTCCAGCATCTCTATACTAACAGTGCTGGATGAGCTCAGCTCGGCGCATAAACACAGGAAACTCTGTACTGTACATGTTGGAAGCAGATGCTCGGTGCTTGGACAATAAAAATAATGAGCAGATATCAGTTTAATTGTGACTGATTGTCCATAATCTCCTGGTTTCATGCCAGCTGTGGCCTGCTGGCTTTAGAGAATCAACCCTTTTACATTTGGCTTGTTACTAATAATGGGCGGAGCTTAGAGCCACAGGATAAAGAGGTCAGAGCTGCCAGAAAGTCCCGCCCCCCTGGAAATATTTCTGCATGTCACTCTCAATGTGTGTCACATTTGACTGATGCTGTGCGTATTGAGACTTTACAGATGGGAGTCAGATCTGCCCCGGGCCCGACGGCGGCTCGGTTCTGACAGCTGAAGGAGACGAGTGACGAGCAGCTCTGACCAGCTGAGCCTCAACCACCAGGAAAACCTTTGAATGCCCCTGAAAGGGAAACGTTTTTTATGGCTTTATTTATATGTTTCCATTTGTTTTTAAATGTTGATATACACTGTATTTTACATTTTTTTTATTGTATTACATTTTTACTGTGAAGCACTTGAAGTAAATGTTGTTGCAGATAAAGAAAAGATCAGCATACTTCGTCAGACCAGCATACCCATAATCAATAAGCAAGACGTACAAAAAATAAAAAAAAAACTATTTAAGATCAGATTGCCAAAAAAATACATAAAACTATTTGAGATCAGATCACGACATAAAAGTAGGTAATTAAATGGTTTGCTACCTTTGTACATAAAGGCATACAGTACCCACTGCAGGTAGTTTCCCATAGAGTTTATTTTTCATACAAAACTAAGAAGCTGAAAGCGTACACTGTACCGAATTTGGGGCAATTTTCCAGTCGTTACAGGAAAGATTACAAGTATATATACACTATATATTGCCAAAAAAAGTATATTTGCTCACCCATCCAAATTAATTGAAATCAGGTGTTCCAATCACTTCCATGGCCACAGGTGTATAAATTCAAGCACCTAGGCATGCAGACTGTTTTTACAAACATTTGTGAAAGAATGGGTCAGCTCTCCAGGAGCTCAGTGAATTCCAGCGTGGAACTGTGATAGGATGCCACCTGTGCAACAAATCCAGTACGTGAAATTTCCTGCGCTCCTAAATATTTCCACAGTCAACTGTCAGCTGTATTATAATGAAATGGAAGTGTTTGGGAACGACTATAACTCAGCCCCGCAGTGGTGAGGCCCGCATAAACTGACGGAATGGCGGGTCAGCGGATGCTGACGCGCGCATAGTGCGAAGAGGTCGCCAACTTTCTGCAGAGTCAATCACTACAGACCTCCAAACTTCATGTGGCCTTCAGATTAGCTCAAGAACAGTGCTTGAGAGCTTCACCATGGAATGGGTTTCCATGAAACGCAGCAGGCTGCATCCCGAGCCATACATCACCGAGTGCAATGCGAAAGCGTAGGATGCGATGGTGTTGTATGCACTTGCCCGCCACTGGACTCTAGAGCAGTGGAAGCAGCGTTCTGTGGAGTGGCCGAATCCGCGGCTTCCATCTAGCAATCCTGATGGGCCGGGTCTGGGTTTAGCGGCGGTTTTGCCAGGAGGAAACAGGCGTACTTGTCTGGCTGCATTGTGTGCAAGTGTAAAAAGTTTGGTGGAGGGGGGATTATGGTGTGGGGTTGTTTTCAGGAGCTGGGCTCCCTTAGTTCCAGTGAAGGAACTCTGAATGCTTCAGCATACCAAGACATTATTTTGGGACAATTCCATGCTCCCAACTTTGTGGGAACAGTTTGGAGCTGGCCCCCTTCCTCTTCCAACATGACTGTGCACCAGTGCACAAAGCAAAGGTCCATAAAGACATGGATGACAGAGTCTGAAGTGTGGATTATTAGCTTGACTGGCCTGCACAGAGTCCTGACCTCAACCCGATAGAACACCTTTGGGATGAATTCCGGATCGGAGACTGAGAGCCAGGCCTTCTGGGTCCAACATCAGTGTAGCGACCTCACAAATGCGCTTCTGGAAAGAATGGTCCAAAATTCCCCATAAACACATCTATCCTAAACCTTGTGGACAGCCTTCCCAGAAGAGTTGAAGCTGTTCTAGCTGCAAAGGGTGGACCGGCGTCATATTGAACCCTATGGATTAGAGGCGGGATGTCACTTAAGCTCATATGTGAGTCAAGGCAGGTTGTGGCAATTCTGCCACTTTTGGCTTAGACCATAGAGTATGCGGTATATACATCTAAGAAAAAGATTTTCAGGTTTTCGTGAGGTTTCTCTTCTTCCTGATCCTTTTCACTCATATAGATGTGCATTAGTGATGCACTCTGTTTTGTTGAGTGAATATTTATTGATTGATTGAAATATTGAGGAACTATTTACTTCTTTTTAACTTTGAGGTTACTTGACTGAAATAGTGGGAAGTAAAAGTGGTGCTGTTACTAGTTTAGTAACTATTATGCTACTTTTCAGAGTTTCGCAGCGCACCCCCCCATGAAATATCTTCGGATGGCAAAAGACAAGAACCTGCAGAGAGTTTAGCATTTATTGCAACTCAATGTAAATGACAAATCAGGGGGGAGCGCCATGTGAAGTTTTTTAACAGGGCGTTCAGATCTGGTGAGTGTATGAAATTAATAACTGGGGATGTCTAATTCTGAAATCCTGTGTGTTTGGGTTGATATAGATACTGCAAAATCTATCTATCCATCTATCTATCTAGATGTATACTCTGTGTGTGACATAAAATATGGATCTCCATCCCTGTCACCAAGGCCATCAAATAATGTTTAAAATAAAAAATACAGTAGGTTGAGAAGGCGGAGAGTATCCATCCATCCGCCCATCCATCCGCATTCCGAAATTATAACCCCGTCGGATCCGTCCGTCCGTCCCCAGTCCCATCCATTCATCCATCCATCCATCCATCCACCCATCAATCAATTCATCCAGATTTCTCTGCTTTCTCCATATATAGGCTATCATTTGATCGCGTTCACGCTCTCCATAGTTCCCCTGTAGCGCGAGCTTGCAGGGTGACTGTGCCGGCGCCTTTAAGCGAGCATGCGCTGCTTTCCTGTTTCTTAGCTGGTGAATCGTGCGCCTGCGGCACTCTGTGCGGGAGATGCAGAGGAAGCAACCGTGATGTGATGGGGAAAGCGCAGCTCGACGTACAATTAACCGGTATTTCCATCTGGAAAGCGCTGTTTTGCTGCTGGAGTCCTCCCTCACTATACATCTCTCTGTGTGTGCTGTGCGTTAACACCACCAGCAGAAACACCCACCTACCCAACTGACAGACCCGAATCTCACACTATACATCAGCTATTCTCATCCTCCTCTCATGACAAGGCATGCACCCAGTCCTATCATGAAAAAGGTTCATTGAGCGGCACGAGTAGCGCGCAGTAACGGGGTGTCTGCAATTGTCCAGCTCGTGCGTTTATAGTTACTAGTCAAAGTAGTTAGTTAGATTACTCGTTACTAAAACAAGTGTAGCTTGGCGTTAGTAGCGCCCGGTACTTTCGCGCCGTTAGTCGTCCCATCACTGCGGTGATGCAGTGTGTTTTGTTGAGTGAATATTGATTCATTGATTGAAATATTGAGGAACATTTATTACTTTTTAGAGTATTCCTACACTCAAAGGAGTGGGAAGCATAACCATAACATTTACATGTATGAGTGGCAACAGTCACAGCAACAAAAACGAAATAATCCAGGCCAACAGGCCTTAGAGAGGGACAGAATGAGAATAAAAGCTAAACTCGCTCTACAATCTGTGCTTCACTTGGTGTCGGCCCTAAGCTGAGCGCTGGATGGGTGAACGTCACTCTGTGTCTGTTCCATTTGATTGACTTGTGATATTTGATCATTTTCAGCTTGCATTAAAGTCTGTTTTATACTTAACCAAATCTCATTATTTCTCAAAGGTCGTAACACTGAGGGGTTTTGGTTGAGTCCTGAAACTGGTTAACGGACCTGGGTGGTGCACAGAGGGGGAAATTTACGAACTCCAACAGAGTTATTTTATAAATTGTCTTTAAAATAATTGGTTTAGGTAATTTCTGCTGTATTCATCCATCCTGGAGTGTGTATGTCGCGCCATCCTATCTCAGTGGGGACTTGTGTCGTTCTGCACCAGCTAACAATGGACCCCCGTCATTCTGTACAAACCAAGAGGGGATCTTTAATTTTCCTGTAGTCTTTGACCTGGGTTGGAACTAAAACAATATACACACATAATTAGGAAATGTAGAACCTCAAAGGAAAGTACAAATTCAAACGTTGTAAGATCAGAAACACAAGAAGAAGATTTTGCATTTCAGTCTGTGGTGTGAAACTATGAAACAGTGAGACTGCTGAATGAAAACAAAGTCCAAACATTAAACAATTCAAGCTTTTTTTTTTTTTTTTAGAAGAAAATGGTATATAGTATATATGAGAAAATGTCTTGATGTATTATGTTGCTATTATTAACTGAACTAGCAGCACCTTTGTGGGGTTAGAGGCATGGCATATAATTGGTTTAAAAGTTACCTTTTTGTTAGACCTCATTATGTAGATATTAATCACCAAAAATTGGGGACATCAAACATGGAGTTCCCCAGGATTAAATTTTGGGACCTATACCTATGTCTATGTTAGAAGTAAAGATATTTAATAAAATATAATTTTCTTCTTTATCTGGAGTGTGTATGTCGCTCCATCCTATCTCAGTGGGGACTTGTGTCGTTCTGCACCATCCAACAGTGGACCAGTGTCGTTCTATTCAAACCAAGTGGGGAACTTTACTCTGTAAGGCAAATCAAAGTTCCCTCTTTGTCTGCTAAGAACGACATGGCAGCACAACTTTAAATAGTTAAAATCAGAGGAGCAACTTACCACATTAAGAGACAAAAATGTATATGAAAAATATTTATTTGTTGTTGATACTACAGCTCATGTTATTAATTTATTCCCACCTTAAATGGCATTCAAAATATTATTTATTGTCAAATGAAATAATATTTGTATTAGAAGGAATTCACTCAAGTTAAATCATCAATTTCTTAAAACAGTTAAAGCAATTCCTTGTTGTAAGCAAATAATCTAGGTAATAAAAAACAGGCACAGGCAGTTCTATTGCAGTATGTAAAGGTCCCCACTTGGACATGTAAATGACCCCTCTCGGCAACAACCTGCTTTACAAATGATTAAAAAGTCAAATCTTCAGTAAAATGACATTAATAGAGTTTTAAAAGTGCATTTACTTTTGGGTTTTTGCTTTTCCTTGTGATAATAACATCATCTTTGTGGCCGGTAAAAGCTGCGTGTGGGTGATTGTTGGTAAGGTGGTGTGTGTGTGTGTATGTAATGTGTTTTCTGTCTTTAATGCCTGGTGGGGACAATTTCCTGGGGAATATGCAACATTTTGGGGACTCATAGGTACTTGTGGGGACCAGCAACTGGTTCCCAAATAAGGAAAGTTTCTCTTCTTGGGGTGGGGGTTAGGTTTAGGACTAAGGTGTGAATTGAGTTTAGGTTAGGTTTAGGGGTAGGTATGTGTGTCGGTAATGGTTAGGGCAGTGGTTCCCAAAGATTTTCTTCTGAGGCCCCCCTTTGGATTACAATAAGATGTCCACGCCCCCCCCCCCCC